>JBBMOC010000004.1:5024990-5352676 GCA_037975185.1 Centropyge bicolor | reverse complement strand
ATACCAATTAATACTAATTATTAATGCTTTGGCCTTTAAAATCCAGAAAATAGAAATAAAGAAATAATTGGGTGAAGAAAGATCAATCGTTTAATCGATAATGAATCTTCTCTTTAGCTGCAGCACTAGAACTGCTATGATGTGGAGGATGAAAAAACACAGTGTGGACATTATGAAAAAACCTTGTGTTGTATCCAGTGAAATCATTTTCAGCAATCATAACTAGATGTTTCACAGAACACCACAAAACCATGTTTATTGTCTGCAGATATAAAAATCATAATGGAGCCAATATCTTTTTTTTTCTGCTGCAAATTATTATGTTTACTGGTGGCAGAAATTACTTTCCTTGCATGGCCAATAGCTATTTAAATTCAAAACACACAATACTGGTGGCAGAAAAATGAGAATGAAAAATCGGCAATGTAAAAGTAAACAGTTACACACTTGGCTCATTTTTATGCTTTTACTCCTCAGCTTCTCAGTCTATGTGCATGGAGCCATGTTGCCAAACAATAGAAGTACTGCAGTCAGCTCACTACTGGATCAGTGACTCACACTGGAGCTGCAGTCAAATTCAAACAAGAGTATAAACACACACACGCACAGAGTCTGCGAGAGATTCCTTCGAGAGCGTAACGCAGACACACACAGACAGAACAGCAGCGAGACTACCCAGGCTCAACACTTAATTGTGCATTCATTCATTCAAAGATAAGAGGAGAGAGGCAGGAGTCGGTGGAAGAGGAAGAAAGAAGCAGAGGAAAATAGTAGAGAGTAGGGGGGGAATGAACATACACACACACAGCTCAGGGTGTCTGAGCTGACTGCAGGCTGACAGTAATGAATGTAAAACCAGAAAAGCTGGTAAGTGAAACACAGAAAAGAGTAGAGTGTAAAGGGAGGAGTGCTGAACGTGCACATCTAGAGTGATATTTGAAGCCGACCATCTTTATGTGAAGTCCTGTTGTTCTGGCACCATGTATGTCAGAATGCAGTGTGGTGTAGGTGTGTGTGCTGCGGCGAGTCGTCAGGACGGATTCCTGTGCATTTATGGGCAAATAGAGGAGAAGAGAGCAGAGAGAGAGGAGAGGCAGAGAGAGGGGGGGTAATGGAGGAGAGAGGAGGGGAGTAGAGGGATAAAGCAGTAATAAAAGGGAGGGTAAAGAGGAGGAAGAAAAGGGAGACAGAGGGAACCACGATCTCTGACGACAAACACTGTTAATGTACATCTTAAAGCTGCAGCACACACTCCTGAAACGGTTGGACATCACATTTCACGCACTGAGCTAATGCATTTCTGACTAGGGCTGCAACTGGTGATTATTACTGATTAATCTATTTTTTCAGTTAAATCAATTATTTGTTTGGTGTATGACGTCAGGGGAAGAGCCAATGGTGATGTCTTTAAAGATTTCCTCCACACATGTGTTCAGACATTAACAAAATTATACCTAATTCTCAGTGTATCTTCATTGTTCATTGGAAGCATGACTGGCTCCAAATTTGCACAATCACAAAATCACACTTGTGCGTTCACATGTCAAACTCAGATTTGAGGTGAGCACACAGAAATGTTCCCCCTCCAGCAGATTAATACCTGCACACACATGATTCTACACAGAGAAGATCAACCAACAAGTAACAAGAACCAAAACAAATATTTGACTGGAAGGAGGATTTAAATGTCTTGTTTTCTCCAATCAACAATCCAAACCTAGAGACATTCCAGTTACCATTATATATAATAGAAAATGGAATAGAAAACAGCAAATCCTCACATCAGAGAAGCTGGAACCCAAACAACGTTTTGAGTTTTTACTTAAAAATCGACTCTGCTGCAAGCTGCAACTCATCACTCTGACAGTCCACTTAACATCCTTTCTCTGCCAGATTCAACTGTAATTTTAATCTAACCCCCACAAACGGCATAAATTTATGTGTGTGGGGACTCTGACAGCATCGGCCCTGCGAAGTTCAGGATTATGTTAAACGGTGGGTGGCGTGTTGAGGCATTTTCAATCAGTGAAATGCAGATTTTTATACATTTGGTTAGAATTGTCAGTATTAAAATATTGATGTGTTTTATCACAGCACAGATATGTAATTTCATTTACAGCTCAAAAAACAAGTTCATGCGTGCAATACCTCTTTAATTGATTATCAAAATATCATACATTATTACTCCTCTGTCAACTGATTAATCGACTAATAATTCCAGCTCTACTTGAGACTGAGCAGGCTGACAGCCACACAGCTCCAGATGGACTCTGCTGTCATCCGTCATGCAATTAGTATCTGAACAGGAACAGCGTGTTCTGCGTCAGGCCTCTGTCCTGTTTGCGCCTGCTTGCTGGCCAAGGTTGCTGTTACTATGCAATTATTGTAAATCTCTGGAAGCATGGCGCTCTTTGACTAAAAGCTGAAATATTTGGGTTTATTTTCATCGTCTGACCACTATAATCACGCTGAATTCTCAGACTGAGAGTCTCAGTGTTGTCAGAAATGCACAGCAGCTTGACCTTTACACTGAAACCACCAAGAAAAATAAGCTGAACACTGTGTGGAGAGATGTTCCCCCGTCTTCCTTTCAGCACAACGTCCGGTCAAACTGCCGACAAGGTCTCGCTGCAAATAACATCACGACCTTCTCTCTTCCTCTCACGCAGTTTTTATGTCTTTTTCTTTATACACACGGACAGACATAAGCAAAAACACTCACACCACCGAGGCATATTGAATATATGTGCTTCCTTTAAACACACTCTCAGAGTTCCTGAAAATAACAGCACAGTAACTCCGCAATAAATCAGCTTAGAGTGGGAAAGAGAGGTCAAGAGGAGGAAGGAGAAGACAGATCGCGAGAGAAATTGAGAAAGACAGACCGATATTTAGAGGCAGCAGGAGGACAAGGACAGAGAATTGAGGCAGAAGAGGGAGGAGTGGAGGAAGGAAAAGGCAAAAGAGGAGGGGGGATGAGAGACCGAGGAGAGATGTTGGAGCAAAAAGGGGGAGTATGAAAGAAAGTACACCTTAGTTTGCAGATGTCACTTTGTATTGTAATTTATGATGAAGTGATGTGATGAGACAGGACAGGAATGAAAGAAGAGAAGGGAATAGTTTAACCACCTCTCTCTCTCTCTCTCTCTCTCTCTCTCTCTCTCTCTCTCTATCCATCCATCCATCTGTGTCGATATAAAAACAGACTCTTTCAGCCCCAGCTGTTACACAAGTGTTTCTGACAGCACACACACAAACGTTCACACACTTTTGTGAGAGGCAACCTCATCACACAAAGTCTAGACACCCTTCACCAACCAATGGGGAACATGTACAGCATATGCAACAAAACGTGTGGCGTTTCAGGCTGAATTCAGGTGTACAGACGATAAGGTGACAAGTACTTTCTTTATTACTTCCCCGTTTATTAACCAGTAATGTCTGACTGATTGAAGCGTTCTTGGATGAATTTAGAGGGAAAAAAATACGCTAAGGGTTACAACTAATAATTACTTTCAATAACTGTTTGATTATTGAAGTCTAAAAAAAAAACCAAAAAAAAAAAACCAATGACTACAAAAATCAGAGGAAAGCAGCAAAATGATGTTCTTGCATTACAAATGACAAAGTAGCTGCAGATCATGTTTCTGTAGATCGACTAAATGTTTCGGCTCCAGAAGTCAGAAAAATTCGATAAAAATTTATTGAGACAGGACAGAAATACGTGTGTGTTGGCTGGCTGCCACGTGAAGTAGCGTCTGATCTCAACTCTATTAACATAACGATGATCTCATCTGAGTGGTGAGCCACATACCACACACACAAACACACACACTCTCCCTCCATCATGGTGTCTCTCACAGAAATCATCTGTGTGTGTGTGTGTGTGAGACGGAGCTTATGTGTAAGCAACAATGACACTGTGACAGACAGACAGGGAGGGTGTAATCGCTTCATCCGGCACTGCTCAGCTACAACAAAGCTTCACGCTGCTACCGCGGCTGCTGCTTCAAATGTGAGAGTGTGTTTTGGTGCTGTTTTTCCATAATCGCTGCTCGTGGGCTGTGCAGCTGGCTCAGTGAGGTACACACACCACTGAGACTTGTAGGCAGTACAAACAACATTCACAGAGATCAAAATCCCTGCTAATTCTGCCTCTGTCTCACTGCAGTGCTTAAGGAGTCACTTGTGTTTGTGTTTATGCATCTGTGTGCTGTTCAAACTCACCGTTTTCTTTTAAAAGGAGACTTTGGTATATCAGCTACAGGTATCATCTGTTCTCCTGGTCTGACCCACATTATGGGACCGTCGTCGCTCTCTGTGGGATTCATCAGCCTCAGACTGGAGAACGTTCCCCAGGGAAGAGTCCGCTGCACCCGGACAGACAGGAGAGAGAGAACATGAGGGAGAATAATCAAAGCAGCATGTTAGCACATCCACTGGCTTTTTCAATTCTTTACCAATCCATCACATATTCTATTTATCTCACAGATTCCCAAAAAGAAATCTCATGCACTAAAAATTGCCCCCTGTGGCAAAACTTGTCACTGGCACCCAAGTTGCTTTGGGAGGGCGCAGAAACAGAGCCAAAGCCCTCGACAGATAGGAAGCGCCAGAGGATGTGCTTCTTTTGATATTCAGCATACGACGCCACTCCTCCGAGCCGGCATAGAGGAGATTTGAAGTGTCAACACAGAATCGCAAACAGAAGAAGAGCTTGTCATTCCTGTATTTCAGGGACGGCGGTAAACACAGTGTTTTGGTGGTCTGTTCCCGTGCAGACATTTTAAAAGAGAAACCAACACGAAGTGAGCTGAAGCTTGAAGCTGCAACTAATCACTCTGACACTCCACTTAACGCCTTTTCTCTGCCAGCCACCACTGAGAATATTAGGTGTGCTGTTGATGTTTGTGTCTTGCAGTCCAGGATCTCTCCATCTGCTCAGTTTGTGGCTTTTCCAAAAAATCAGTGGTGTAAATGCATTAAAATATTTGGGCACATTCAGTTTGTAGCTGCATTGCCGGACATTTAGAATAGAGGATTCATGAGGTACAAACAAGTAAATTGTGACTAAGCCTAATTTACATGTCAGTTAAAAGATGTTGTGTCAGCCAACTGAACACTGTCATACAACATGCAGACTAATCCTCAAACAGAGAGTGAAGTTACTTTAACAATAAGAGAGCAGCTCTGTTTAGGTTCCAATTAGCACGCAATGAAACTGAATATATTGGAGTAATGTTAAACATATGTTTGTATGTTTAACTTTAGGGATGATGTACTGACAATCTTCAGCTTCTCTCTGTTCTTTCCACACAGTGCTGAGGAGATGCATGTCAGTTTTTCCTCAAAGAATAGTCCCACAGCTGCGTAACACATGTGACAGTGTTGGTCATGTTCGTTACTGCCACATTTTGTGTCTCACATAAAAAGTACAAATTTAAGGGTAGGTCTTGTGATATTTTAGACTTTTATTATCATCAAGAAAAGATTCGTTCCAACAATGAATTAATCCCACTAAAAGTAGTGTCTGTGTATACAAAGCCTGATATAGCTTATATCTCAGTGCCACAGAGCTCCATTGTTGTCCAAAAGCTATTAAAAACACAACAATGAGCTACACCATTAAACTGGCTGACTTGTCTCCCCATTACCATGAGCATGATTACTGTAATGTAAACTCACTAGACAACAGACTGGGTATAAATCTCAGCTGAAAATGGCTCTGAACAAAAACACTATTCACTCCTGTTTGAGTATCGTTTGATAAAAACTACTCCCCAACACATCTTCATTAAAAAGAAATAGGCCACAGACAGGAAGTCAAAATGCAAATAACAAAAATATTGTTAAAGAGCAACAACTTTCCTTAAGGTTGTGCTTTTCCACATTTAGTGACTTAAAGCTTAAAGCTTTGAGATCACAGCACACTGACATGTTCTTAAAATCACAGCTTCCTAATTTATTCTTGTTCTTCCACACAATGAAAGAATCTGATCTGAAGACCTCCCTCATTTTCCCATTCACTATCCATCCACTGTGGCTGATTAGCATTACTGCCATTCATCTCTTCCTGACTCACCTTCAGGAAGGGCGACTCCTCCAGCATGCCAAGGAATTCTGGGAAATAATCACCGACCTCCTCGTCCACGGCTCCCACCAGGCTGATCTGTCTCATCGCCCCGGCTCTGTATGTACCGTTACTGTATGTCTTCTTCACCTGCAGGAACCACAGGAGAAAGACAACGTTAGACATTGATATTACAATGTTAAAGCAAGCAGACATTCATATTTAATCGCTCTTTAATGAAAGCTCACACACTGAGATATTACAATATGTGAATTTTATTTCAGGTTTCCCATTTAACCCATTAATCACTGAATATTATTTAGAAATTCTACTGTAATAAATATAATAATAAAGTAATCTTTAGATAAAGTATAAAAAAATCACATCAATTGGTGTGTGATATGCAGCCACATTTAATTTTTCTATACAATGGTATTAATGAGAGATATCAATAAAGAAAATACTTTCATCTTGGCTTCACACATGCAAGGGGATTTTATGAAAAAAGAAATATTCCTAACATTTTATACTTTTGTACATTTATTAAAAATCTATTTGCATTACAGTAGGTTGTTAGATACGAAACCTTTGGAGGCTTGACCAACAGGTTGAAGCGTAAATGTTTATGTAATATACATACATTTAATACTGTTTGACTGCAATACACCAGAGAGACTGGGGAACATGAAACTAGACACTGACACGGAAGCTGTTAATCACTACTGGGTGTCAAAATAGAGTGTGTGTGTGTGTGTGTGTGTGTGTGTGTGTTGTTAACGGTTTCACTTGATGTTTCTGCTCCACCGGTGTGACTCAACAGACTGTTTGCTGCTCTTCACTTGGCTGACAGAGCATAGTGTGTGTGTGTGTGTGTGTCTAACCCATCTCCCATACCCTTGGCCCTCAACGGTGTCTTTGTGTGTGCAGTACGTGCAGCATGTGGCCTGCATGCTGTACTCTTGGCTGATCAGGGTGTGTGTGTGTGTGTGTCTGTGTGTGTTGGCCAGATCCTTGGCTGCTCGCCTCTAGTGAGTCACCACTTGACAACAAGGCAGAGATAAAGAGAGAGAGGGGAAGCGAGACGGACCAGAGGGAGGAGAGAGCGAGGATTCACAGGAGAGAAAGAATGAGGGGGAGAGAGACAGATGGAGAGAAGTGGTGAGAGGAAGAGGAGGGAGAGAAAGTTTAGGAAGACAAGCTGTGAAGAGAAAAAACAAATGTTGGGGGACAGAGGAGACAAAAAAATGGAGATGTGCATGGAAATAACTAGAAGGGGAGTGACGGGGGAATCATGTGAAGCTAAAGACAACATGATTTTTTTGGAAAGAAAAAAAGGGTAAAGACAGGAAAGGAAATGGGGTGAAGGAGAAAAGAAGACAAGAGAGTAGGAGACATCAGATAAGTATAAGTAAAAGGTAATGATGTTGAAGAGACAAACGAGAGGGAGTGTGATGAGGAGGGAGGAGGAGAGATGAGGTTAGAGAGGATGGGAGGAGGAAGGTGAAGTAATGAAGATGGAAACAATGAATTGGAAAAAGAGTGAAGGGGAAGGTGCTCAGCAGCTCCCAGGTGTGTCCTTGAGCAAGGCAAAAAATCCCCAAAACAGCTGCTCAGAGGCACAGCAGCTCTCAGGTGTGTGTGCAAGTGTGTGTGTGTGTGTGTGTGTGTGTGTGTGTGTGTGTGTGTGTGTAGCCATTTCATGCACAGTGTTGCTAGTGTTGTTCTTAATGAGGAAAAGTTGTTGGTCCAGGTCGTTCATGCAAGCTGGGTAATTAGTGGAGACTGACCATAAAACCTGGATTATAGGGGTCAATGACACAACAAATTGACATCAAAATATTGAGAGTACAGTTGAGATTAACTGACAGAGCTAACTATTAGGTCACAATCAGTTTTAGTCACTGTGATGTTTAGCAAACATCAATAAATGTTGGGACTGTAATCCAACCAATGCTGGATTTAAAGGCAGATATTAATATTGATATTTGTGAGTATCAAAAATCAATATGTTAATATATCAGCTCCTGATATTTTTGTTTTTTGACAATAAGTTAAAATTATCTGATTTATCTGTCTAGCACTGGCTGAGAACAAGCAGAGGAAATTTAACCTGGACTTATACCTTCTAGTCTGTCGTAGTGCTGCAACTGAAAATCATTTTCATTACTAATTAATCCTTCAATTATTTTATGATTAATTAATCAACTGTTGAGTCTATAAAATTACAAAGTAGTTAGAAATAACATTTCCCCAGAGCTCAGTGTAACATCTAGAGATTTGCTTGTGCTGTTCAAACAGCAGTCTAAAACCAAAAGATATATAATTTAAAGTGACAAGCAGCAAATCTGCATAATTTAGAAAGTGGAACCAACAGATGTTTGATGTTTGTTTGATAAATGACTTAAAAGATTGATAGATGATCAGAATTGTTGTTAGTGTATTTCCTGTCACTCAGCATGTTGTTGTCAGCAGTTATGTGTGCTCCTGAGCCACCGCATGTTCACTTGCAAATTGCATGCAGAGACACCTATATTCCATGCTAATTACATGCATCAAATAACTGCATACTGGAGTTTATTTATGATAAATTAACAAAATAAATGACTTTATCATGCATGGATGGGCCAAGCCACGCGGCTGTGTTTGTTTGCTCACTTCATCTCACTGCATCTGTGCACCGACACTGTGTGATATCCTCATAAGACGGCGATGACTAAAAGCTTGAAATACTCACTTGCACACATGTAAACACATCCCAACTTTAAATAGTCTCACTGAGTCAATGACCTAGATACTGAGGAGAAAGTGTGTTTGTGGAAGCACACAAACGCTTGTAAGCATGAAGGCATTTGAATCCAGTCTGCCTGAGGATCTGAGAGCAGCTGAAGTGTTAAAATCTTAAAACGTAAACTTAAAACCTGCCTCTTGTGCCTGGCTTTCCATTAGAAACACTTCATGGACATTATTTATTTTATTGCATTTATGTACAGTTACATTCTGTTTTATTTTTTCAGCTATTAATATTATGTTATTTTATTGATTTTATTTTTTTATTGCTGCTTTTATTGGTCATTGTTATATTCATAGCTTTTAAATCTGTTTTATTATATTTCATTGTTTTTACCTTTATTTTGCCTTTTTATTCTATTTCATCTAGTTTTTATAATCTAGTATATATAGTCTTTTTTTCAGCTTGTCAGTCATCTGTGAAGCAGTTTGACCCTCCCTTTATGGGAGGTGCTAAACAAATAATGCTTTATTGATTGATCAATTGAATCCAAGTGCACACACTGTTTCTTGGCCAGTATGTATGCATGCATTCACCTCCCTGTATAGCTGTAATTGTGTGTCTGTGTTCTCTTGTTGTGTGTGTGTGTGTGTGTGTGTGTGTGTGTGTGTCTGAGAGTGTGTGTTTACCAGACGCATAATTTAACAGCAGAATAACCCCCGCATTGTCAACAGCAGTGAGCAGCCTCTCACTATCACAAGGGGGGGTATTAGGAAACACTTCCTCTGCGTCCAATAATCAGATAAATTCAACAGTCAGTGATTCACTCACACACTCAAACACACACAGCTTGTCTATAATAAGTGAAGGCAAACAGAAGGAAACAGGAAATGTGACAGACTTCCTCTGAATGGTACTGTTCAAGACGCTCTGCTCCTTCCTCACCTCTGTGTACGTGCGTGTAAACACACACAATGGGCAAACATGACCAACATCACATGTACTTATTTCTTTATTTAAAAAAAGGAAAAGCATAAAGACCAAAAATAAAATTCTGATCACAAAAGAATAAAAGAGTGGAATCATTTTTCTCTCCCCCCTGAAACATTATCTAAACTTACTGCAGCTCATTTGGTATTCCAGGTCCACAAATTCTCCACATTAAAAAGCCAGCATTATTATATATTATTATCATCACTGTCATCTCTCGGCTGCCATCACTTCCTTTGGCTAAAAGCAGTGTATCTTTAAGTGTAACAGATCATCTCACTCCCTCTCTGCTTTCTTCTTGCTGTTTTACTCCGATGATCTATTTTTCCCTCTTGTCTCTGTCAGCCTCTCCATCTCCTCCTCTGCCTCTTCCCCTCATAATACCCACGTCCCTGGTGGGAAGTCTATTAGATCAGACCCGTCTCTCTTTCCTACTCTCCTTTCCGTGTCCGGCTCAGCCGCTGGAACCACTTGTTAATTCTATAACAACTTTCCCTCCTCTCCTCAACACATCCCTCACACTCTCTGGCTGAGTTCATACAACGGCATCATCTCACTACTCTATCTGCCCTCTCCCCGACCTCTGTAAGCCCGTCTTCCTCTACTTTGCCCAGCTCTCTGTGTCACTCTTTCTAAATCATTATGTCCAGTCAGCCTCTAGAGAAACTAGGTCTATTAATCTATTACTGTTCCTGCGTCACAACAGAGCTTCTGGCTGCTGACTGGTGCCTCACACACAATCACTTTTCAAAAGTTTGCTTACATAATCTCTTCCTCGGCTTCCCCACATAACACAGGCATGTGCACAAACACACTCTGCATCAATGTAATGTAATGGTTGCTTTCCATCTTCAGTTAAGTCCAAGGTGACACCAGGACTGAGTCAAAGCTAAGGTGCTGTTTAAAAGCTGCAGAGCAAGACGCCAAAGTCTGGGCTTGTTTTGTAAACACTGTGTTGGAGACGGTTTGGAAGCCGAGTTCTACAGTGCCGCCTCCAGACTACTGTAAATGAAAGTGTGAGAACAGGATGCCTACAGTGGTGGAGGCTGGATAGAGTCAGATAAGCTGAAGAAGGCTGTGATGAATTTAACCCTGAAACTGTCAACTGTCAACAGATGCACGAATGAAACTTGTGCTTTGGTAAATGGAAAAATTCAAAAGGGATTTCCCACAGACAACGAGCTTCTAATGATAGACGGACGTGGCCTTGCTTAACAAAATCAGCATGCTCACTGGCATTTTGTTCATTCTTCCATTTGCTCATTAGGAGCTTAGCTGTTACATCTATGAACAAGATGTTTACTCAACTAAATCCAGTTTTCTCCTTCATGAATATCCCAGCTTTAACAGGCACTAATTTACACTCATGGAAAATAGCTTGTACAGTCTCATTATCTTTCTCTGAGAATCCACAGGTGGTTTTATACAAGAATTCATTGGATGGATAAATGTTTTTCACCATCTTAAAGCTTCTTTTGCGGTTGTGTTTTACTTTGTATCCTTGTAAAATGTAGTTTCTTTTCGGATGATTAGGATAATATTCTCAGTGAACTGCTTGGTGCCAATGTTAATCTCAGATGTGGATCTCATACTAGAACACATCAAAACCTGTTGGATCCTTGTTTTAGGGGATTTTTGAGTGACTTAATAGCTTTATTATATCACCTACAGTTAAGAATGTATTTACCACAGAAGTCTCCATATGGTTATAAGTTTTCAAATGAGTAACAGACCATATTCCTTTGTCCACACATGCTCCTATATATGCTAACTGCGAGCTGATTTACATGAGCTTTGCTGTGAACGCTCTTATGTGGCGTTGAATACATGAGTCCAATGTGAGCCCACATTAATATAAGATTAAAAAGCAGCAGTCTGTTCTTCTGATTTGCATTCATCTTCTGATATTATTACACTCAATGACTCAACAGGAAAGACCAAATTACCTCACTGTTGAAGCGCCTCATGTATTGACAGTCAGGCTGTACTTGCCCTGAGAAAATGGAGTGCTATAATCTTCTATAATCCTTAGCACCACTGAAAATGCCTTCAGTCAGGTACTGAATACAAAATACTCACACGCAGTCTGAGCAGCAGCAAAGCAACTTTGATACCTGCAGTCAAATTCTGAACATCAAATCACACACGGCTCATTATCGATTATAATATATGTACGTTAGACATAAAGGAGTGTTTCTCATACTTCAGAAGCCCACATGACAACTCAACTAAGCAAATCTACAAACACATCAAACACCAAAAATCGGTGCAAGCTGTTGCAAATTTCTAAATTCTTGCCTTTTTTCCCCCACACACACAGAAAATGCGGCCATTCAGTCATTTGCAACTAGAACCAAACACAGAGCAGAAACATAAAGAGTGGAGGGATGAAAGAGAGAATGACAGACTAACACAGAGGGAGGGAGGCACAAAAAAAGGGGAGAGAGAGGGAGAGCTGAAGAGAAAGAAAGGCAGAGGAAAAATGTGTAAAGAGAAATCATTAATCTGTGTGTGTGTGTGTACACCTGTGCTGTGTATGCATCAGCGTGCCTGCTCACATCTGTGTGTGTGTTGACTGTATGTCTACTTCCCAAGGTCACTGCTGAGAGCTAGGAGGGGAGAAAAAAATTAACAAGACCAGTGGACAATGACGTTAGCCCTGCAAGGAACACTACTCTTAAAGGGACAGCTCGGGACACAGGGTTTTACAGGGAAAACTCAATACAGACAATGGACAATTTAGAGGTTTAATTAATTCCTTGTCTGGATTGAATTTATTCAGAAACGTGCAGAGATCAAGGATGTGTTTGTTGAAGCAGAAAGCGGCCAAAACTGAAACAAACACACGGAATAACGTTATGAATATTTCATAAGAAGAAAAAATAGCCAGAAGGAGAGCGATAGAGAGCATAAACTGCTGTACCCCCTGTAGTACCACCACCTCACACACACACACCACACACACATACACATACTCACACAGTGTGGTAGCTGATGCTGTCTGCACTCACATTGAAAAAGAGCAGGCCGTATCTCTATACAAAGCCACTCAGGAGGTTTGAGGCAACAAAAGGCTTTTCATTAGTGAACTATAGACATGGGACAACTGTAAATGAAGAGGTCTGGCTGTGTCACTGTGCTCAGAGGAGACAATCTAGACAGACACCACCAGCAACACGCACACACACACGGGCACGCGTGCACACACACATTTCTTGTTTTTCCAGTTGTCCTCAAAAGGTTGTGTCCAGCTACAGCTGCACCCATGCTTGTGCTTTTTGAAAAGAAAAAGGAAGATAAAAAGCTTTTCGAGCCTTCCTGACAGCAATCATCTCTCAGGCTACAATTTCACTTTTTTGTCACTTTCCTATTCTTCCATCAACCTCTTCTCATCTTTTCCAGTTTTTTCCTCATTTGGCCCCTCTGCTTTCTCGCCATCTTTCACCTTTTGCTGTCGTCCCTCGCATCTCTGCTGACTTTCCTCTTCTTTTCACTCTCTAAATATGTTGTTCTCTTGCTTTCTATCATCTCTCCTGAGAGCGGCCCCCCACCTGTGAGCTGCACACAACTCTGCCGTTGTCATTTAGTCTGACAAATCAGACATTGGTATAAATGCCAAAAGCTATTTAACGCTGCACAGATGGAGGCAGATGCTTCAACCAGATGGTTAAAGTCTCAACAATACAACTTCTTCACCCGCATGCAGCAGTCATCCGTCCTTTCCCTTCAATCAGTCTCTTTCCTTCCCCCAGCATCCCTTCATCCTCTCTCTCAACTTGTACTGTATCTAAATCTTTCCTTCCCTCCACCCACCCATCTCTCCCATCTCCTGTGTTTCTTAGTCTTTTTTCCTCCTTCCTCTTGCATTCTGTCCATCAGCCTCTCTTTTTCATTAATCTTTGTTTACAAGGACAGAACGCGCTAGTTACTCGTGCGGAAGATGTGAGAATATATGTACAGATGGCCACCGACAAGCCTCTCGTTACACACATATTCTCACTCTCTGTTAGGTCCATATGAATAAGCATATATATGTAATGGCATTTCTAATAAATGCTTCTTAAATGCAGTTTATGTGTCCCATGAAAAGACACAACTGGGTGGCATACATTCACTGTAGTTATCTAATTTGTTAACAGAGAGATCACAACCAATCAAAACGTCTTTGTGATTTACACAAAAGTCACACACACACACACGCGCACACGTGCACTATTACAAAGCTGAATTCATAAAAAGCACAAAAGCACACAATTGATGCACAAATACATAGTGTTGAGTCAACCTTTTTCCTTGCACCACATTGGAGTCAGCGTCACAAAATATTTTACCCAGAAATTATGTGTGTGTGCAACTGAAAATGTAATGTGTAATGTGTGGGTTTTGGTTGGCCTTCAGCTTCCTGTGTGTGTGTGCCTGCATGTGTGAGAAAGTTGTGAGAAAGAAAAAATGCTGTGTTGACAGTTGTAACCTTAACATGCCATCACCTTTTCCTGTTGCACTCCAACTACAGTGTTTACCCTCCATCACATGACCTCAAATTACACTTCCTGCCTCATGTGACTTTAGAACAGGACGACGTTTTCTCATTAGACCACCTCCTATTGCATGAATCTCATAGCAGGTCAGCAACTCCTGTGTTTATGGACAGTGATGCTCAGCATTATATTCAGCCAAACAGATTATACACAGAGGACAGAAAATAAGAGGCTTGGAAGCACTTGGCCCTTGCTATTTTGGACTTCAGACCTCTTTTTTTCACTATTCATGTCTGAAAGCTCACCATCTGCTCTGTGCTGTCTGTCTCTACAGCTCCAGAGCTGAATAAAGACAGGAACTGGGTAAGTCCATTTTTCATATGAGCACATATTCTGCATGTGTGTGTAATTGAGTCTGACTGACCTGAGAGTAGAAATTAGCCATAGTGGTGGTTTCTATATCCTTCTTTCCCAGTATTTCCATTTTGACTGGAGCTGATGGGAATTTGGATGAGAAGTAGTCCAAGAAGTCAGGCAGGTAGGTGGCTTCTCCGTGGACTATTCCCATCACATAGTGAGCTGCCTGGAAAACATGGTCAATAACACAATTTAAATCAATGCAAATATCACATATGGCCACATTTATGAATTAATCTGATCAATATCGCTGCAGTACCTGGGATGAGTCCTCGCTGAAAGCTAAGGTGACAAACTCGTCAGCGAATCTCTGCCTCTGACCCATGGAGAGAGAGGATAGCTGAGACGTGTAGGCGTGGGCCACCAGGGCCCCTCCATTAGGCTGGTTCTCTATATGAATGTATGGGGCAAACTCCAGGCCCGCCATACCAGGATAGGTGTTCTGTGGCTGGTGTTTGGTCGGGGACGATTGTGGCATCTTGATGGAAGACGATGGAGAATTATGGAGAGAGGAGTTAAAGAGAGATTTGGAGGCGAGGGGAAGGGAGGAGGGCAGGAGGTGTGAAGTTTTGTTGTTAGGTGACGGGTAAACTGGTAGAGGGGACTTAAACGGAGACAAGGAGGAGTTGTGAGCTGGATTGGAGGATGTAGGAGATGAGGTGGGGGGTGGAGAGGATGGAGGCAGGAGGAGGAGGCCAGCACACACAGTTTGGCAGGAGCGGTGGTACATCTTCACTCGTTTGTACTTCTCCCCCTCTTTGTGTTTCTTCTTCTTTTTTTTCTTCACTTTTTTGATTTGCAGCTCCTCCGAGTTGATCTTGGCTTTTTCTTTTTCATCTGGACAGAGTGACAGAGACAGAGGGAGGGAAACATCTTATTACTTAGGGTGAAGACACTTTTCACAGGAGAGGGCATGCTTAAAAGATCAACACAAAAATATGAAAAAAATCTAATTTTGAGGCTTGAAGGGAGTAGGGAGACACATCATTCATGCATGCTTTGTAAAAAAAAAAAAAAAACATATTCAAGTCTGCTGTCTGATGTGTGATGGATCAACAAACTGATCCTCAGCCCTTTTTATTTCCCTGTTGTAAGAAGGCATGTTTTGCTGTAGTTTAGAGTGAATCAGCACAAGCTGAAAAAAAAGCTTCTGGTGAATAAGGTAAAGAGAAACATGGAGGGAAAACTGTAAATGAGGTGTTGATTAAGCTCCAGAGTCTGTCAAACAGGTGAAAAAAAAAGAAAAGGAAAAACATGAAGTAAAATACAAGACTCTCATCCAGATTGTTGTATTATTTATCAGGGTTTAAGCCCTGAAGGAGTAGAACCCTACTGTTTTTGTGGCGCTCTATTATTATTATTATTTTTCTGCTGCAGAGACTCAGATTGCTGTGAGCATGAATGAGATAGAACCATGAAACTCGGCCAAATAACTGGAAATGATGACACCAAAATGGGTTTACAACATTGCAGGACTGAGATACAGGTTTCTATTATGAATGAGCAAGACTGGTCAAAAACACGCCGCCATCAACCAATACAATCTTAGCAAGAAAATGGCCATAATGTATTAATAATATGTCAAATGATCATATCTCTGGGTACATACTGAATGGCAGAACTGAAATCCTGCAGACTTTGTGCTGATGAAACAAGCGTGTGATTGGTCTCATTCCTTTTTAAAACAGAATTAAACTAGCTCAAGTAACTTCGCTCACCTTTCCTGCTCCTTGCTTTAATTTAGGCCAATTATGCTGCTTCCTCACGTAGAGGTCTGAACACGCTGTTTTTTAATCATCAAAACAAATTGACACCTGTTAAATTCCCTATTTAAAAATCAATAAAGCTGAAAATAATGAGTCCTAACTATTTTAAGTGAGTGTAGACAGATGACTCATAGCTTTTCCCAGATGGCGTGCATCTCCCGGGGTGCATGCATAAAATAAACTGAAGAGGCCCGAATTGGAATCCCTTGAGAAAAGCAGATATGACTAAGCCAGGAAACAAGCTTTCGAGTAGCATATCTTAACAGAGATAATACTGTACATGGTAGACTGTCACTTGAATGCCTGAGGCGGGACAAAGTGGAACATGCAAATTTATGCACAGTGCTACTGTATGTATTTGTCTCTGAGTGTCTGTGTGTGTGTGTCAGAGTCATTCACATCCATCTGCAAATGTGCTGCTGGCTGCTTCATTCTTACCCAGCAGTTGTGGGAACATGTATACATTTAGTGTATGTGTGTGTGTACATGTGAGTTACTTTAATAGAGGTGCTGCTGCCTCAGCATAATTCAAATATCAGCTATCATCTCATTCACACACACATACACGAACACTCTTTGTCTAGTTTGTACCCCGCACACGTTCAACACCAGATAAGGCAAGAATGAGACAGAATGAAAAACAGCAGAGAGAGAGAAAAGGAGAGAGAGAGGGAGTGAGTGAGTGAGAGAGAGAGAGCAATGAAGAGAGCAAAAGCAAGATGGTATTTGCAGCACAATATCCAAGCTATTCATCCAAAAGCTCTTTAACCCACAAGTTACCCCTCCCCCAATTTTCTCTCTACATACACACACACACATTTACTCACAAACCTTAATCTTCATTAATCCACAGAAGAGCAGTAATGTAGAGAAAATATGTGAGGTGTGATACATGTTGGTCATTGCGATGGTGATGTGAAATGTAATTAACAGATCTAAGAAGCCAATTTCACTGTCTCATGCTTGTACATACTTCAAATACAGAAACTGAAACCTAGTATTTTTCAAGAATAAAAGATCATTTTAACCTTATTTTTCAAATGTAATAATAACTCTATTCTATTTATCCAATAGTTTGATCCAAGGACCAAAGAATATGATTAATGTACAAATACAGATTCAAACAATCAATATGGCAACTACTTAGAGTTCTGGATGTCAAACATGCGAGTGTGTTATGTGTCTGCAGCTGCTCTATAATAAAAGCCCTTCCAGCAACGGCTCCTTCCTTCATGGTTTATTGTGGGCAGACTCCAGGTAGCTAAAGACTTGTGTGTTTCAAAATGTGCTTTATTATCATGATATGTTTTATATTCAGGTCTGTCTGTGTACTGTGCATCACTTGGCCACAAGATAAATTTCCACCTGGGAATAATAAAGTTGAGCTGAAGTTGAAGATACTCGCAAGTTTGAAAGGTCCTTTCCTCGATAAAAAACGGTCTAAACCTATAAATGGATGAGCATATTTCAGGATCTAATCGAAACACTGCACATAGGAAATATATTGCAGCTCTTACAAAGCAGAGCAAGTTTCTGAATCATAACACAATCATAATCAAAATACAGTAGTTTTCCAGCCATAATCCACAACAATCATTCACATTTGACTCAACTTGAATCAAGTCAGCGAGTCCTATGTCAAATCTAATTGATCTTTAGAATCTCATGGAACAAGGTGGCTTCATAGCCAGAGAAAGAAAAATGTAGTTACATTCAGCAATAACCAGTTTTGGTTTATCAAGACAAAGGCTGCAAGAAAAATGATTTTTAAAACCCAACAATGTTTCATTAGTAAATCCCTACCTGTTCACTCACTGTGAGCTGCTCGAAAAAACAATGTATGACCTAAGACTTAATATTAATAAGAATTCCTCCATTAGGGTTCTATGCATTGAAAAAATGTCCACAATCATGGATGTTCCTCTTAGATTTAAAAAACAAATCCTAAGCTCAAACCAGTATCTCTCTCTTTTGCTTACACACACATTTGTACAAGATTTGTCTACTTGGTTAGACAGTCACAATCAGTTAAAGTTCAGATAAGTTCCCAGTCAAACACACACACACACACATACACACAGAGCGGGGCACACAAACAAATAGCCTCAGTGGCAGTAAAGCAGCCTTACTGTCAGAATAGCTGTTTGCTGCTTATTGATTTCCTATACATGCTTCCTCCGGCTGCCTCGCTCTCTCTGTCGCCCTTTTCAATTGTAAACTTAACACTCTCTCACTGATTAAATTTCTAACCTCCCCTCCCTGACTCTGTCACTCCCAACATTTGCAAACTTAACACTCCCTGATTAAATACCATTTCTGAAAACCTACTCTGTGGCGAGGAGAGCTACCTCCTCCTCATTTCTCTCTCGACTCAGATTCAATATTCCGGCCTGTATCCCAGTGTGACTCTATTATCGTAAACACACATGATTAAATACTGGGCTCTCTAGCAGGATGTCTGCAGACTTAAGACACACTGCCTCTTTTTATCAGCCTCTTCCTCCCTCTCATTTCACCTTTACAATTCTTGCTAACACGACACTCATACTTAGAAGATGAACCAACATTACGAGGGCGCCTGTCCATTCCGCAGACAGTAGGAAGATTGAAAGGGTGAGCTAAATTATCCATCTGTGAGTCTCATCTGCAGCCGCTGGCTATGGTATGCGGCCAAAGCCTCGCTAAGTCCTTCAAATGTCACAGCGTGGTCATGGCATACCAGCACGGAGACACTGCGAGTCTGACTGGAGCTTTAGGAACAAAATCAAATCAATCAGAATAAAAGGCTGTCTGAAAAAGGTCGAGTCAAGTGCACGGAGAGAGAGGCGGACATTACGTCACCGCGCTCTGCAAATAATTCACTACTGCCAAAAGGTTAACAATGAAACTCGCCACCGCATTCAGAGCGTGCACACACAACAGAGCACAGCTGATAGACCTGTGGGCTGACAGTGGCTTTTATCTATTATCTATTTGTATTGGTGTGCACGTTAGCAGTTGCCAATGCAGAGTACACAAATGTTTCATTGGACATGCATTTTTGACCTGTATTCTCTTAAAAGTTTAAAAATCTCTTAACTTACAATACTGTCAAAACTGTAAAATTAGTTATTTCCAATACAATTAAGTTAAGCTGTAAACAATAAAATATCATCTCAGTACATGTTCTTGTCTTCCTTGAATCACAATCACTGTTAGTGTTAATAGTTCTTTGCCATTGTTTTGTTAAAATTATTTTGGTTGGAATCACATTATAAACACTGTCCTGAATTAAAGTGAGAACAGATGAGGAGGGAGAAAGGCACAAGTGAAAACAGAGAGAGAGAGATTTTTAAAAAATAGCGAAACAGAGGGGACGATGGAGTGAGACAGGCAGTGACAGAGAGAGAGTGAAACTGGACACATGGGTTGGCCACTTTTTGCCCTGGCTCGCCTCTCAGCTTCTCCTCTTACAATCCCAGCTACCTCAGGTCAGGCTAAATAAACCCTATGCACAAATTCTCCATGTGAGGATCAGAACAGTGCAAAGGTCAACCTAATGCCAGGGATCACATTCTCAAAGAAAAAAAAATACAGCCACTGTCACACTGGGCTATATTGGGCCTTTTATGAAGACCCCACAGGATTAGCATTTTATCAACACCTCCTGGGTGCTGAGCAGTCCTGTTTCCTGCTTGTGTGTTACAACTGTAATGATGATATACTGTGCAGCACCCGGTGAAAGTGGGCCGGTGCCAAATGCTGGGGTACATTCAGTGTTTGGTGTGGACAAGTATCTGGTTTCTGAGAGATCTGTCTCAGTTTCATTCTACTCAACACATTTTAATTCTCAGCGTTATCATCACTGCAGCCCTTTTTTTTTTACTGCATACTATGGAAAGTGACACAAAAGACAGACGCGTGTAGCTTAGCCAACGAAGCCACCAGAGCATATAGTAGTAACACATTTGATTTTGCTCTCACTCTCACACCAACAGACTGCCCAGATAACTTTGACAAGACGAATGATGTCAGCTTCCTTCTGCTAACAAAGCTCACTTTTATACAAACTGTAATTTTATTTAGGGGATTCACATCCATCCAGTGCTGAAACAATAAGTCCACACAAGGTCCACACAGTTGCTACAATCAATTATATACTTGCTATAGGTCACATGCAACAACTAAACTAAAATCTCAACAATCTGACAAACAAGCATCTCCATCCACTGAGGAAGGCCATGAGATTTGAGTCTCGGAAACAACGAGTAAGTGGATCTTGGCATGGAGGTCAAGAATAAATGTTCAAGCTCAATTTTCATGTCAGTTATTAAATGCCAAGTATTCACTAGTTCCAGCTGTACAAATGTAAGAATTATCTTTCTTTCCATTTCAAAAATCGTTGCAAATTGAATACTTTGTGGTTTTTGGACAAAAAGCCATCATCATGAAGACAAAACTTTCAGCAATACACAAATCACTTAGTATGTATGTATGTGCGTTTCCACCAACCTTTAATGGGCTGCTTGACTTCTCCGTTCTCCCTCTTGATCTCGTTCACCACTTTGTGCTTCTTCTTCTCTTTTTCTCGCTCTCTGTCTTTGACCTTCTTCTTCTCCCTCTCCTCTCTGTCTCTCTCTTTCGCTTTGTCCTTGTTGGAGTGCTCTGTGGAAGCATAGAGGAAGGTTTCAGGTCTCGATAGCACGGATGCATTAGCATTCTCGCCTGGATTTACTCGCTCACAAACACACACACACTCACACACACATTTGCTTCGATTTTTCCCTCCAACACCTTAACTGAACTCTTGCCAAGTGCTTCACCTTGGCCATCACCCTTAACTTTTCCTTTATCTTGTTGGTCGTCCTCCTGCAAAATGTTTGGTTTTTCCTTCCCTGCTGCAACAAATTCATCTCTCCACCAAGCCTCTACTGTTATCTCTCATGCTGTAATTATCTTCAGATTCGATGTAAGACTTCAACAGCCAGTCTACAACTTCGATCAAAACTTTCAAGCTACATCTCATCAGGATATAACTCACGTTTCTTACCCCAAAACTCATCCCTGCCCCATGTTCTGCCTCTGCTAACTTCAATATGCTCCTCTCTTAAAACTCCTAAAAATCCTCAGTTTGCCTTTGGACTCATTCTATTTCCTCTTCCAGCACTTCTCCGTCTGACAGAATCATGTGAGTGTGGAGGGAATATTACAGATCGAGGAACTGGAGTACACCCTAATGCTGCACTCGTTGCATATCGCTCTGGATGAGGATCCTTTTAAAATGAAAATATTATACCATCACACTTCTTCATCTGCTGAAGTGTTTTCTGAAAGGTAAAGCACGTCTAAGTACGGACGGCTGTAAATCAGATCTCTCATCTCCAGCTGAGGTAAGAAAGCCTCGACCTTCCTAAAATAACTTTCATTTTATCAAATCTTTTATAACTCTCCTCGTTTGATTCTTTATTTTTTCCAGTTCCCGGTAAAGAAATAAAAAAAAAATTTCTTTATTTTTTTCCACATTAGTTCTTTTGACCATTCTTTCTTTCTCTTCCTTTGTAAAGAACTTTTTTTTTCTTTGAACTCAGTCAGATCCGTCTTTAAAAGGAAGCTGTGTTTTCAGACTGTTCACTCTTCCACGGTGGACGTGGGGAGTGGGAAAGTGAACACAGTGGGGTTGGACTCGCTGCTTGCGGGATCAAAGAAGACAATGCTTTGAAAGTAAAAAGGCTTAAAGGAGCAGTAGGAGAATTAGAGGTACATCGATACACTCTTTTTAATGATTGTATTTAAATAAATACCTTGGCATTTTGAAGTTCAGGGGGTCATTTTTCTTTGTCACTTAACATGCAGGTAGTCATGCCCATCATACCCGGTGGTTATTAGGAGGTATGCCAAGAATGTCACAAACCACTTTAAGAAAATAAATGCTGTAAAATAACCTGACAACGTAAGCCGCCTGGTGCATGTTTCAAAACATCAATTTAGCTCCACAGGAAGCTGCCAATGAAGGAGGGCTCACTCAGATCGACTGCCAGCTTTATAAAAACATGTCAGACCATGCCGGAGTGATAACATTTATAAACTTTAAATTTAGAGGCAATGGGTGATAAATTAGTCCAAGTGGCTGCCCGGGCTGAGAGAACGGTCTTGAGGTCATCAAGTTCAAACTGGTAATTAACTAAAATATAAAACAGTGTTTTGGGCAACATAAGTCTAGAGGTGTAAATGAATGGGATCCATGAAAGCGAAACTTCTTATCTGTTTTTTTTTTTCTTTACGTTTTGTTTTCTGACTTTCTTGCAGCAGGCAGTTTTGAAGGGGGAGCACAGCAGGTGGTTTTCACTGTTCAGTTGATCACAGGAGAGAAAGCACTTTGAAAGATAGAAGGCCAGAGGCAGGCAGTTTGCAGCTTCTGCTACACCACTACCCACTGCTGTCGAACTTTGTAGAGTTAGAGAGCAGAATCATGAATTCAGAGAGTCAATGGGGCATACACTTTTTGAAGTCTGTTTCTTAACTGTAAAGTAGAAGCTTCCTCCAATCACCTGTTCTTAATATTAACTCCATCAGTTAAATCTACTGTGAACATCAGAGCGTGAATGAAACACTGGACCAGTAAGCAAATCATTTTGGCTGTAAACTGGCTCACTGGCAAACTGGAAATGAAGAAACCAGGTAAAAGCCAGCCTGGCCTATAATGTGCATCTGTATATTTAATGGTGAAATTGGTTAAAATTCAAAACATATGCAAGCTTTCTGATTCACTTCTACTGTCAGTTTGTCATCAGCAGCTCAGCAAACATTAAACTGAAGCTGACAGAGAAGGACAGATGGAGCTGGCCTACGAGTCTGAGGCACAAGATATTTTCATATCTTTGTTGGACTCGTTGTAAAACTATAGGTAAACCTGCCCTCCAGGAAAATCCTGTTCCTCCAGATGGTCAGTCCACCCCTGCTGCTGTGGCAAATCCATGCTTCACCATTCAAGCTCATCTCAAAACAAATTAGCAATACGGTGCACACAGTCTGTCATTCGACTGAACTGCTATTGCACATGCAGAGTTAAGTGTCTTGTAATTTTTGGGACTGAACAAATGACCCAGCCGACAGTAACTTAATTGGGTGCTGATTGCAGCTAAGCTTCATTTTCTCTCCCTTCTCTCATCGCCGTGCACTGCCACACACGAGCAGTCCCAGACATAGTCAGAGATTCTGTCAGCGTGGTGCATTTACATGGACACAAAAAGCCTAATTACTGCAAATTCAGACATTTACATGATTCACAACAACCCGACTTCCCCAGTAACACAGGTCTACATGACTTGTATATAAGCCACTAGGAAACTGGTTTAGTGAATAGATGGATTTCATCCTCACTCACTGTTTTGCAAGTTAATGTGTTTTCCTTCATGAAAGGTCCTGTTTTTTATAATGTGAGTTACAAACACAGTAGAAGCTGCAACCAACAAGCTGTGTTGCATCAGCCTTAACCTGTGACTGTATTTCAGCTTTTCTTTTATTTGGTTACGATTTGTCTGAATCCAACCTAAACGTAAGAATGAACTTCAGGGGAAATGCATTCGGTGAGAATCGTAATATCAGACTGCATGGAAATACACTGAGTGTCAACAACAGGTCACACAGCTGAAAACTACAGCTGCTCTCAGTGAGGATTAACTGAACTTTGAGCTAAACAAGAGTTTCTTTTGCACTAGGTCTGCCTGCCCAATGCACCAATGTTTCCCTGTCTTGGCCCACTTGTTTACTATACTTATTATTTTACTGTGCTGCAACAGACTGTACTGTTGCATTGACACAACGCTCATCAGTACAGCACGGTCCAAAGCCACCACATCCTGATAATAACAACAATAAATAAAGGGTGGGTTTTTTTTAGTTTTTTATAGGTGAATAAAAAACAATTTGTTTCACATTTTAAAGCCTTAAGTTGAAACTGTTACAGAGCCACACAATGAGGGAACAAGCATGGATTCTAAACAATTTGACAAGACACATAACATCACACAAACTGCTGGATATGAAAACCTGTGACCTTTTGATTCATGACCTTTCTCATGGCATCACTACAAGTTTCGCCACAGTGAAGCTACACGGCAGCACTGGGAGCAGACTGGCATGATAAATTCAATCTAATTAAAAGGTTATACCGTGAAATTACCCAATTTAAAGGAGGATAGGCTTGAACTGTGCCTGATTAAAGACTTTAATGTAAACAGAGATGCCGTGAATCTGTTTTTAAGTCAAATCAACACGTGTCATTGATCCAAGTCTCCTACTGTTAGAATATTATATGCCGTGAGAGGGTTTCAAAGGAAACACACACAGTCCTCTGCACTGTCACAAACAAACCTCTTCACCCCCCGCAAAAAAACCCTTCATTATCTCTCAATTATGCTACTCATTTTCAAAGGTCCATAACAATAGAGGACTTGATAGAAGAATATTAAATCAGCTTCATGTTTTAAGCAATAATCTCCAATGTCTTCAGACTTCTAATTTTAGGATTATTGTGTTTTAAATTGGATGAAGAAGTAGCTGGGAAACATATATGAGATGGTCATTTTTGGCCATAAAATGAAACCATGATTTATTTAGTGATTAAACTATGTGCAGATACTTCACATACTCTGGATCCACAAAGAAGCCACAGCAGGACATTAACAATAGATGCCAGACATAAACGTCACTGTTGTTTCTTGTTAGCTGCCTGAAGATGCTGCTCGTGACATGCTACATGCTGGCTGTTACCTACAATAACATACATTGTGATACGAGGTATCTACCACAAACCTGCTACACTGTATGCCAGTGATGGCAGTTTACATTTGCAAAGCATGTTTTGAATATTTTCAAAATTGTATTTTTTGCATTCATGATTTTATATGTGTTTCATTCAGAGCCACAGTGAATATGGTAAATTAAAGAAATGAATTCGACAAAAACAAGAGTCCACAGGCCTTCTGAATGTACAGCTGGACCAATCTTAGCACCGTCTGGGTTGACCGGGGGGACTTGGTTCTGCATCCTATCTTTACTGCTAGAAAGTAAGGCTTCAACTCCCAGCACTGCTTTTCTTCTGTGTTCTTCCTGCATACTAATGGGTTTTCCCCAGGTGCTCTGGTTTCTCTCATCTACACAAATTAAATCAAATAAAAACAATCAAACTAACTTTTTGTTTTGATTTGTTGTTTTCATTTCTTTAATTCATGATTTGCTTTCAGATGTAAAATAAGCCTTTATTGATCCCCAGAGAGGAAATCTGGTTGTTGCAGCAGCACAAGGACAGGAATGAATACAGATAAATAGAGAAAAGTTAAATAGTAGGAAGTTTAGAGAACTAAAATAAGAACAGAAGCAAGAACAGAAAGTATATAAGAGCAATGAAAGTGACAGTGGTGTGATGTGATTAAGAACAGCAGAGTCAGCAAGTCTAGAGTATGTAAACAGTGTACACCACACAAATATATTCAGTACAATATTATCAAGTAATAATATATCTATCTTATAATAATAATATAATATAATACAAGATGGGATGTAGTAATATAATAATCTAATGTATAGTAACATAATATACATTATAGTATGAGTATCGCATGCATAAAATATAAAAACAAATATAGAATATATTTAATTCATAAATATAGAACAAAATATATCATATACAATATATATCAATATACAATAGAATATATGAATCAGTCCAGTCATTTCCTCAACTGTGGTTGCCTACCAGAGTTTCATAATAATATAAATAGCTCTAACATTGTGTTTTGCGTCTTTGCTTTAGCAAAGTATTCCAGTATCCCCTCAATCCCAGTCAGTCAGCCCCTCCCCCACCCCTGCTGTACATGTGCACGCTCACACACACACACAGAGTAAGATCCTTGGCTGCATTCGAAACACCACTGCCTTTTGAGGACATAACATTTTTCCAGCTAAATACCATTAACTAACTGTACAGTATCCACTTCAGTTATCCACTGGTCCAAACACAATTTTATCATTATCAGTGTACAAGAAACGTTACTGCAGAGGTTATCATTGATAATGAGAAATTTCCAGGACGCACGGGTCATAAGCTCATGTTGATTAAGTCCCTGCTGTCTGTACACACCACCCAACTACTGATTGGATGGCAATTAACTACTTTCGCTTCATTTCATTGATGGCTCAAATCTGTGCTCTAGTCGATTTTGTGTTTTGGCCATTTGTGAACTGTGTTAAACTCTGTCTCATTTACCATTCTTTGTAGGTGTGACTTTTTTCCTTTCACCATTCATATCTATACAACCAAAGTTCACCAGACTGATGGATTTAACTCTAAAATGTACAAATTTTTGGGAGCTTGCCCCTGGACCCCCTGAAGGGTGAGAGGTCCACCCACTACAGTCTCACAAAATCCTGTGGGAAACACTGCAACGTCGAGACAATAGAGAGGGAGAGCGGTGTGTCAGACACTTTGGAAATAGTGAGTGAGTGTGTGTGTGTGTGTGTGTGTGTGTGTGTGTGTGTGTGTGTGTGTGNGAGATCCATTGAGAACAATGTATTCTGACATTGATTAACTAGTGGACAATCACCCCTCGCTCTAACTCCCATCCCATCTCCTGACAATCACACATGCTTGGCAGAGAAACATGGAGATACAGAATGCACCCCTCCTGTAAATGCACTGATTGTGGCGCGACCTCTCCTGTTTAATGCAGACCTACTTAATGCTGTTGTTTGTTAAAAGCCTGTAAGTGCACCTGGATATTGCTAGCGTAATTCGCTGTCATGCTGGTTTTGATCATCTCGATAGGCTATGTCATTAACAACAAGTCTCCTCCACAAGCGGCTCACCTGCTGTTGTGAAACGGAATCGCTGCTGAAAAAAATCCAAAAAGATAGCTCTGGGTTTTTTGGATGAAAAAGCAAGAGAAAGCAAGGTGAGCAGCTTAAAGTAGTTTGAAGGTAAACACTAAAATAAGGTGGAGAATTATGCAGTTAAAATGGTGAAAATAGACAGACATAACCTTAGTATTGTCATTCTTCATTTTAGAGTGCTGATGTTAACATTTAAGGAGGTACAGGTAGGTATGGATTTCAAGGGTACCATACCCAAAGTGTCTGGTGGATACATGGCTTAAGTGAGAATCATGTCTCTAATTTCAGAACCAAATGTAACCGCGAGTCACTGCTCTCTGGCAGTTGCCATCAGTTCTCACTCCAACAGCAAAGCCACCACTTATAATATTACTGTGATGATGTGATACTCTTTTGGTCCCTGTGGGAAAATACTTCTTCCAGAAGGATCAGGGCACAATCACCCTCAGAGCTGGCAGGACTTGCTCTCTGGCTCAAGGACTCAAATTTGTGCCCTCCTGCACTCTGTCTAACCACTGGGCCGGCCTGCCACTCAACAGATTTTAGAAAAGCACGGTTTAAACTGTGTTTTTTCAGTGACACCTAAAGACTGCATTGACTGCTGCTCTGTCACAGAGTCGAGGAGGAAGACTGACACGCTATTACCAGTTTTTACAGGAAGGTGCAGCTCAGAACGGAGCATTTTAATCCCTGAAACATTTTGCTCAGGATTAATGTTTTCCAGCAACACTCTGCTCCCCTTTCAAACACTTTCTCATCTTCAAATTTGACGCTACTGAAAATAATACAGTCTAGTACTGCTGGCCATTGACAGCGATTACAGGCAGGATGCTTTGCTCAAGAGCACCTCATTGAGACTGTTGAAGGAGTACTATTATTTATTGTTAGTTTCCTCTGCATTTCAATTTTTCCAGTCAGGTCCAGACATGAAAATGTTGCAGCCTAAATAATAAGCACTGCAGTGTTTTAAAATAACATGGCTGCACACAGCATTATCAGTTTTTAAATGAGCATTATATACATAGCAAAATGTACCTTACACCACTGATAAAACTAATTGGCTTTGAGTCTTATGATTGATCAGTAAAATGTATTCATTGAATTAAGGCAGTCACATTTATTTCAAATCCCACTTTCTGCTCTGTGCAAGTACTAACACCAGCCTCTATCTGTTTTGACATCCCTATAAAGCATGCAAGCACATCCAGCACAGCCTGTTTACACGACTGTGTGTCTGTTAGGGTTACAGGCCAACAACACGTCTCGTCCTGGTGTTCACGCTGAGTGCAGTGGCTGTTCAGAGCATGCCATGACCTCTTAAACTACCCGACTGGAAAAGGGTGACATCATGCACTCACGCGCTCACATATACACACACACACACTTGCATGTGTCTGCTCGGTACTCCCGCAAGTGTCCAAACACACTCACAGATGACTAACATTTACATACACTGGCAAACACAAATGCACGCATAAAGAGATTTTGTGGCACTGCTCTGCACGACAATGACAAACACCCACAAAAAAACAAACAAAATACAGAAAATAAAAAAAGCCAAGCACAAGGTCCACTAATGAGATGATGATGAATACAGAAATTGAAATCCCTTATAATTATCCCTCCTCAGGAACTAATCAAATTAATTTATGTTAGAAAATAATGTGACAGTCTAGAAAATATTTGTAATTTTATAAATATCCTGAGTTAATTATGTCTATGATGGAGAAGTACAATAATACTGAGCCACATTTATGCTGATCATATGCAACATTCCTTTATTCTACATTGAATTTTATTTAATGCATAAATAGTTAGCATCTATATCTATACATGGTATCTAAATATGGTATGAAGAATTAATGTAGCCCATATTGTTTAGATCATACATATTTTTAGACACAACACCCTTACAGTAACATTATGAAGTAATTAGAATAGATCATTTCAATTTCATAATTGATTTAAAAGCATTAACATTTCTGCATTAAAATTACTTAAGACGACTGGACCTATGTTTTTTATTTTGTTGAGCTGTGTGTTGAGATTATTCCAAATGTTATCAATAATGCCAAAACCCAGAGAAATACATAACTGTATTCAAGGTAAGGGTGCAAGTATAATTATCTTACTATTAGTGTAATAATAAAGGTTTTAATGGTGAACCACCAAAATGACGTACAAGTGGTCCTCAAAACTAAATGCACAGGTATTTCTGAACAATAAGGTAATTCTTGCTAGTGTCAAAAGGGTCTAACTGTAGTTACTTTACTATTATCATACTGTAATAATTATTACAGTGTTTCAGCTGTTAAAAAAATTGAGTTGGTATTGATGAAGAATGAAGTAAAACTTGCAATGGTCAAAAGGGTCCATGTGTAAATACTTTACCGCTATTGCAATATAACAATAGAGATTTAATTGACAAACAAGTGCTGATACTCAAAACAAAGCTAAAGGTAAATGTATAGATGAAGACTGTAGTAATACTTGCTATTTTCAAAAGTGTAATTACTCTACTATTATTACAGCATCAGGGGTAAAACAAGCTGAATGGAGGAGGTATTGATGAGAATGAAGCAATACTTGCTATTTTCAAAATGGTCTAAGTGTAATTACTTGTGTAATAATAAAGGCTTCAGTGGCAAAAAATAACCCACCTAAATGACACACTGCCTTATATAATACTAAATGTAGAGGTATTGATGAGCTTACTATAGTCAAACGAGTCCAAGTGTAATTGCTTTGATGTGATAACAAAGGTGGTAAAACAGGTGAATGGATGAGTGCTGGAATGAAAACAACACGATGTGCCTGTACAACTGCCCAACATGGAGTAACAACAAGCTGTGGAGCTCAGTGTGTCTCTCTCACAGCCTGAGGTTACAGAGGGGGGCGTGGTGCTCCTACCAAAACAACACTTAGCCTATAATGGCGGGCGGCTGTCATATTGTTATGACAGCAACGTGTAGTCTTAATCCATACATACACACATACGCCAAAGAAAATACTAATACACACATGTGCATTGATGTTGCGTAATAACTAACAATGCACATCAATTAGAGATTATAGTTGGACTCGTATATGAATAAAACATGTCAAAACGACGCAGCAATAGCAAGTAGAAACACGGTTTAACTGGGCTGTATGGGCGATCGACTCGATGTAAAGAAATGTTGGATTATAAACATGAACAACCCTCCATTAATCTACGGCTTCCCGTGAGGCGTTCAGGAACCACTTTGTCCGAAAACGGGACCGTCCAGACAAATTAACGAGGCAGACAAGTGAACGCACTCCGGGGCCACATGTTCACATCCAGAGTCGCTATAAAAAAGAAACTCTACTCGTAATAAACTCAAAACTTTGTGAGTATAATTAAAAATTAACCACGCAGTATAATGGCCTACCTTTTGGAGGCAACATGACCTCCCCGTTTTCTCTCCTGGACGCCGCATTAGAGTTATTAAACCTGCTGATGCTAACGTTGCTCCTCTCCGGTCCGGAGGTCAGCGACACTTTCTTCTTCTCCTCCCCGCCTCCTCGCTCCTTCTCCCGCTGTTTATCCTTCAGCTTCTTGGCTTTGGAGGGTGGTTTGTGGAGGAAGAAATCGCTCTGTTTGAAGACTTTGTGTGTGTTTGTCGGCGGCTGGGATCCGGGTTTAGCCGCGCTGAAGCTCCACACACCGCCGCCGTAACTCAGCTGCTTGGCGGGCTGCTGGAGTTTCTCCTTGCCGCTGCCGTCGCCTCCCGCTCCCGCTTCCCTGCTCAGTTTCTTGGGTTTGACGCTCCTCTCCTCCACTCGGAGCTTCTTGGGCGGCGGCGGGTTGAGATCCCGGGAAGACTGAGAGCGGTTGTCGGGGGCTCCCTTCGCCTCGGTCGGCTTGACGAGCGGGCTTTTGGCCGGGGCTCCCGCCGCAGCAGCGGCAGCGGCAGCTCCGGTGAGGTGGACGGAGCCCAGCGAGGCAGCCATCTTGAGGCTTCTCTCTCTATTTACTCTTTTTCCTCAACGGCCGCCAGCGCTGCTGCTTTTTTTCACGCGACGTGCAAGCAGGCAGTGAAGGGGCGGGGTAAGTGTTTGATTGACAGGCGAGCAGGAAGGGGGCGGGGTTCTGTTTGATTGACAGACAGAGAGGGAAAACTAGAGGCGGGGCTTAGTAGTTATGTATGTAATGTTAATTTATTTGATTAATTTAAATAATATTAATATGGAGCATTATAGGTTAAGAGTTCTTTATTAGTTATTCTTAAAGAGTCGTGCAACTAAATACTACAAATAAATATATTTTTTTATTATCAATGTGTCGTTAGAACTTTATTGTCCCTGGGTGCAGTTCGAAAACAGTTCACTTTCTGTCAGTAGTGTTTATCCTTTAACACATTAAAATGTTTGTGTGTGTGCATTCATGTGCTAGAAATGTTGATCAAAGTGAACAAGACATAACTCAACACATGGAAAAGTTCTCTGTGGCTACGACTTCGAAGATGTTTATTATGTCTGTCAATGAGCATTTACCACAAAGTGTCAATGAGCATTTACCTCAATCAATCATAGCCACACACACACAAGTGTAAGCACTCAGTTACAGCACAAATGTACTCCAGAGCTGAAATAATTCAAGTTATCTATCAGCTGATTGGCAGAAAATTATCAGCAACTGTATATATTTTTCATTTTGTCTTATGTGATTATATCTTTGGGACATTTATCAATATTATTTGACATCGACCAAACAATATAGGAAAAAAGAAATTACAGATTAATTATCACATAAATCTTAATATAAAGCCTATAATACACACGATTGAAGATTTTGAGTTTTATATTTTATAGTTTTTATCTATCCTATTATGAAATTGTTCAAAAATATTCCAAATATTCAGTTTAATTAGGTTTAGTTTTACATTGGAGACTTGACGCCAGCACTGTGGAGTCAAAAGAGAGTCTGTAGTCCTTCAGTTAAGGACGGAGATGATCCTGAAGTGCATTAACTCACCATGTTGAGAGGTGTTGTGCACAGAATGGACTTCACACATTAGCTGTCTCCTCCTGAAGGGACATCCACTTTCACCAGTTTCTCTAATCTGCTTTGGCATTTCCTCTCCACAACACAACCCCAGCACAGTGCCCACGACTGATTGACAGAAGGCGTGTAGAGAAGTGAGGTGTTGTGTTTTCTGTGTGTTTGTTAAAATGCAAATCTTCTCATCAAAGGGATAAACTTGCCCTGGTTCGTCTAATCTTCACAACTGGATGAGTTCATCACACACAGAAACACATCATTATACAGTGCTGTGAATCCTCCGGCGCTGTTTACACTTTGATTTATTGAGATGAAAACATTTTCTCCACTCAGACTGATTGGCGGAGCTCACAGTACAAGGCCTGTCAGTGTGTGACAGCCAAGCGTGAATACTAAACATGATTAGCGGCTGCGTGAGGCGGCTTGTAAAGTTACAACTGGCCACAGACGTAGTGACAAGATTATTGTATGATGCAAGCCTCAAGTGCAAATCTGATGTCTTTGTGTGTCATAACATCCCAGAAGAACACCATGAAGTCAGTGTGAGCAAGTCAGACTCTTCCAGCATCTACTGTATGTGACTAATACACCTAAAAATAATCAGGCCGAATACATTCAACTGTATATTCCAGGCTTTTTAAAACAAGAGCTGACACACTTTTCACTGTCTTCAGATGCCAGTGCTGCCTGCTGCTACTGCTCACATACACTGAACACTGATTGGCTATATTTATAAGCCATTACATAACATGTTAAACTGCTCCATGGGAAAACTGAGGTGACCCAGTTAAGATAGCAACCTGGCTTAATTTATACAACACAGAGAGACGGAGTGTGTGTGTGAAGCAGAATGTGGATTCATATTTTGCTGCTGTGAGTGTAAAAGGCGTTACACAGAGGAAACAGTGAATTGATTATCAGGTGTTTCAGTCAGAAAAGACAAGGAGTACACTAAAGAGGGGGATGTGATGAGAAGCCTGTGAAATGATTGTAATGGATCCTGTTTCATGATGCAATATATGCATCTTATAGTAACTGTAATTTACATTCATTAATTCATTTATGTAAGTATAAAGCGGTCTGATTGATTATTGAGTTTTTGATTGTAAACATGCTGGAAAAATGAATTCTGATTATTTCCCTGCATTACTTCCATTATTCAAAAAGTTGGAAAAAGTTTGGGCACCTCAGCCCAAGAGGATGAGCTCAACGTTTAGTGTGCTATAATACTGACTTGAATAGGGGTAGTATCCTATACTCAGCAGGTCTTCACTCCTGTAACCCTGAAATGATGCAAAGATCTACTTGCTGGTATGCACCAACCTTTTCCTAAACAAAGAAAAAAATCTATGAAAACTTGAAACTTGTATTATTAAAGGCTTCAAGTGATGTTTCCCACTCTTATAACAAACTAAGTCCAAGTAGAATTTGTAGGTCCTATTGCTGAAATAAGTGCATTTATGAATCACTATATCCAAAGAGGACTCACAAAGACAAAACTGTTTAAAGCCCCCCTGCTGCAACAGTTGCATAATAATGTACTGTAAAATTAACCTGAAACGAACATTGAGCAGAAGCATATAATCACAGTTTTCTCTTCCCACCTGCTGTGTCTCTCTATGTGTGTAAGGTGAATACAAATGTGAAACCCTCAAGGTCTCCGTGTAAGACGGTGAGCGACTGTGTGTTTATACCTCCCGCGGTGATTAATTAATCGCTATATTAGTATGTGTGTGTGCGTACATTCATCTAGGCAGATCTTCCAGGTGTGAGAGAGGATCTCCTGCTGTGACCCCCCTGTACACATTATCGGATTATATGTGCAGAGCTGTTAGCCAGTGGGGGACACAATTTAATTATTATATTTCTTGAGACAAGTCAGAGTGATTTATTAACCACTTAGGTGCTTTATGTTTTAAATTAAAGCTGCCTGTATGTACACACACATTCACACTCAAACACAACCTGCTTGAGCAAATCAAAACAATGAGGCGCGTCTTTACTTAATGTTCATTTTTACTGATTGATTTCTGCAACATACAAACATTTTGGGGTGTGTGTGTGTTTGTGTTTATGTGTGTGTGAGGAGGGGTACGAGGGGGAGGCGCTGAACGAGAGTCCCACAGGAGGCAATGAGCAAGCAGCAGCGAATCACATCGCTCACGCTCACGATGATGATTGGAGGAGAGAGGGGAAAAGGGGAGGGCGGGCTCTCACTTAAAGGCACAGGTGGGCTCTTTTCTGAGATCGAGGCTTGTGTGCGTGTGAAGGGGTCAGGTTAGGCATGTGCTGGATAAACAGAAAGAAAGAGGATTGGAAGAACAGAAAATGGATGAGAACATTTAAAAGACCGTTTCCCAACACATCTGTTCACTAGCAAATTTTGTAACTTTGAACCACCAACAAGTTAGAGTCGCTTTGCTGAAGTGAACCGCTCTGCTGGCTCGCAGACGTGCTGAAAACGATAGCTTTTTAAAAATGAAAAAGGCAGAGACGAAGGGGGGGCAGGGAGGAGGATAAAAGAGAGGAAAACAGCAGGGGAAGTATGAAGGAAGCGAAAGAAGAGAAAAATAATGAGATGCTCCTCGTCCAGAGCAGGAGATCCATCTCTGCTGCATGTTTTACATTAAAAGAGCAAGCTGAGAGATGGAGGAAGAAAAAAGATGAAAAAAAAAATCAAAAAAGTGTGAAGAAATGGGAGAAAGATAAAAAGACAGAGAGAGTTTGTGAGAAGAGAAAAGTGGGAAGCTCGGGTGGGTAGCAGTGGACTTGTGATGCAACAAACAACCGCGTATACAAAAATAACTTTTAAAATACCATTTACAAAAAACGACCATTATTATTATTATCATCATTAATATTATTATTACAATCTTATTCGAAGCCCGTTGTAGCTATCTGAAAGGGGGGCTTTACTCAATGCTTTTCCTCTGCCAACCAATTAAAAACAAAACAAAACAATCTTTTTAAGCATATAATTCAAACATAAAAATAAAAAAAACAAAACCCTGAAATATTTGCCAGAAGCAAAAACAAAAGGGCAGCAGAATAATTTACAGTTTGAATGGAAACATCGTGTAGGGGAGGAATCATCATCATCATCATGCACTGACTTTCTTACATCTTCTGTTAATAAGAATATTTGAGATAACAAAAAAAATCTGAAATATTATATACCTAAACTGCCCTGTACAGTTGTTTATCTTTATAAAACAATGCATATACTGTATAGTTATGGTAGCTAATGAAGGAGAAGTTAGCAGAGAACGATAAAAATCAGGAGAAAACAGTAGTCCTGGGTCCCTAGCTGCTGTTGTCTTATTGGATCTTTGTTTCACACACACAGAAGCAGGTACAGTATGACTTTTAAACTTGGCCGTCAGATGAGAGACCACACAAGTCTGATCTGCAGAGAATGGGTTGTTTGGGGAAGCCAGACTTTATATTAATCTGTCACGTCCCCTAAGAGTTCCACGTGATGTGTAATGTTCCTGCTACAAAAAGGGTTTATTGTGAGTAAACTGACTTGCATGGTCGCTCGTCTCCGGGCCTCAGAACGGAGAGAACGGAAAAGCAAAGGTACAACAATGAGAAAAAATAAATTGAAGAAAAAAAAACAGCAAATTTGAGTCCCGAGTAAAGACCAAGAGAAGCCAAATACACACAGACAGAGAGATGAACTGAAGAGAGAAGCCAAATAAAAACGGACTGTTATTGGCTGTCTTCTCTGAGAGGCAGACTAAGGCAGGCTCATGGTCCCAGCAGTGAGAGCCAGAGTCACAGAGATAATGAGTTTGGCCATTACTCATGTGTTTGAAAGTCATTTTAACGTCATCGTGACCGGGAAACAGCAGAATGCTCGGGCACACAAGTGTAAAATTTTGCTTTAAATCTTGTCTGATACAAGTGTTTGACACATTTTTTTTCTAACTTGTCTTTGCTTTTTGTCGTGACACTCTTGAGAAGGGAACATTATTCTTTGGCAAATCATAGCCGTATGCAACCTGGTGCAAGTTGAGATAGCTTCGCTTTAAAAAAGAGTGGGAATGACTGTTTTAAGCAGCCACTTCCAACATTTACTTGTGCCTTATGGGAGCAATCAATGCAGACATCCTATTACAACTGCTTACGCCGTCTCACCAAATTATATCACTCACTTAGCTTCATTTTCAGTGTCTCTGCATTCAGCTGTGCTTTCTAATATCACATAGATTTCAACGTGATTTTTAATGTCAACTGTCACAGAATAGCAGATATTTAAAGGAATAGTTCAACATTTTGGGGATACATGTTTGTTTTCTTGCCAAGAGTGCAGTGAGAAGACTGATACAGCTGCTGTAGAGATACAGCTCGTTAGCTTAGCTTAGCCTAAAGACTGCAAACGGGGAAACAGCTAGCCCAGATGTGTTTAAAGGTAATAAATTCCACCTACACACACAATTACAACTCATTAATTATCTACATCTCATTGGTTTAATCAGTGTAGAAAAGGGAGTAAAAACAACATTTTACTTGATTTTATTTTGAGAACTATTTCTTGAGGAAGTCACTTCCCAAAGCCACAAATATCCCAGCTTATAAACTCACAATAAAACCAAAACTTGTCATTTTAAAATCTTTTTGTGCAGATTAAACAAGTTAATTAATGAGCTTCAAAGGTGCTGGTAGGCAGATTCTGTTACCTTTGGACAGAGCTAGGTTATCTGCTAATCAGCTTTTGGCTCCAGCTCAGAAATTACCGTACAGAAGTAAAAGTGGTATGAAGCCTCTCGTCAAACTCTTGGCAGGACGCTGAATAACCTTATTTCCAAAAAATGTTGAGCAATACCTTAAACATCCGGAGACTCTCACTTATCACTGCAATGACCAAACTATGTCACTCTATGACTTTGGTAAACAGGGAGGTCAATGGAGTCAATTTCCTGCTTAAACTAAAAGAAAAAACAAAACATGTTCTACAAAACTCCTATAATTCACTAACAAATACAGTTAGATGGTTAATGGTGTTTTGCATTTGCAAATCACACTGTGTTTCTTACTGAATGGGATAAATAGGATATTGGTAAAACATGTTTTGTTTAAGTTTTGGCAGGAAATGAGCTCCATATTGGTCAGTATAGAAATATAAAGTACTAGAGCTGACATTACTGCAGCTAACACAGGTTGGTAATAATCAGCTCAAGTACTTTTGTTTCTATCCTGATCCTTTGTAATGTAGCACCAGCACACAGAAAGAGGGAGAGAGAGAGAGAAAGAGAGAGACAGAGAAACAGAGAAAGAGAGCACCCTTGCAACCTGTACATACCCAACAGAAAAGGTTGCATCATGGGTAACAGATTATCTAGCTTTGAAGATTGTTGTTCATTCAGTAGGAGGAAGCAGACGCCTTCTGGGAGTTCAGTTAAACCTCAGGAATCAGCTTCCCACAGTAGCTTTTTCTGATTAAAGATAATTCCTGATTTATGTTGAAAAAACTTTTTTTTCATTTGGTATGAAAGAAAACGTTCTTCCTGTTAACACTTTTTTAATTAACATGTACACCTACATCCCTCTGCGTTGAGCCTCAGAACGGACAAATATCCACGTGTCTACAGCTCAGAGAGAAAAACAATCTGAATCTACTCTCAAGTCACCAAAAACAAGGGAGAAACAGGAACTATCCTTTAACCATTAACAGGAAAATAACCAGACTGATCCCAGGTCAGCGTCTAGAGAAGTCAAAACTTCTAACATCAGCAAGCTGAGCAGGAAAACGTAGGCTTTGTTCTAAAATGGACAAGCCACTTGACCGGTAAGTGTTCTTCTGCTTTGCACAGTGGCACTTTGAAGGAAGGAACGAGTAGGAGGAGGAGGAGGAGGAGCTCAGTCTGGAGAGGGTGTTGGCACAGAGTTACACAGAAGGTGTTTCTATGTAAAATTGTGCCGTCTGTCTGTGTAGCATCTATCAACTTGTTTTTTGGACCAGCCAGGTGAGATCAGGTGAGTCCGTCTCCTGACAACACTGTTGGTGGACGGGCGGATGGATCGTCCCATCATGTCCACTCCAGGGGGGGTTCCCGAGGGCCTTTGGGCTGAATGCAGCGGTTACCGAACCCTGACAGAAAAGGCAAAAACAAGTTCTTAGCTGGGTTTGTTTTGCTGTAAACTCAAGTCCACACGTACACGGGTATTTCTGAAAACACAATTTTTCCACCTTTGTCCATACAAGTGTCCAAATGAAAATGCAGAAACAGAGCTGAGGCGCTGGCAAGAGCATGGGAGTGTTGTATTATGTGGCAGTAACCTCTTTGGTGCATTCTGTTCCACAATAGCAAAAGAGGGTTTGTGTGTGGACTGAAGATCAAAAAGCTATGTTTTAAAAAATACCTGTGTACATGTGGACTAGGCGTGAATAAAATACACCCAGAAATGTCTCCCTCCCTGAGGAAAACATGCCTCAAATTGGCGCCTGGTTTCAAAATCATCAAACATTTTCTGCTCATGTAGCCCAGAGCTAGGTTTCCAATCAGCAAAAGCAATGCCACACATCAAAAAAATGATGACATTATTAGAAACCACGTTTGTCAGCAAAGTTTTCTGCCACAAAGACTAAAAAAATACATTACTTGTACAAATAATATTTGCCGTCTGGTGGAATCCTGAGCGACGGCAGCATCCAGTCACAGAAACATATAAAAGAGGAAAGACAGCAGACTTACCCACCCAGGTCTGCTTTGCTGTCTGTTGCCGTGGTGCCAGCAGATGCAGGGTCAGCTGGAGATGTCTTCTTAACACACTCTGACACATCTACACACAGGACAAACACACACACACAGATTAATGGGGTGGAAGCATTGTGTGAATATCAGTGGTGTTGTATAATAGTGTTAGTGATGTAAGATGTATTTAAACTGCATTAGTTTCACAGAGGGAGGTCGTTAAAATTGCAATTATTACTAAAGTTTTTTTTCTATTTCATTATTGCCACTGAACTTCATATTATATAGAAAATATTAAATCAAATAATTTTTCTTTAAATCATTTACTAATCAGGTTTGACTTGATCTCTCTATGTATTTATATGATATATTTTTGGCAGCAGGCTGATTTAAAACATGTAGGCCTCAGGCTATATAAACAACACTACACCCACATATAAGAGGAATATACGCATTAATACGTGTGACATCTTACAACTGCTAAAAGAAATTCTGCCAAGAAACTTGCACTTGCATGTTTATCGTTCATGACATTTGAATAAACGCTCCTATTGAGCTATATTCATAGCTGGTGCAAATCATTATAGAACTCAAGTTACACAGTTATTCCTTTCGATTATTCTGTCTGTCACACACACACATGCACGCACTGAAACTGCTGAAGCGATAAATTGGCAGTAACCGCCATCACTCAGCATGGATAAGCATACGTTCACATTTTTCATTTCACCTCACTACAGACATGTTTTTATCTTTCCCCCCTTCCTCTGTCTTTCTGTATCTCATTCTCGTTCTCACTCGCCCTTACAGCTGCCCTTTTGACAAATGCTGTCAGTCTTATCGTGCGCAGGCTAATTTGTAAAACACTGAAGGTCTGTTTCCTGCTCTGCTTTGCTGACTAACTACTGTGAAGAAGCATAAACACGGACACAGGAAAAAGCAGACGCACAGAGACTCCTCTGCACACAGATAAACAGAAATAAGTGGTTGGGATGTGTGTGTCTGTACCTTTGTGTGAACCACTCCATTCAGCTGAGGCTGACGTTTTCATCTCCAGAGGGTCTGATAGAGAGAGCAACAGGAAGTAAGTTTAACAAAGAAACAACAGCTGATGGCAAATTAAGAAAAATGTTTCGACATTAAGCACAAATCCACTCACGTTCTCACACATTCATACACTTCATGTTCCCATCAAATTCACAGTATCTCTCTATTTTCCTTCCTCATCTGGTCGTCTCCGTTAAACCAATTTTCCCTCCATGCTTCAGCCTCACTTGGGGCAAAAGGTGCATTAAGGCCTTACAGCCATTACACATGAAAGCCTCAAGACACTGCTCTCACTTCCTACTGCATCGCTGTGTCCTTAATACATTTCTCCATCTGTATGCATCATTTCTGCACCACTACAAAAGCAATAAACCTTTGCTATGTCCCAATCCCACACTACACACCAAATGTATAAAGTGTGTACTATAGTGTCTAGTATGCAATTTTTTTCCAGTTCATATATGACAAATTTACTGTTCTATAGCAACAGGAAATTATACGAAACAATCAACGTTGGATGTCAAACTGTGACTTTAGAATGTCACTGTCACTGATAAGGCAGACAAAATTATTTTCCAACAATTTAATATTTTCTGACGTGTTTCTAGAGCTGTTTCACCATCATCCACAGTTAGGCTATTATTTCCTCCTGCTGTGAGCAGCTCCTTAATTTCCTGTGTGCATTGCATTGTGGGAGAATAGTGTCCATCAACAGAACACTCTAAAATCAAGGATGTTTTTTTTAATATGCATGCTGGCCGCTAACTGGATGTATGCAGTAAGGATTGGGACACAGCTTGTGACTGACTATGGTCTATTTCAAAGATGGTCTACAAAAACACTGCAGGTCTCAGATACTGCCAATGGTGCCCCCTAGTGTTGTAAAACTGATAGTGCCTCTCAAAAAGACATGCAAAACAATGACCATGTTTTAAGTCTTTTTCATCTCATGTGCTCTAATTTGGTCGACTACTTTAATGCTCCTCCTCTACTATCAGAGCACTACACAGGAAAAATGGAAAACGACAGAAGGCAACATGGGAGGTTGACTTATCTGAGAGACCATCCTAGGAAACAGAGGCCTGATACCTGCAATATGTGGCTCCATCTGTCTGTTTTGAAGTGAGGATGAGACAGACTGAGGCTCTACCTGTTCATACACTGTAAGGTACCAGATAACAAAGGGAAGGAAAATCATGTTCCTCCTTTTACAGCTCATATCAGAGGCCGCCAACTGCAGCAAACAACCACACCACTACGCATTATCCATTACCCACTGCTCATTCATTGATCCATCCACCTTCTTGACCAGCCATAAAGAAAACACCAGATGTATCCAGGAGGTGACCCAGTGAGCCCACAGCACTGGAAAACACACCTGCGAATCTTGACCAATGCAAACGCACCTGTGGCCAGTATGAAGGACTCAGGGGTTCTCGCAGGGAGGGGGGGAGGGGAGTCGTCGCTGTCCCAGCAGTCTGGGTTAAAAGGTCAGAGGTCAAATGAGAAGCAACGTTAATAACTGGGCCGAGGAGAGAGACAAGAGAGTCAGTCGGCAGTCAGATGTAAATGATGCAGAGAAAAGCTCAACTGCTGAAACTCATAACTGTTTTCGTGATTCCTTTTATATATTAGGTCAGTTTTTTTCAGAAAGGATCGAAGTACCAAGCCCGAGATTTGAGTACTTAGGAAAAGTCATTCATAAATTTGCCAGCAGTAAATCATAAAAAAAATGTGTTTCTTTTTCCTATGTCTTACGGCTTAAAAATATATTTGCCAGTACAACAGAGTTTCTGAATATCTTAACGCAAAACTGAATTTTGTTAGGTTTAATTTTTCTTTTTATTGCAAATTTGTCATGTTTCAGCACAAAAAAACTTAAATCTGCTGTTGCAGAGAAGCTTTAAAAGTACTTTGATTTTCAGACTTGTTAAATATTACATGTTTTCTTGTATCGTTTCAACTGTGTTCTGAATATATCACAAGTTAACGTCAGTATTCATTGTTAAGTCAGTACTGTATCTGAATACATCCACTGCCAGTAAAATCCTTTGATTTTGAAAAGAGGCACTCAAACATGAGACATGACAATCTGCCTTTCCATCATCCCCTTCATTGACTGTGAGGAACCACAGCTACGTGTTTTCAGAGAGGAGGGTGTTTATTAGCCCCTAACCACATGTCATGAAAAGCATCAGCCACAGTAACAGACATATGAAGAACCCTGAGAACTGTATCAGCGGTTTACCTCGGCTAGTTTCAGGGGTTTCTGACATGTAACTGCTGTTACAGAAAATATGTAATGATGAATAATAATTCAAATGGGGGGCATAGTCTTGATTTACACACTCCTCAAACACTACTAATAGACATAAATTTGGCCTTTTCTCTGAGACTTTTACCAGCTAATAAATGTGGTCTGGTTAAGTTACTGGCATGGAGTTGCAGCTAAAGCCAGTGATTATACATCCCTACAGTCTCCTGATCTTAACCAGATCCTCCATAAATTGAGCATTATTTTACAATATGCAAGATGGACTGTAACTACTACATGACAAGAAGAATGAGGACTGACTCAGTTTGACTATCCACCTAAAGCAATTCAATGACTGTTTAATGTTTATTACACCAACTCAATTATCTCGGCTCAACACAAGAGTCTTTATCTGCTCTCTTCTCCTTGACAGAAAGCTGTTGTTAATCCACTGTCCAGCTAAATTAAATATGGCTCTTTTTAATTCAAGGGAAATATCCACAAGGTCATTTCTGTTATTGTCCTTATATTAGACCACAAGGGCGTCTGTGTCTTTCTTACTAAGACCTGGTTGGACTCTCAAGGAAGCCTGACCCCTTAATTATATTTTCTCCCATTCATCTAGAGAGGGATGGAAAGGCAGGAAGGGACAGCTGAAATTAACTCTGGGGCTCTGGTTGACATATGGTCTTTGATTAGGTTTTTTGCCAAATCTACTTATAAAAAAAAAATGTTAGCCTTGTTTCTTGCAGAGATGCTCTTTTTGACCATAAAATAGTGCCAATGTTAGTTAATAGTGCCTTGATTTAGTGATTTGAATATATCGACACACACTCAGCTGCCAATTTATTAGGTACACCTAGCTAACACAAATGATTTCTATCCATAATTTCATGAAAGGCGCTGTTGAACTGCACTAACTGTATAAATGTAGTGGACAAAATATACAAAGCCCAATTGCAAAAAAGTTGGGACACTGTATAATGTTAATAAAGACAGATATAGACCTTTTTGGAATTGTTGTTGTACTTTTTGCAGCTGTGAATGACTTATAGTCAGTGCTGCTGCTACCAATAGAGGAAATGTAGAGTTCATTTGCTTCTGTTGTGATTTTTGTTGTGTGACACTCAGGAGAAGCTGAACTGGCCTAACATGTTTTACCAGTATGTCAACGAAGGAATTACCAGCAGTAGCTTGTTCAGCTACTAGTAATTGAAAAATTAGATTGACATTATTATCTACTTCATTATTGTATGTATTTAGTATTCTTAATGTGTTTTACTATGTTTTCAAATAGAAGAGAGAGAACTTTATTCATCACAAAATTTTAATCTTTGTATATTTGGAATGTTTTGCTTTTTACTCTCTGTTTGCATGCATTGTTTTCCCACTTTTTAACTGCTTCAATTTCTTTTAATTAGTTTGCCACTGACTGGTACAGCATTTTTAAAATTACATAAAAAGTGGAATGTAAATACAGTTTGATTGATTAATTGAAACAAGCAGCCACCAGCTTCCTCTTGACCAACCACAAAGCAGCAATTTTCTCAGTGCAACTCATCAAAAAGCAGTCATTAGATTCTTGCAATCAAACAGCAGCCATCAGCGTTTCATTACCAATTACAAAGCACTACTGCAGCCCAAATAAATAATGTGCCAGAAAGCCAAGCAGACCAAAACACAAAACAGTCAACTTCAGGACTGTGAGGCAAATATTTCTGCATTTAGTTTTAAATATTGGAAATACTTCAGGAGTGCATGATGTGTGATGACAGACACTTAAACGGTTGATATAATGTTTGAATTTCATTTGATTATTTGACAGAAACATGTTATAAATGAGGAACACTAACAATACAATAATAAGTATGGTTCCTGAAGTAAGCAGGACGCGACATGTTATTGTATCAAGTAGAGTTTAAAATAAAAACCTGACATCTAAGTTATGGCGGTGCAACATCCAAATCATTTTTTCAACATCAGAACTTATAACAGCTTCAGTACAGGCTATTTTTCTATAGTATATGCAGACCTCCAATTCTAAACATTCAATCATTGACTGAATGTGTGCAGCTTTTAAAGTTAGATGGACAAACTGGTATTACCTTATTTTAGATGTATTTCAGTGGAAGTGTAATTACACGAAACTGCACCTTAGAAAGTAAGTTTGATATAATTTAGCAGCATAGTGATTTAGTCAACATTACATAGTTTGTCCGCCAATAAATGCTTCTATTTGATTTTTATGCAATATGTGATTTGATCACAATTTTAAAAATTAAAAGATTAAAAAAAAATCATACATTTCTATCAAGGTTGTTGTATATTATTAAAACATACACTAGTTTTTATTTGGAGAAATTGCCACTGCTGATTGATTCACATCATGCATCCTCACAGTTAAATCCAAATATCTAAAAATGCAGGTGAGTCTAAGTTCATCAAGCTTTGAACCCATTCAGAATCAAAATCGTTCCAAGCCAAAGTCCAGTTCAAACCACGTCAGCTGCAATCACGGCAAGAATCCGATTTCAGAATCTCACGATTTTGAAATCAACAAAGAAGAAGGAGCGATCTCAGTCCCCAGAAGATTAAAACCACATCTCATTGCCGCGATCATGACAGTGAGGCGATACCGATGCACAGTGCGACGCTGTTGCTTGACCTAGCGTGCACACAGAGTTGGGGAACGTGTATTTATCAGTATCATGCAGTGTTGATCCTTCACCATCCAACATGCGCACGCACTAACACACACAAAACTGCACTGAAACAAAAAACACACAAAAACAGGATCTCTTTCGCTCATCCTCCCGTTGGCAAATTCACTCACTTAGACAAACACACAAGCTGAAAGAGACAGAGTAGAGCTGTTTGGACAGATGTTTGCCTGTTAACATTTGCAGCATTCCTCGCAAACCAACCAATTAGTCATACAGCCATGCTTCATATGAGACTGGAACTATCTCACTCTGTTTTTCTTCTTGTCCTTCCTTTCTTCCATGTCTCCTGTTTTTCTCTCCCTGCCTCTGTCTTTACCCAGCAGGAAGAACAGTCTAAAACAGTGTGTGTGTGTGTGTGGGTACAGATACAACGTGTCATTAGCATGTGGTCTGTCTGCGACCTGTCTCCTTACTGACCCAGAAAATGACTCTACCGTGTGGTTTCCCTGAGCATGTGTGTGTAAATAACAAAGACAGGTTGTCAGAGTTACTCTCAGTACTTTAACAGTAGTTTTAGGAAGTAGAACTTAACTGGACTCCTCAGAAATGAACTGAAATGACATTCAGTGCTTAGTTAATTAAGTGATGTCTTAACTTGATTTATTTAGCTAATCTATTTATCTGACTTCCCTTATAGCTGTTAATTGCATGTGTCAGGAAAGCAGCCAGTTAGCTAAAGGAATTAGATTGGCTCATTAAATAAAAGCTGCTGATTGACATACTTGCTGTGGTTGCAGAGGGTGACGGACAGCTCTGCCCTGCGATCGACATGGACAACACCTTGCGCACCGGTTGGTCTCCATGGTGAGGGGATGCGGTCACCATGGCCGTCGCAGTGGATACGTTAGTACGATGTCCCTCTTTTCCTCCGGACATCTCCCCGTCCCCCTCTTCGTCCGAGTTGTCGGAGTGCAGGGGGTTGGTGAAACTCAGGGCAGTCCTGACAGGAGTGGAGGAGGAGGAGGAAGAGGAGGAGGAGAGGTGTGAGGAGGAGGAGGAGGATGGGGCGACACGGTCAGAGGAAGAAGAGGAAGAGGAGGTTTTGGGGAACTGTTTCTCTGGGCTGTTGCAGGCCTGAGACCACGCTGCATGGCCGGCCTTCCCCTCCGCTCTCTCCCCTCCCGGCGTGTCCCCCTTCTCACTCTTCACAGGGAGGTGGTTCGGTCTGGCCGGGACGTTTCCGTCTGCATTGCCGTCCCCACATCCGCCTGCTCCTCCTCCCTCCGTGCCCGAGTCTTCCGACAACGAGGAGCTAGATGTGAGCAGGGATTGACCTGTACGGGCTTTGAAGGCGTGGCTTCGTTGCAGCATTCCCGTGCTATTGGCTGAAGCGCTGCCGCCGCCTGCTACTCCCATGGAGGAGGAAGTGTCAAAACTACGAGGTCCTTCCTGTAACGGCACCTTTTTAATCTCAATGCTCAGCTTCCTCTCGATCCGAGGCGCACCAGAACAATCAACAACTGGGGAGAGGGGCGACGAAGGAGTCTGGCTTTGGCCTGATTCTGACTTTGTTGACGTTGAAGACAATTTGTTGTTGTAGTTATCATTGAGATCTAGATTTGGGACTTGAGTCTGCTCTTTTTGACTTAATAGATCTTGGTCTTTTTGCTCTGAAGAACTGGTCTCCTTGTTTGGGCTTGGTTCTGACTCATTCTGCTGCTTATCCACATCTTTATTCTGAAAGGAAAAGGAAATGGAAAATCAGACATCACCTGGAAAACAATAGACACCTTCCAAATGTCTGAAAAGGAGCCAGTCAGTATTTAGAGGAAACTGATCCAGTATTTTTTCCACCCAAATAGTATAAGATTCAACCACATGCAATACATTTTCACACATAGTATATAACTAACTTTTAATATTTCGTTCTAAGACACAAACAGGACATGGTGAAAGGGTGAAACCATAGTACAGTGGTAATAAACACCTATTATATTTTTTTGTAATTGCTCAAAAAAATGTCCCTAAACATGCAGATCCAAAATATATCTCGATTAATTTAGATTTGCTACAGTTGCTCACCTGCCCCTGTGTGGTAGCCAGGACGTGTATGACAGGTTTGGGGTGGTAGCGGTCGTTGTCCTGCCGTACATTGGTGACAGTGGGGAAGGCTGAAGGGGGAGACGGGGTTAGGATGGGGGGTACAGGGTGAGGCTCGGGGGGCTGGAGTATCTCCTCCTTTACATCACCTTCTGCCTGGGAACTAAAGACGGAGACAGAGACAGTGAGCTTTTTATTGGCTGGATATTACGGACTGAGAGAGACCTTTGATGTTCTTTAATAAGACATCTCCATCCCACAGAGCCCAAAATGTTACAGACACACTATAATTAAAACACCAAACTCAAAGCCAGATCTCTACATTCACAGAGATAAAAAAGAGGGAAGCATTCACTCATTCACATGCCAACATGTTTTGCTTTCACACTATAATACAAGTTGTTTGAATGAAGTATAAACCTAATCCATTTGCTTTAGATAAAAAGAAACCAAAGTTTTCAAGACTGTGGTTGAAATGATGAAAAGGCAAGAATTTCATCATTCTGGTAAGACAACTTCCAGACATTTGGATATCCATGTTTAAATTATTCTCTGTCTAGCAAGAAATGATGAAACCAGGATGATGAAATGAACTTATTCTAAATTTATTTCAGACTAGAACAAAACTAAAGTTTCCATTCATGCTGTGAAGCTCAGAGCTCAACCACTAGGTGGCAGGATTTAAAATAAATCAAACAATATGCTCATAGTGTCTTGGACAAATTACATGTCATCAGATGTTACTGGAGGTTTCCACTGTCAGACAGCTCTCACCCACATTTTGTGGATTCAAGGTGGAAATAATCTGCTGTTGTTAAGCAAACTGAAAACAGAGTGAATCACCACTTCAGTGTTTATCCCTCTGAATGCATTGTACTGTAGCTGACAAATTCCCATGGGGATATTTAGGTGTACTATTCTTTTATATTCTATTGTATTCTAAAGCCTACACAGAGTACTGTTGAGTTAAAAAGTTTCAAACAAGTTGGGCAACAAAAGACTGTGAAAGTTGTGGACTGATCCAAAAACACCTGTTTGGATCATTCCACAGGTAAACAGGTTCATTGGTAACAGGTGATAGTATCATGATTGGGTATAAAAGGTTCATCCTGGAAGAACTCAGTCGTTCACAAACTGGGATGGAGAGAGGTTCAACACTTTGTGAACACATGATTCTATAAATGAGATTACTACATGAGCTTTGCAAATGATTGTATTCTGCTTTTATATATGTTCATGTTATGTCACTTATTTATGTTTTACACAGTGTCACAAGCTTTTTGAGATCAGGTTTTCAGTGAATGTTAGTTTAGTAAAGCACCTACAGTACTGCATAAAGTGTGGTTTCTGTTGTACTTAACGGTGTTCAACAAAAGTCTCCCACAAGTACAGGAGTGTGTTATGGTAATGTGTTTATAAACTACTTATACACACACCTATAGATAAACAGCGTAGGAGTGTGAATTCTACACAGGATATTGAGGTTGTGACAAAGCTAGCCACACAGCAATGGAAAGTTAAACATTAAGACATTGTTCCACTCTACAAAATATACTTTACATACGCATGCAAAAATTAAAAAAAAAATCTAGAAAAAAAAATACAGTGAAAGGATGTGGCCGTGTGCTCAATCAAGGGCACATGACTGTAGCCAGAGCGAACAGAAGACTGCACATGATGATGTGTGTGAAGACACAAAGAGAAGTTGCAAGCTAGAAGTACAGGGGACTTCCTTTTCTTGATTCGGAGATGAAGTCCTCATAAAGACTCAGCATGGCAGTACAGCTGCCATTGGCCGACAACATAACATTCCTCCTATCTTATTGGTAATTTCTGGTCTTAGGGTTAACTATCATCTAAACCAGAACACTATTATTCCTTTGGAGCTTTCTTTAATGAAAACATTACCCATGAGAGTTTCTTCTTCTTCTTCTATATAATCTTCATTGCCTGAGCAAGCATAAGATATATTTAATAATAACACAGATGATTCCCACTGGTGCTGACTGTTTCCATGGGGATATGAATCATTCAGATGCCAGAGTTTATTGAGGCCCTGTCTCCCTCTTAGATAAGATGAAACTTAAATGATCCCTAAGGGGGAGAGGAGCTATTACAGGCGCAAACACTAATAATTCACAGCAAAACAAATAAGCTGCAGCAACAAGAAGGAAAAAAATTGAGGTTGCAGGCACAAATAAAGAAGACAACATCCATGAAAAATGCAAAGATGTATTAAAATATTATGAGGGTTTACGTCAAGTGAATAAAGAGGAAGCCACAGGAGTGCTTATATTTGACTAACAAACGCCCTCAGAGCTTGTAAAGAAAATCAATGTTTCTGTTCATCAGTGGCCACAACTGAAAAACAACTACTTTACTCAACTTTCTTGAACTTTTAGAAGAAATGTCTACCCTTCTGCAACACAATCATCAATCTGATCCAAACACCTGCTGTTCATAGCCCACCATGTTCTATGAGTTTAAATTGCTCCTCTATTTATTGGTGAGAATAATGTTTAACACCTAGAATTTTCGAGAACTATTTTATAGTCCATTTCACAAATGTGTATATACTGCTTATAAATGCTAATGGGGACACTTAAATTGTTACATATTACTTCTGCGGTTTGAGTCAGATATATTCTGAAATGTATGAAAAGCTTCTGTTTGTAAAAGACAGGATCTCTATAGAATCTAATAACCATGCACTCCAAATTCTCCCACTTTTGCCCTGAAGCATGAAAACACTACAGCCATCCACACTGCTTTAGCATGCTGGTGACACAGTTAGAAGCTAACCTTGGCCACACGCATGTACACGCAAACATGAAACCTACACACAAATGAACATGTATGCACCCAGATGCACGCCCTGAGAAGAACTTGAAATTTATGCACCAACACCACCCACACTCACATAAATGCACAAACACACACACATGCACAGCAAGTGTGTTGTGCCCTCCACACGTATGCACTCCAGAGGGAAGATGCAGCATTTGTAACCAGAGTGTTTGGTTCACAGTGATTGAATGTGCTCGAATGTGATTAAGCTGAAAGAGACACTTCTTGGATTCAGGTTGTGCTGAGGATAGATTCATACAGATGACCAGGGAAAGTACTGAGCCACACACACTCAAACACACAGATTTAGATCACTGATTAAAGAAGTGTGTGTGTGTGTGTGTCAGCTGGACTAGATAACTATCAATTTGATTGTTTGCAGTGGCAAGAATTAACTACTTGAAATGCTAACAAGCACAGTAAATTTGCTGCAGGACACATGACAATGAGGGTGAATCTCGTCAGCACAGAATCACACTGGGCAGCACTCAAAACACACTCTGTAAGATATGAACTTATTAATAATAAGCCTTGTATTCCTTATTAACCTCACATCAAAAACAGTGCCTCTGAGGTCTAAGATGTTTTGTAGGATTATAGAGGTTGAAGGACATTGACTAGGACAGTATGGATTGTCTTATTAAATACAGACACACAACCAGGCATTTTTCATCCTGTCTTTCTTCAAATTTCAATCATATTTGTATTGTGGAATTATTTATTTTCAAGTGTGTTTTTTTATTTATTTTCTATGTTTTCTTGCTGGAGGGTTGTGATGGGTCTGACTGAACCAAAATGGTAGGTGATGCATTATGTTAATATGGTCTTAACATGCAGCAGCTGTGCAATAACAAAATAAAGTCTCTAAAAATAAACCAAGTTATTAAGAAATGGAAAAAGTGATCAACAAATAAGCACTCAAGACTAAGAATCTGACAGTAAATGTCCCCTTTTGGTACTGGACAGCTTTCAGTATTTGCAATGCTACAGACAGGATATGAGTCTTCAGGGCGCGGCTGTGAATATGTGTGTATGTATGTAAAAGCCATGACTCAGTACCAGCGACCTTGATGCCAGCCTCATTTGCGTTCCTGCAATATGTTTCTCTCTCCAACACATACGCGACAAAAATTTCCCACACACACACTTACACTCCTGAAGTGACCCAGGGGGAGTGTGGCCGGCAGAATGTGGACTATGCTGGTAAAAATAGCTCTTACCATGGCTAGAACACTCTCAGGCTTAAAGTAGGCCTTGACATTTTTTCTTTGTGAAACTGAGGAATGACGCAAAGAGAAGAAGGAGAGATACATAATTAGGGTTTGTACAGCTTTTTAAGAGTAGAATTCGAGCACTTTCAAGGTACCTATTACTATTACTATACTATTTTTTACTATAAAAAAATAAAGTTCAAATCAGTACTGGTTAATTATAACCACGGTAATCAATGTATATTGTCACTTTGATTATTTTCCCTCCTGTTCATATTAACTTTGACTGTATGATTTGATGATTATTTAATGCTTGCTAATTTCTATGCCAGGAGGCAACAAACAAATATGAAGATAGGATCAGTTCATTTCAAATATTCAAACAGTGACTATGTAGATGAAAACACTAGATTATGCTGAAAAGAAACCATTTTTCAAGGAGTACATTCAAATTCAAATATATTCCCAGCCCTGAAAACAAAACCGTAAAAATTAATCATTTACTAAACTTTCAAGACTTTGTACGAGCCCTGCATACCGACTGCAAGATTTAAGAGTCACATAGAGAGAGAAACCAACATATTCTTGACAGTCTGGCTCCCACTTCCAGGAATGCTTCCTATTTTGGCAAGCAGATCAAATTTGTATGTTTTACTTAGAGCAGGAAAGAAACTTTTCAGCAAACAGATCACTTGCAGCTACATCCCAAAATTAGGACCTCTGAAAAATGTTTGCTTTCCCATCAAACCAGCTGGTGTAGCAGACAAATGAAGCACAGCAAGAGCACGAACAACAACAAAAGGTTACGTTGGCTCCGATAAATCATGTTTTTCTAGTGTTACAAAAGTTTAGAATTGGGCATCCAATGAAAATGAAGGTTGTTCCAGAGGAAAGAACGAATAAATAAATATGAATTAGATGACATGGATAAGCGCGGAGCAAATGATTCACACACAGACACATAAAATGCTGCCAAAACTGGACATTTTGAGCCAATACTTCTAGCAACAGGTAATTAAGAGAAACAGTCTCCCGGCAGCAAGATGCCCTCTGTGACATTAAGGCAACGGTACTGAGGCAACTCTTTGAGGCTTTATCGTGTTGACTCGTTTAAAAAGTTTTGTGTGTGGCAGCGTTAACAGCCTTCTGCGGATAAATCATAAGGAGAAGGACAGAGGGTCTGAAGATGAACTGGCTGAGAGAAAGTGGAGCACAACCCCTGCTGGGCACAAACTCAAAAATGAGACGAAGGAGAGTGAGCAGAGAGAAGAAGAGAAGAGAGGATGAGAGTGGAATGGAAAATTGCAAAAGAAAGAGATATAGAGGAAAAGAGAGGGAGTGTATTTATGCACATGACAGATACAAGGTTGTGTGTGTTTCGAATCATGAGCCTGGGTGTGAAAAAGCGTGTATTTGTTCTCAAAGAAACGGAAGATGAAAGATATAGAAGTTCTGCTTCAACTAGCTAACTACTAAGAGTTGTGCTATATGCAACACTATGTAGTGTTACATAGTGCTGTAAGTGTTGCAAAATGATCTATAAATACAGCTCCTCCTCAGGCCACAACAGTTTGTTAACAGCCAAACAGAAGTTAACTTCAGTAAAGTGGAGGCCTCGTGTGCATCTGTGGGCCGATGTGTCAGAAAGCTCTGGTTCATTTTAGGTGAATATGACGTCTGCTGCCTCTCTTTGGTCAGTTTAATATGTTTTCATTGTGTGCCTCATACAAACTGTTGTGTTGTGATTTTTGTTTCTGTCACGTTCCTCCTACAAACGCCCACTGTACTAAGTGAGGAGCCACACACACACACACACACACCCACTGCTTGCTTTCTGTCTGAGCCTGTTCATTCATCCATGTGGAGGATGAGTGCCGGTGATTTCACTCTTCAACTACTTCCACTTTGCAAGAGACAATTGTTATGTGAACTTCAATAAAGCGGGTGAGAACATTTCATATATAAAATATGTCTTACCTGCGGATGCGGGGAGGTTTTGGAGGTGGAGTGTCCCATCTCTCATCGTCTGACTGGTGGCCTGCTTTATCTGGACTGCTTTCATCCTGGACAATTCAAACATGCAAACAAACCCATTTGAGATTAAAGCTTGACTCTAGTTTTTATACACAAAGAACCAGAGCAGAAAAAAAGACAGAAAAGAGTAGAAAAGACAAAGATATGTTGGGAAGTAGAAACAGTCTCTTCACTACATAGTTTGTCCCCCAGAGAGCACTGACAAGCTGTAAAATGTCGCCCTCGGTAAATATCTTGGTCACAGTTCTTTAATAACCAAACTTAAGGGATTCAAAACAGAAACTGCGTTTGTTAATGTTATATATTTATGTAAAGACCATGCATGTATTGTTGTGCATATTGTGTGTGTATAAAACAATTTGTGTACATCAAATGCAATAGAAATAATTAAAATTTCCTCATAGACTTGTGGCTCCCTAATATATTGTTGCTCAGGCCACATTACTACAATTCACTTCCGCAGTTGTAGGAAAACGTTGTGTTTCCATGTTGTTAAAAGGAACTTTCCAGTCTGTTCCTACGTAGCCTTGAAAACGCCTCCACTGAGCTCTGACGTCTTAAATGACCACACCTGAACAGCTGGTATTTTCAGTCGGGCAGCATTCCAAATGTGATCTGTTTTGAATGTACTGGCGGCCTAAGAACTTTTATGTGTTTCCGTGTATGTTTACAGAGACACTCTAGCTTCAACTATATAATTATCTATATAACTTTACTGTACACATTATAACTTTGGTTTTTGAAATAGCCTGATTTTGGTGAGACTTCACAAAAGCCAGTTTTAATGCGCATGGCAGTTTAATAATCACTGCTGAAATGTAAAGCACCTCACTCTCTCTAACTACTCTCTGCTAACTCCCTTTCTTCTCTTCAACATGTTTCTGTGTCAGAGGTAGAAAGTTGCTCGAAAATTGCCTCACTGAAAGATCAAAATTGTTTCTGAAAGAGGCACTCCTCCTCCTGAAGAACGCTCTCTCTCTCTTCCTCTCAACTCTTCCTCCTCCTCCTCTCCTCTCTTCCCCCGTGACTCATTAACTTGACTCTGTCTCCATGCTGATAATGAAGGGATGACGGGACGACTTCACTCCTCATAAACTCAAAAGACTGAGGGGGGGCAAATCAGGACACTTCAGCACAATGCGTCTGTCTGAACTTGAGCACATTCAGTATTTGTGAAGTAAAGACAGAGGATCCGATTACGTCTCATTTGGCTGTATACGTTTGTCCGTGTGTGTTGTGAGAATCACTTTGGTGGGAATACTTCCTGCAAACAATGGCGCCTGCGTGTGAGCAGAAAAACGTGCGTGGGATGTGAGCATGTGTAGGTTTATTGTTCATATTGCCACTGAGAGCACCTATGTGGGTGTTTTAGTCACCAACAATGGCTGACTGGACATGAGTCAATGTGTGTATGGACTGAGTCATTACAACACACTGATAATGCTCTGCTGACCAAGTTTGTGTACATGTACGCGCGGTGCGCTGTTGGACTTTGTCAGATAATCAGCAGCAACAAACTTCTGCTGGAGTTGTCATCTTACTCCATGTGTGCCACACCTCCTCTTAACAAATGATTAACAGCTCAAAGTTACTACAAGTGTAGCACAGCACAGTGACCATGCCTGTCCCCATTCTAGAGACACCAAAAGATCTTTTAGGATTTTAGAGAACAGTTTAGAAAGTGTGTCAGAGTCTTTTTTTTAATGTAAACATGGTTGCGTGTGCTCGTGTGACCATCTCTTGCAAGGGTCTCCTTTCCCAACGGATGTCTATTCTCAGACTCAAAGTGCATTATGGGAGAGGGGTGATGTCATCAGAGCTTCCTAAGCAGGAAGTCGACTCCTGGATCGCTGCCAATGCGCTCTCTCATCGTCTCTCTGTGTCCTCTGTGTCTTGAGGTTTGTCAATGTTGCACACTGTCTCATTGATTGTGCTTCCCTCTGGCTTTCTAGCTTTTTCTCATCACATCTCCATAACACTGTTGGGGAGTAAGCTAGTTAAACAACATTTCCAGTAGGAATGGGTTAGACTGGCTACTTTTGAAAATCATATAACCAGTAGAGAGGGATTTCTTTTTTCACTAAATAGTGAGGTATCACAAACAAATGGTACAGTGTTCTATCTTTAAAATTGAAAACTGAGATACTGGACTGCTACATAATAATGAGGAATGATGGATGGCAGCTATGGATCAGCGATCAACTATACGTTCATTGTTTCATCTGGGTGTCACCTGCAATGTGACACCAGATTGGAAATAGGTGAATATGATGCTTTTGAGATATGAGTAAACATTTTTGCTTGGTCTTAGTTCTGGTGCAATAAGAGGAGAAACAGGAACAATTAAGGACACTTTTCAGTGTCCAGAATCCAATGTCTTTATTGTTGGGTATGTTTGTGGGCAATGGAGGGCAATGATGGCAGTAGTAACTCAAAAAGCATGTTTTTTTTTCTTACTCTTTTAAACAGGTCTCACTGTATGCAGTCCTCTGAGACTTCCCTGGAGAGAAGAGATCTCTCTCTCGTTTTTTGGCACAAACTCTGTAACTATCTGTGTTAAGTTTTCTGAAGCCCTCTCTTCCCCTCTCTTCTATTCCTCCTACCCTCTCCCTCCCCTGTGACTAATTATTTGTGTTTTTGTTCCCACTCTGTGTGTGTTACTCAGCGACATCCTGTCTTTCTTTAACACCAGACAGCATGCACAAACTGTGTGTGTGTGTGTGTGTGCGCGTCATACCATGCCGTCGTGTATCTGCGTGTTGGTGGGGCTCTCCAGTAGCTGCAGTTGTTTCTCAAAGAGCTGTGCAATCGCTCTATGAACTAACTCATACTGCTCCTAGAGAGAGAAAGACAAGGAAAGAGAGAGAAGAGGTGCCGCGAGGTGAAGGAGAGGGAGAAGAGAGTAAAAAACAAAGAAAGTGTTACAGCAAATCAATATGAAAGCAAAAACATTAGAATGTCTGTACTAAAAAACATTGCATTTACAAGGCTATGAAATACAACCTGTGTGAAAACAAGAGAAGTACCTTCACTGATGCACACGGATTTAATCTCATTACTCCTCTGGTAAGGCAGTTAAGTGTGTTGCACCACATTTTCAGGAATGACATTACAGTAAGTGGCTTCCAGCAGAACTCTAGTCTAAGACATTAAATTCAAACCTGTGTCAGTGTGTATCAAGGCAATTCTATCGTTTATCTAACAGGGCTCATTTCCTCCTCAATGTCAGGACGTGTGCACGGGAGCCAACACCATAAATAAGGGACAAAACAGTAGAGGACGCTGGGTACTTTTTTTAAGCCAAGACGTTTCTGTAATTTATGGTACTTAAAGATAAAAATATGGCTGGAAAATTTAAGATACATCCTGCTGAAAATCATCTGTCCACTGCAGTGAATTCACAAGAAACATGCCCACTCACACCCATGTTAAAATTGCAGTAAAACAACTTGAACTAGTTGCAAATAATGATGGGAATGTGTCCATTTTGCAACCAGGAGTGCAGCAAGTAACACAGGAGCGAAGAGACTTGACACGGGCTGAGTGATGGAGGAAACGCTGCTTCAACAGAATAACTGTCACTCACACAAAGTCTGAGAGATATGGAAGGATGCCATTAAAACCTTAAGACAGTAATATGCTATTAAAGGTCTTTCTGGCAAACTTCCCAAATACAGCTGAATTACACCCGAAATGCTGAATCACTGAGGGTGCTTTCACATCTGACCTGACTGGTCCAGTTAAAATGAATCCTGGGGTGTTTGACCAGTTGGTGCAGTTTGTTTGGTGTGTAAAAAAAACAACCAGACCTGCGCTGCTTGAAAATGAGGCTCTTGGTCCACCTCCATGCAAACTCTTTGTGATGTTAAAGCAAAAGGAGCAACCACAGAATATCTTAACAGCACATTTTAAACAGCAGAGTTCAATAAATTCTGAATCTTATTTGGGGCTGAAAATGACTGAAATATTAGATTATGTGTCTAGTTGTGAAATGCTTCACACAGTATAGGAAATGCCCTTCCATGTTTAGTGTTACTTAAACCTACTTACTTCATTTCAAAAACCTGATTTGCAACCTCTGGGGGAAGAAACTTAATGCTCTCTTTTTTACTCTTTTCAAACAATCATCTCTCTGTAAAAAGAAAAGACAAATGTAAACGAAAAACAAACCTTGGTCTGAACCGCAGAGTGTCGTTGCGTCCTCATCTCTTGGATCAACCGAAAAACATTAAAATCTTCTGGTATTTTCTTTAAAAGCACACAACACAACAAAGGGGTTAATTCTCACTTGAAATTTGTCATTTAGTGTGTAAAAAGTGTGTGTATTTCAACAGGTATGTGTGGGAGTGTGTGTGTGTGTATATGCACATACCCCAGCTTTAAGGAGGTTCCATGTGTAGTCGATAGCACAGATAGCACCCGTCCTCCCACAGCCTGCACTGTACAGTCACAGTCATACAGATTAGATTCAACAGCACACATTTAAACAGACACACACTTCATTGCAAACATAACGCCCCCTAAAAATAAAAAACTCCTCACAAATATCGACTCTGGATTTCTATTCATGAGGGGACAAACTAAAGCTAAGCTAAATCACATGTGTGCATGTATGGAACAACAGCTCGCCCAGACAGGATGGAGACGGGAGCTGCACAAACACTGAGATTATGTGGCATCACGTCTGACACATCAAATCATAAAACTTTATCTCATGCTGTCAGAGAGCCTCTGCTACTCTAACAAGCGCAGTTTCTCCACACACACACATACAGTAGAGAGCACGTCAAACCCACACAAGACATCTTTACAGATGCAGAGACACAGCTTTAAGTCCCGCTGTGTAACAGAGGAACCAGGAAATGTCCTCAGGCTGCTCATTATACCTGATTACACACACATGGCGACAGTGTGTGTATGTGCATGCTGTGTGTACACCCACACATGTGTGCAGCAGAAGACCCAAATCTATAGACCCATGAATCAGTGTGTTGTTTTTTTGTCTTCTTTACTACTTCACCATTTAATTTCTATATTGGAGGAAATGTTGCAGTCGTCTCTGAGAAAAATAACATGTATAAATACGTGTGTGTGTATTATACAGAGGTTGTGTTTACGCCTGTTGTTAATTTTCTGGCAGCATTAATGGGAAAATTATCGATGCAAGAGAAAGGCCAGGCGCATGTGACCATGTCTGAAGTAGTTAATTACCCTGCACTGATCAAAGATTTTCAGTAAGATTGGTCAAGTGAAAAAATGAAATGTTAAATAAAACAAGCCGACCAATCTGCAACACACAGAGGCTGAAATATAACTTACAACCTTGATTCTAAAAAAGTTGTGATGCTGTGTAAAACATGAATAAAAGAGAATGAGATATAATCATTGTATAATTGAAGTAAGATGGCAGAAACATGTTTTAAACAAGTTGGGACAGGAGCAACAAAAGACTGTATCATGATTGGGTATGGAAGATTCATCCTGGAAAGGCTCAGGCCTTCACAAGCGAGGATGAGGCGAGATTCAACACTTCGCCAAACACATGAGTGTCGGTAAACACAGTTCATTTGCAAATGAGTCCATTCTGTTTTTATCTATGTTTTATACAGTGTCCCAACATTTTTGGAATAAGAAGAAAAGCTGGCTTTTTCCAGAAGTAGATTTGGGTTTGTATGTCGGATTTAGCCACTACTGCAACATTTCTCTGCTGTGTTGAAACTTGATTTCAAAACACACAAACCCATGCTGGCCACCTGTTGCACATTCTTACTGCCTCCTCACAGAAAACCGCTGGTGAGCTCATGAATCATTCAATTCAATTCAATAGCCAAAAAGGGATTCAAGACTCTCAATCCATTCTCATCTGCAATGTTTTTTTTCAAACGTTGCCATAAGGGACGTGCAGAACATGTGTGGATTTGTGTTGTCTCTGCACAGTATGTCTATACTGCACCTACCTGCAGTGCACACATATGGGGACATCATCATTCTCTTGGTATTCTCTCATCAGTCCGATCATATCCAGTATGGAGTCAAACGATGAGGGGACGTCGTGATCGGGCCAGTTCATATAGTGGAACTGTGTTAGCCTCCGAGTTTCCTGCAGGGAAACATATTGGGGAATATTTTTAAAAGGTTGAAGGTCAAGTTTTACAAAACTCTGTTGCCAAAATATGTAAAATACTTTTTCCAATGATTTATTACACTAGATCATTGCTTTGATTTAAATTTGATTATGTTATGTGTTTCTGCATACATTTGCCATTGTGTGAGATACATTAAAATGAGAAAAACACCACTATTGATATTGCAATATTAATTATTGCCTAGTAGAATGTGAAGAAAAAAACAAGCTGTCAGAAAAGTGCTTTTCTGGATTAGTCAGAGAACTTACATTATCAAACTCCACCGTCAAAGTCCTGATGAAGTAGTCTGTTCTGGCCTGCTCTGATTCCTACAGACACAGGGAGAACATTTACATAATGTTTGACTAAAACGCTCATTCGAACAAAATGTGCGATATGCAGGAGTCCACAAAAAAACAAGACCCCCCCCCTCCCCCTTCTTTCGCGCTTGTTACACACACAGCTGTGATACCAGAGATTTGTCTACTTACACATGAGATTCTGAAAGGGCCAAAACTCATGGGCTCCTCCCCAAGCAGCGGGAAATACCGTTCACACTTTTTCTAAACAGAGAAGAACAGGAGTTCGCTTTGGCTGAGAATAAAATACCAGACAAATACCACAGCTTCCTGTGCAAACACACTTTCTGGCTTGAAATAAGAAATTAATGTGACATGTAGAACATCGACAATGACATGCGCAGAAAAAGGAGGTCTAATTACATACAAACATACCAGTGATTCCCATGCATTGATGTATTAATGGCGGCCCATTGAAATAAGTTATTAGCAAGCATGTAAGGACCCTAGCTAGTAAGAAGGACTGCAGTCAAGTAAGTCAAGCCAGGCCATACTTGGCGCATGGGGCGGCCAATGAGGACGAATGACTTTCTGTTATTTCGCACAAAGTGAAGCAACGGAGCATTGTATATATTCTATTTGTTTGACATAACGTGAAGCACTGGAGCTGTATATACTGTTCAGTTGTTTATTTGTCACAAAGTACAAATATGCAAGCACACTTAGACAGTGAAGAAAAACACATGATGTATGAGAAATACCTCCACCAAGGCTAGACAATCCTTGTTTGTTACTCTACGTGTTGGATGATCAAGTCAAGGAAAAAATAATTTCTATCTAACTTAAAAATAAAAAGTCAAACAGACCAATGGGAGTGAGAACATGCTGTTACCTTGGTGGAGATAAAATACAGATGTGTGTGCAGACACATCAATGTACACATATGTACACGTTCATGCACACACTGCCACAAACACACAAAAAAATTGCAAGGGGATTAAATATCACAGCCTTACCCTTCCCATCTCAAACTCTCGACAAGCCATTACAATAACCTGCAGAGACAAACAGGAAGGATTACAGTCAATATTTACGCTCAGCCTCTCACAGCTGTATCTGACATTTCCAAATATACTCATTCCTATATGTTCTTTACGTGGAACACTGTAGAGTTCCCTGTCTGCCCTGCATACTACAAAACCTTGAATTGAGATTTCAGATCATTTTTGATCAGTTTCACTCTTACATCAACACCTTGTATCATTCTCTTTGATCCTACAGGGGTAATTATCAATGCTGCAATCTCAAGCATTTCAGAGTGCTAGTTAAACCTAATCACAGCTCCCCTCTCCCTCTCCCCCTCCCCTACATATCTGCCCATCTGGTTGAAGCATAAGCATTCCCCATCTGCCTCTTAATTCCTGACAACCATATTAAATATTTATTTCAATTACTTTAATTATTACACTCACTTTTGTAACAGCTTTATATTCATATTCAGTAAATATCCAAATTGCCACAGAGGAACCTACAATATATCCATTTTCACTTTCCTGCCTTATCATCTAATTCCAATTTCCAGCATCCAGGGAGTCATACTCACAGCAACATTGTACTCCCAGATCATCCTCCAGAAGTCAATGACAGTGTTTGGCAGTGGGCCCTGAGTTGCAATGTAGGCCTCTGGGCCATCCATACCCTGAAAGGAGAGATGGGGAGGAAGTGCAAGAAAACCAAACCATAAATCCACACCATTTTTAAAAATATATCTTTACTAAAAGACACTTCAAAAGTCTCCACAATGGATGTTACTGTGATTCATGCAGCTCTTTATACCAAGTAACACTATAATCAAACCACATGATGTCGAACAACAAAGCAAAGGAATTTCAGTGGCTTTTTACCTTGATGAAGTTAGCATTGACGTAATCTGTGTCCTGATTGGTTGTTTTTAAGGCCAGCTTCACCCTGCTGTGATCAACTGTGGAGGGGGGGGGAAGAGAGAAATATTTGCTTTGATGCATTTTAAATATTCTCTCCTTGAAGAAACAAATGGAGCAATAGAATAAAAAAGACAGGCCAAACAAGGACAGACTGGAGAGAAATGAGATGTAAAGAGGTTAATGGACACACAACAATATCCTCATTCCTAAGTACATGCATGTGTGAGTACACATCTGTTACGGATGAACCAGCTCTTCCTTTGCCGTATCAGCAGCTCATTCACTAAAAGCCTTAATGAATGAATGAATGGATGGATGGATGAACAGAGGGAGAAAAAGAGGATAAAGGTATAAAAAAAAAAGTAGGACAGATGTTGGGTCATGGAGGCTTCCCTTGGGGTCATTAAGTACAGCGAGAGCTCTGCGTGTATGTGACACAGAAACCATTACATGACCTATTACAACATACTGTATTTGTTCTAAATGTACACTATGTGTGGACATACTTTCTGTTATTCATTGTGTCTGTCTGTACTCAACATCCTCCCCTTTAATTTTTTTTCCTCTACTTAATAAAGCAAGAAATCTAATGAAATTGTGTGTGTGGTATTTGACAATATTTTTTACTTCTGGCACACAAAGTGATTTATCTTTAAAGCTGAGGACATAAATCTAAGATGTTTTAATGCTGCTGTCATGCAGGACACATGCTTTACTACAGATTATGTTGTCAAGCATTGCATTTGCATTAAAATTGCATATAAACTTAATGGAATTAAAGTGCTGCAGTTATTAATGGCTGCACAGAAAGGTTATCACGATGAATCAGCTGCAGGCATGTGGGCAGACAGCTACTGATGTTGCTTGCTGACATTTTTTGTAAATCTAAATTTAAACATCATGTCCAAGCTGAATTGTTGGAGGATCATTTTAGCTCATAGCAAGGTAGATGACAAAAGATAAACAAGAGAGTAAAAAAGATTAGAAGTTTGAAATGAATGAGAGGGCTCCAGCCTCATATGCAATATGCCAATCCAGTAGGAGCCTGGTTTAATGTGGAACCTATGACATAAAGTATGCCATCATCAGCATAAAAATGGACATTACATGCATCAGTCCCTCTCCCTATTTGTCCCACTGACAGATCATCAGTGTAGCTAATATGATGAACGATGGGTCCATTAAATTCAAGTTTGCAAAGATGCCATGAAAGTGATCAAGCATGCACATCTAAACGTAATGCAGCCATGTGGTGTTTGATAAGTCAAAATGTCTGCTGTGAGGACAGACCATACATCTGTGCAGTGTGACAGTGCACTGGTTGGTGTACGTGGACTTACATGGCAGTATATCTTTATATCTGTTCTTCTTGACATTCTCCTCCCTCTCTCCTACGTTGGTGGGGTAGATCTTCTCCGTCCGGTATTTAGTTGATAACCGCCGCAACCGCTGGAATAAACAACATGACAAGAAAAATGTCTATGATATGTGTGTAAGTATAAATGGACATACATGAGGGAAAGCAACGTGGGTTAAATTCATGATGGGAGAACTTTTCTTTTGACAGCACACAGGAAGGAGAAAAAATGAAAATGAGGCTTTTTATCGTATATTTACTCAGAAGTGCTCTGACTTACATACACACAGGTTACAGTGGTGTAAACTCCTCTGACAAACACACACACACACATTACCCATCCTTCAACACTCACGCCACTACTAATACCACAGCACCCTACTTGCACTCTGTTCTTCTTTAGATGAAGTTAAGTGTGGCCAAATCTAATAGCAGCTGACACTAATGAAGACACATTCAGTTAATGGGAAGAGAACAATTACAAGGTCTAAAGCTCAACTTGCAGTCCTCATTGAGATACTGTGGCCCAGAAATTCTTCAGAGGCAACACAGGTGAATTTCATTGCACCACTCCTCTGCATTCACAACTTCAATGCGGCCTTGAGTGTCACAGTGAAACTTTTGAAGAAACTTCAAAGAACAGTCAGACTTTTGTGCCATAAAAAAAACTCCTGCTGCTCCACTCTGATAGCATTCACATGATATCACTCTCATGGGTCTTTTTTTTTAATTCTCTCAGTTGGTTCAATCACGTTCCTCTCTCTTTCTGAGACAGTGAGGAAATTAGGCATCATTCCACTTTTTCTGCCTCTCTCCACTCCCCCTTTCTTTCTTCCTCTCTCTCTCTCTCTCTCGCTATCTCTGAGAAAGTCAGCGTGGGCGTTCGGGCTGCCAGAGCCTCGTGTGAAAAATGGTTCCACCTCTTCTCTCTGGCACTGACTGCAGGCTTTCCTCGTGCTGCTGTGACAGGGACACATACTGTACCTCCTGATTTCCTGACAGACTCTCAAACCTCAAGACATTTCTTCCGGTCCCTGTTTCTCATTTCGCTTTTGTCATAACATTGCTTCCGTGCTACTGTGGAGACATCTACAACAAGTGAAAGTCATCTTTTGGATACAGGCCTTCAGTAGTTTAATAAAGTGATGAGCTGACTGCCATGCTCTCTACTGATACAAACACATAAACAGCTTAGACTCCTGGCACAGAGGCACCCTAAAGACATAATGAGTTTTTCACCTTTCATTCCGCATCACTCATCTTTGTAAACCACGACGGCAGACAGAAACCGAGGGAGAGGAAACAAGGGAGAGAAAAGGAGGTACACGCAGAGACTGTGGGCGGCAACACAGCTGTGCTTGTGTGTTTTCATTTGTGTGTCTGTGCGTGTGTGGTAATAGCATTAGAGCATCCTCAGGCCTCATGTGAATTACATTTCCAACAGAGGTCTGCTTCTGTGCTGGGCCAGAAACCAAGAAGACACACACACACACACAAACACAGATACACACACTTAGACACACAATGAGCGGAGAAGACAGGCAATAGTGATTTGTGATGGTTTGTGATTCCCCCAATCCACAAAACACATTATGTGGAGACAAACATGCACATAAATGTGCCCCCTAACACTGTAATGATGATAAGTATTTTCCCTTTGTAGCCCATCTCACTTCATTTACAGCAAACACTGGGGAAGTACTCGTCGATTCTCCCATTAAAGCGTATGCGTTTTGACATTTTGTAGCACCTCATCAAGGATTTGCTTTGGTGCTCCAGAGCTAGTTTTAATCTATACAAGACAGACTGTGTCAGCTGCCAGTGAGGAAAAGATTTCAAGTTTTAACAAGGGTACAACTTGCATAATTATGAGGTCAAATTGAAAGAGATTAGCCACAGGAAAAAAGCCTAGAAAATAACAACTTCAGTACCTTACTCAAAGACATCTCAGCTCTTGTAATTCCAGGTTAATCCTTCCCTCTCTCAAATCAAACACTTACAGACTTAAACAAATGCCTCTTGTTTGTGGAAGAGGCATTTGGGAGTATATTTTAGGAGTATGTTGCAACTGTCCAAATTACCAACAGATCTGGACTGAAATTGTGAAAGCTTGGTGTATTTTGTACCTCCATTAGTACTTCGGCAACAATGCATGTGGAATCAGTTGACACAAGGAGATTAGTATTTGTGTCACTAAATGCATCAGAGCAACCCTGTGGTTATAGTAAACTATAGAGGCTATGCTGTCATACTATTTTCAGACTAACAAACAATTTCCATTCAAGTGAGTTTTATGCAAACATCTTAAGCATTTCAATTTAATGAATAACCAAATGTGGATTGGTTGGGGTTTTTTTTCATCAACTTGAATGAGGTCAATAGGCATTAGTCTAATGTCAAATGTGTAATACTAAAAAGGGGATATGACACTTCTGACAGACAGCAGTTCAAAATATTCATGAACACACTTGAACTATCATGTATAGTAAAATTCAAGTTATAGTAAACTGTATTCCAATTTCAGCTTTTATATTTTGACACATCCTTACAAATAACACAAAAGTTGGATGGAGACACAGCTACTGTCTGTCTCACCCTTCTTTACTTTCCATTGTCCCACAGAGAGACCCTGTTTCTAATTACTCTTACTTCCTTTGTTACATAAAACACACACAGACACACACACAGAAAAAGACACATACAAGCATGTGTGCACTCTCACTAATAATGGCTGAGCCTGGAGGATGTAAAAGAAAGCAAGTCGCTGCTCTGTACCTCGACTAAACAAACCGAGAGGAGAGGTGGAGTGTGAGGGGAAAGAGAAAAAGAGAGGAGACGTGGGTGTATTAGATGAAGGGGGAAAAAGCAATGGGGAGGCGAACGGGGAGGAAAGAGGGAGAGAGAAAGGGGAGCTCAGGAAAGAGGGAGAGCCAAGGCTTTTAAGAGGCTCTTGGTAACTAAGCTAATGGGTTCTTTTATTCCTTGTTTCTGTCGTTCATTCACACGCTCCCTTTACACACTCTGTCGCTTCGCACTAGCTTCTGTCCTGAATGGGGAGGGGGGGTAAACATGCCTGCTTCTATCACTGCTCAAGTGCACTCCTCTATTCAGTTCTTCTTAACAGTTAGTGGTGTATCAATATATCCAAAATGACAACAAGTGGCTCTGAAAGGAAGGATTATTCTATTGGGTGATAGATGGAAAATTAATCTGCAATTATTCTCATGAGATATGCCTCATTTGAGGTGGGGTTTTTTTGCCAAATATTTGGTGGCTCGCATAAAACAAGCATTTAAATACATTAACTTGGGCTCCATCTTTCATTATTGTCGATCAATGACATAATATTCTAATGATATCAGCCCTTGAAAAAATGCCCATCGCACTTTGACATTTTTGTGACACTTGTCATGTTTGGTAGTCAAAAGATATCAGTTAATTACAATCATACAATACAAATACATACAGTTAACCCTCAAGTATGAGAAGGTGGAGCTGGTGAATGCTTCACATTTCTGCTTCAAATATGAATTTAACAATTAACCGTCAGTCAAAACTGTTATGAAATAGGTCTGTTTCTGTTTTCATCATTGATTCATCTGTTTCTTCTTAACGTTTTCAGTGATAAAGGTGGTGAATTCAAATGCCTTGTTTTGTCCTGGTAACAGTGAAAAAAAAACTACCCACAAATAAAAAAAAATATGCAAATCCTCACATTTGAGAAGCTGGAACCACTTCATGTTATGCACGAATTCTGCTATGCTATTTTTCTATGTATCCGTTACCAAAACTGCTTTCTGACCAGCTCACTTTCTAAAAAGTTGGAGCAGATTTGTACATTTAAAACAACTGATCACAAGAATAAGTCAAATAATAAGAATACAAATGCAGTTACATTTTTACTCCTATCGTTTGTACCTTTATAATAATGTTTCGCACAAAAGCACAGGTACAAAACTTCACAGGAAACACTCCTATTCACAGGAAAGGGAAGTGACAAGAATACTAGAAAACTCTCATAAAAGGTTTTCTCTGGTTTTCACACATTTAAAGACAAGAATGCAGTGAAACCACCTACGCAGCACTGTTGTGGTCGTGCCTGCAAAACTTGTGAAGCATAATAGTCAAATTTTCACAGCTGATGGGCATCGATTTGTGGTTGTTCGCTTGCACGCTTGTCAAAAGTTCAAAAAGTTTCAACTTTTCAGAAAAGACTGCATTGCACTATCTACCAAAAGTGTTTTTTATTGGATTACACTAGATTTTTATCTGTCTTTGATGTATCACAAATGCCACTTTACGGTACCTCACTCCACTGCTTTTATTTAGGCAGAAGAATTACAAAATGATTAAAAGAAAAGCTTTCTCACACTGTTCCCCTCACACACACAGTTTCTACCTTTCGATTCCCTTCTGTTTCTGACTTCCCATCAGTCAGGGGACTAAAACAGCATGAGTCGGCCAGTTTCCTGTGAACGCTTGACTTCCACTGCCACACACACACACACACACACACACACACACACACACACACACACACACACACACACACACACACACACACAGGGCGTTGCCCCCCAAAAGCCTAGTGCCGACTTCACAGACCCCCTTCAGGGCATGACCGAGTCATGTGTGCTCTCAGACACATTTCTTCACAATGAATGACTTGGCCTAAAATGACTCAGGGATGCCAGGGCAGTTCCTGGGCAGAGAGGCAGACAGATGGAGAGACAATGAAAGAAAGAAGATTAAAAATCCCAACAGAGACAGAAAGAGTGCTTGAGAGGTAGATGTGGGTAGAGGAAGGTAAAAAGAGAGAGATGTAGTGGTTAGTGGGTCTAACCTACTTTCTGTCTCCTGGCTGAATAAGTCAGCATCGCTGTGCTTCCCTGGCACACTGAATAATTCAAACACACACAAACACACACACATAGAGAGAGAAACATTCTCTTTCTTGAACTCAGCAGCAAACACTGATTGGCAGAAAATATGCTCTTCCTGCAGATGCGGTGGGAAAAAAGCTTTTGTGTGTGTGTGTGGCCAGGAAGTGGGGGTGTCAAGCGCTAGTGGCAGCGAGGCTGTACTGACGGTCACCTTCCATGCAGACACACACACACACAAGCTAAAATAGGTCACCCCTTACAATGCTCTCAGAAAAATCCATCTCCCGCGCTGCGAGCATGCGGGGGAAAAGATGCACTGCTACAGCACAGAGACTAAAAGGGTCTATATGAGTGTGTCGCTCTGCTTCCCTCCCTCTGTTGATTCAATAAGCCTGATTGACGTTCTCGCTGCCATTCTTTCGCTCAATGTTGCCCAAATCAGCAACAAAAAAAGCTGCAAAGTGCAAAGTCATACTAGCATGACTGCATCAAACGTTTTGAACGCATTATAAATTGATCAAGTGACTGGAAAAAGTGTGTAGTTGTGAAAGGAGGGGGTTGTGATATAAATGGTAGCACAAAACAGCAGCATTAAAGAAATAAATTGACATTTGGGAAAAGTACTTGCGCCTTTTCTTGCTAAGATTGAAATGGGGAGAGTGACACCACTCTCATGTCTGCACGCATAAAATGTAGATGGAGCAAACAGCTTAATTTAGCATAAAGACTGTAACCCAGCAGACACTCCAGGAAATTCCTGCACCCAGCCAAGATATAGTCCAGCACTTAACCTCCAGTAAACTAACAAATTGTTGTTTTATACTTCAGTTTGTGTTTTGAATGAGGTTGTGTTCACACTGTAAGCCTCAGTGCTCAGAATAGATTTAGATTTTGAACATAAGCACTGTGAATGAAACTTCAATCTACTCTGCCATAACTGTTAGTTTAACAGAGCTAACTAATCAAGCTTAATCACAAAGGAAATAAAATGAAACCCCACCCTGACCACCAGCATGAGTCAAGGGTCCGGACTGTGTGGGTGTGCGTGTGTTAGACCTCCTCATTAACTAAAGATCCTGACAAAGATAACAACAGACGATTAGCAGTTAGCAGTTGTCAGACCCTGTATACCCACATGCACAGGCTCATGCATTGTGCAGTCATTTCCACTTTATGGCTACTGGCTAATAAAGTGTAGGTCAGTGGAGCAGTGATAGCACGAGTAGCATGAACACCCACACACACACACTCACAAACAGGCAGAGGTGTAACAGGCCATCATTCACTGGCACAAAGCAGAATGTGCTTTCCTGTAATAAGCAATTATCTGACTTTTCTTCCTCAATTCCTAAACCATCACGACAGAATTATTCTATTATGCAAGTCACACAGGCAGCAGCTCCACACTTCAATGTGATGAGACAAAAATTTGAAAGTCATAATGTTAAAAATTGGAATCCCCAAAAAGAAACTTAAAGGATCACCAACAAGCCTTGGAGTCCCAGAAAGACTTTTCAATTCAACTGCTAAGCCATTAACATAGCAGACTGCATAAAGTATGAATCAGCCTCTGACCTGCACCTATGTGTTTGCGGCTGCACATGTGTGTATATTTATTTGTATGTGGTTGGAGATACGGTCCCAGTGACCCCAGGAAACACCTGGTCTGAGCTCAGAGCACTCACTTCAACCAGTCATTTAAAACCACCATCACTTCTGGGTTCCCACTTCCTGTGTCACCTAAAATCGCAGCCGTGCGTGTACAGTCCACAGCCCCATGCAGTATGCTGTCAACATAGACGGACAGAGAAAAACCTACTCATAGTGCTTCCTTTGAATAATGAGTCAGTGTGTTTGTGCCTTTACAGAAGACAAAACAAAGTGGACAGAGTAATTAAAAACAGGAGGAAGGATGTTAGGCCTTGGAGACATGGCAGTGGGGTTGCAAAAGTACGAAATTTTCATGATACAATAATCATCACAGTTTCACAGTATCATGGTATTAGCGAATTATTATTACTATAATTGCTTACACCCTGACAGATATAATACTTGATTTATACTTCAATTTTTTTTTTCAACTAACACTAACACACTGGAGAGCTCGTAAAAATTCAAAAAAGTGTCTTACAAAATGTGCCTCAGCAAAAAAAGGTACAAAAACACATTTAAAGTATAATGAGCTATCGGTCACCTAACTTTCATTCAGGGTTTGAGAAGTGTCCTTGAGTGAGACACTGAACTCCAAGTAGAGCTATTCTGCAGCTGACCAGCATGTGACTCTGGCTGTAAAGATCAGAATGACATAATTTTCACAAAAGGACCCCCACTCTCTCCTCACTATCATTTGCATCATAGATTAGTTTGAAACACTAAACACCCTGTAAAACTCACTCACGCTGAAGTTCAAAAATATTTATATCATCAAAAGAGAAATTGTCACTGGAAGCACTGAGAGCCGGGCACATTTCTGGAGCTCGGACACACAACCTGAGAAGTTTGACATGTTTAAATTACAGTTAAAATTGTTGACTTCATTGTCATACTAAGCAAACACAGTTAGCATTTACCGGTATTTGCCTGGTGGTAATTTCCCGCTCTGGATCGAGGCCTGCAGCAGGAAGCAGATGTGGACAAACCGCCTGTAATCCCAATCATCTGGGACAGGAGCTCATTGTGTGTTTAGTGTGTGCTTGTAGTGTAGTGTAGTGTAGTGTGTGTATTAATCACTTCCCTGCTCAGATATTCACAGCTCATATGTTAGGGTCAAACTGCTGTTTACAAGCCTGATTTGTGCCTTTGAGATTATATACATCTCTCACTCTTACTCGAGCCCTAATTCGGACGTTTTTGTGTTCTTTCCTGATGAAAGAATATTTCAAAAAAATTGAATAAACTACTGGTGTCCAAAAGAGATTTTTTAATTTTTTAATGCTTGTGTGATGTGTGTGATCTGCCATGGCCAAGATGACGCCACCATGTAGACATTTCCTTTCACCAAAGTTACACATCACACACACAGGGACATTACTGTATAATTTCTTGAGAGTTTGAGTGGGTGGTCTCCTTATCTTGATCAATAAAGTTATTCGGCCTTGTTGGCGTGTCTGCCAGCTTTCATCATGTAAAGCCTCACGCGCATACACAGTAACTTCAGAGCGGAAATATTGTGTTGCGTCTCTTCTGAGAAACGCCGGCTTAGGGGCAAGAGGCTGGTTTCTGGGTTAAGCCGTGGGAGGGGGCAAGTGACAAAGAAGGAGGCTTGTGACACCAAAAGGAATTGGGAAGTCTTGTTACAGTAACATGAGGCGGGCTTACAGTGGTTGCACTGCACGCACAAAAACAGCAGCCGACCCCTGTGGTGTACCCCGGCTGCAGCCACACACACAAACAAGCTAATAAAAGCGCACGCCAGGCTTCTCATTTTTTAGCAATGTAAGATGGCCGAAAAGACAACCATCAAGGAAGATTTTATTAGCTATGAACCCCAATAAAAAGTGGTGTATTACTTTTCTTAGTAGTCGCTGACATATGAGCTGAAACTTCATTGCAAAGTCAACCAAGCTGACAGAAATTTTTCCAGCTTAGATTGAAAACAGGACAACAACCCACCACAGACAGCACAGGATCCCAGCGTGTGATTGAGAAAATGGCCAGTTTATGTCACAACACATCACACAACTGGATCCCCTCAAATGAATAAAGGCATTTTCATTATTATTTAGTTTACGTATAACTTTCTGAGATTCATTTACTGAAACCTAAACCCCTAGACTTCAGAACCTGCCAAATAAATGTTCTGGGCTGAGCTTCCTGGAGCCCCTCGAGCTATTTTTCAACACACTGTCTGACTGATGAGTTTGAAAATGAGAAGAGATGCATTATTTCATGAAATGAGAGATAGGATAAATCTCCCACTTCCACACTGATCACCTGAAAGTGTGGCTTTCATCTTGACCATTTGGCATCACAGGTTTCACAGAAAATGAATGCACATCACATTAATATACTCAGGCCCAGTCTTAAAGCCTGGGTTGTACTTTCATCATCATGCACATAATTAATCTGGCCACAACTATCCAACCCATCAATCAGTGTGACTGCCTTAGTTAAGTTAATCTTTGACAGCTCTTAATTTCTGCATGAAGTTCCCTGAACACACAAATCCATCCTTCTCTTACAAACACACACCAGTATTAGCCTACCATGCTGCTACACACAAAAAAGGGTCCTCCGTGACCAGTGAGGTGTTTTTGTGTGTGTGTGTGTGTGTGTGTGTGTGTGTGTGTGGGCTTGTGTAATACATGGAGCATAAAGGCTTCCAGATCATGTGCTGCAGGCTCGGATGTGTGTGCAGTCACTTAACATGCACACACGCACAAACACACAACTCAGAAAGCAGAAGGGGAAGCCCCCTGGTGACAGTGGAAATTGTTACTACACACAAACACAAACCCACAAGAACACACAAACACACACACCAGCATGTTTGGCATTGTCACATCTCATTTTCTTGCCTCCCCTCTGAGTGTTTTATGTCTGCCCGACAGGACACATGTTTAAAGAAGCGTGTGTGTTTGCACTTTTTCGCCTTCTTTGATGTGCTGCTTGGGAGTAATCTGCTTGCAAAGGTGGGGCAGGAACACACCAAACACACTAACATGCATATAGATACACACACACTGACAGAGAGAGAAGCTGATCTCCCATGTCTAAACCCTGTCTAGACTACAATGCTGAGCCCAGCGTTCCTGAAAGCAGGTACAGAAACAATATGAAAGAGGGTGCGATGACACAGGTGACACACCACCGAGGTAACCGATCGCTCAGATCTTTCTTTTTTGTCTCCTGCTGTGAGGCGTACTCCCTGTCTTTACATCGCGCTCCTTTTACATCTCCTCATTTCCAACTTGAACCACTTTGTAGCTACATGTGCTGAACCTGTGAAACAATTTTTACACCTCCTTAAAAGATATTTAAAGTGTGTCATCCTATCGCATACACGGCCCGTATCCCATAATATCCAGGCATCTGTTCATATACAGACGTCTGTTCAGGTGACACGTAAAAACACACGAACAGACGCCAAAAATTACAATGTGTTTAAAGAAAGTTGCTTTCAGCTTCATGTTCGACAACAAGTTAGATTTGCCATAAGTTAAATTTCACGTCTTTGTAACACTACTATCACACTGGCACGGTTTGAAGATCCACTGCCACTGTGGACAACCCTGCAAAAATGCACATGTATAACACTGATGGATAAAAGTCTGCTGTAGTATACCATGTTCCTTTTAGGCCATGTGGCGGCCTAGTGGTTACAGAAGGTTTCCCATAACAGAGAGGTCATAAACTCAATATCTGAAGCTGGTGTTTCTATCAACAGCTGTGTGTTCAATCAGCCTGACCTTGAGCTAAACTCTACACTTTACCACCTCAATACTATTAAAGTATATGCTTTTCGTGTAAAAACCAGGAGTCCTAATCCAATCGACACAGTGAGTTTCCATAAAAGAAGAGCGTGTCTAAATTGCTAAACCAGAGCACTCTTCTCTCTCTGTCGAACACAGACACTCTCTCTGCCCACAGGAAGTGACACATCAAAACCGAAACGCAAAATACTGTCTCAGAGGCTCCGCCCATAGAACGGTGAAGTTTGTTTCATGAAGCCAGATTTGTGAGTCAGCAATATAACTTTGGAAGAGTTCGGTCACAACAAAATTTCACACCTCCTCATTCATTTTATCAGATAGGAAATGAGTCCAGATGATTCACTTGTGGCAACGACGAGTTCAACTTTGATGAACTTTACACTGTATGGTCTAACATGTAGGCAGTCGTCTCTTCAGATAATTTAATTGCATACTGTTATTATCTAGCCAATTAAAAAAGTAGCTAGTTTTGTAACTGGTGTTATCTGATCTTTAGGTTTGCCGTATATAGATAAACAATAAATTGAGGTCAACTTAATCTAATTGTTTCCTTAAAATCCCTTTTTTTAAAACATGACATCACAATTCAGTACATTTCTTCTTTTTACTAATATAAGTTTTTGGACAACCTAATTGGCCAGTTGTAATAATCAAGCTGTGTGCTTAGTTTCTTTTTATCTACTGAATTACATTACATCTGACACTGCAATGAAGACTCTTTTAAATCTTCTCTGTGCCCATAATGTTGCCTCTGTCCTGGCTTATTTGTTAAAAAAAAAAACTCTGGCTCTCTTACATAAGCGCACTAATAGCTGGTTTGGAAAGTCGTGGGTTGACAGAGTCAGTTGATAACCACCCTTGTGAAACAAGTAAGATTGCCATTGTTTGGTTTTTGTGGAACCAGCGACTGCACAGATGGTCCAATTTTGCAGAACCTGCGTCATGAGACAGACTTCAGGACTCAACAGCACATATTTTGCCTTTCATCCCATTTGTGTCCCTTAGAATTAAGCCGTCATTATCAGACCAGATTGGTTAAAGTGATCATACCGTGTGCCTGTTACTCATGACGTGTTGCATGATGTCACTGCTGAAGCTTAAACCTTTTGAATAGTTAGCTGGAGTTCTCGCGGCCATTTGGATCCACCTACATACAAAGCTGTTAGTTCAACTTTAAAACATACTCAGCCGTAAACTCACCAGAAAAAGCAGCATGTAATCTGGCTCCTCAATTATTATAACGCCAGGATTAAGACCAATATGAGGCCAATCTACATGTTTAACTCAAAGGGTGTTTTGCTCTGTCTCCTTGCAGTTCATGGGAGGCCCTGTTGTGCTCATACCATGTGCACCAGTAGCCGTGTAATTAGATCAGTTGTTGATGTGTCTCAATATGAATGTCACTAGATGGAACTTCCCACAATTCAAAACGCCCTGTAATAAGTCTGACAGCCAAACATGTCACAAAAATGATTCTGGTTGGTTAAAACACAACAAGATCACAACTAAATACCAGTACAAGACATTTCACACAACTAGGAAATTTCAAGTGTTCTCATTCCATCAAAAAGCTGCAAAAGCGTACTGAACAGAGCATATAATCGCTGACTCTTTGCCCTACCAGAGAACTGTAATTATGCCTATAAAACACATTCTATATATAAACAACAATAGGCAGTTAAAGTGGGTGTTATGTCAGGGTGTTCTGGTGACTCAGTGCGCAAAGGAGCACACCCCATGCGCCTGTGGTATTGTGAGTTTGACTCCGGCAATTGAAAGCTTCACGAGAGGTTCAAAACTGGTACAACAGACCAGTAGCAACCAGCTAAAGCACTTACTTACATGTTGGCTGTGGTTTCTGAGTCTTAATTGCACTTGGTACACTGGCACAGAGCCCACCTGTGCTCAATCTGAACAAGTTTTCTTGTCTACAAGCTGGTGTGTCTGATGAATAATTTAGATGAAACTCTTTCATTCACTGGCTGATGTTGCCAGAAAATTCAGCTTGAAGCCCCATTTACACGAACACCGTAAAGCGGATATTCAGCAGGTTTGCATGATTACCATGAATAACAGGATTAAAGAAATTGTTCAAATCAAAGCACTTACATGACCCAGACACAACATATATAAGAGCTGTTCAGTAGTCGTGTTATGGTCTGGAGGAATGTGTGATAGCCAAAAGGCTAACAGGAAATATGTTTCACTGTAGAAACAAAGTGTGGAGTTCACATGTTCTCCCTGTGTCTGTATGGTTTTCCTCCAGGCTCTCCAGTCTCCTCCCACAGTCCAAAGACATGCAGGTTAATTGATGTGTGGAGTGGAGTGTGAATGGCTGTTTGACTCTGTGTGTCATCCCTGCGTTGAACTGGTGACCTGACTAGGGTAACCCCCCTCTTGCCCTATGCCAGCTGGCGTCGACTCCAGTCCCTCCAATGCCCTCCAATGGATAGGGGGATATAGATAAGGGATGGATGTAGAAATGAATGATTGTTTTTCAGACCAATAAAGGACAGTGAAAGGAACCTGAACAGATCATAATCATTAATCCAGGCACAACAAGCAGTAAGTGGCGTCTGGACTGTAGGGATATTTTGTCAGGAAAATTGATAAAGGAAGGCTTTTTTTTTACCTTAACATGTTTTAGGACCACTTCACCTACAGATCCTCACACTGTACTGCAACAAAAGGACTATGGTTGTAAGCAGTTTGACAAGGCGTGGCAAAGGGCTGGGTAGTTCAAAAATTTGTGATACCGGTACCGCTAACAGTTCCTGAACAATACCTTTTTCAATACCAATTTAAGAAAATGCATTTTAACAAAAAGAGGATGACATTAGACATTACGGCACAATTACTCACTTCAAAGCAGGAAGTTGTTCAAAGATCTGGGAGCAGCTGGGGAAACAGTTTCTACCCAGCGTACATTACTCAAGAAACTGATGGAATATCTGCACAGTACTGGACCATATAGAAAATATAAATGACTGTCAAAAGAAAGATTAACAACAAATGGTATGGCAGCAGAATCCCACTGTAATGTCTCAACCACCTAATCTGAAGAACAAGAATGGAATAAATGTGTGCGTGAAGCACAAAAAGCAGGTAGTCCGGGTCAGACAGCAATCCACCATGTCAGCCTCAGGTGTATTTCTCTCCTTTTACCTGTCAGTCTGTAAACAACACCATGTTTGACATCAGGAACGCCTTCCACCTCAACTCCAGGTGAACAGACTCAACAGTGAGCAGATACAGGTTAGCTGCACTGGCTAGCTAACATTTACCTGGTCAACTGTACAAGGAGATGAGGAACCAGCACCCAGTAAAAAAAAAAACAAGAAAGGAGAGATTACACTAGATTAGACAATCATTCCAACCTGTTGTTTTATTCCTGATCGCATGCATTATGAAATGAATGGCCCTGTAAATAAGCCAAAAGCAAACTAATCCCAGCTCCTTTTACTCTCTCATCCACAAAGCACTTCCTAAATGCCTCTCACACAGCCCAACACTCCTCATAGCCTGATTTTTGCGCAACATCCGCTACCTCCCTGTTTTCTGAAGCACACACTTGAAGGATAGGACAGACCAATACATCAGCAAACAACTTGACACATACACAGTTTTCCATATTTCATAAATTGTTATGTATCTAATTTCAGAGAAAAAGAGACCTGTCAAACAGTGTAGCTTTTATCCGAAGTGTGCTAAAGGGTTGATAAAGCTCCAGCTTTAAAGCCAGGACAAAATGTTATGAAATGGGCCAAGAAAGAATGTTGCAAGCTCCAGCAAGCAGCTTGCATGAAGTAGGGAAGTAAGGAGAACAGAGTGTGTGAGTGTGTTTGCAACTGTAGGCAAAGGGAGTAAAAGTTAACAGCTCTGATTATCCTTGCTCTTAAACAATCAAACTGTGGTACATTGAAACAAATCAAAACATATACCTTCCACTAAAACATATTGTGAATCATGGAAATCCAAACCAACCGTCAGCTGCCACAACTAGTTAAACTGTAGCCATGGCCTATTCTATCTGGATCATTTAGTGACTTCATTAATAGTTACATTAATTTAAACATAGAAATGTATGTATGTATGTGTCACCCAGTTAGCACCACAATTCCTAATATATCTTAATCACAGTCATTAGGCTAAAATGACCACATAATGACACCAGTGGTATCACAGAAGTGCCATTCCTGTTGTGGCTATTTCAGCTATTTCACAAGCCTGGGACATGTCCTATTTTGAGTCCAGAGTTGCAACACAATAACATCCAGTGATGCGGTGCAGGCAAACATAACTGCAGCTCATCATAAGGCAAACAAAATATGTTCTGAAAATATGTCACTTTAACAATACATGTCTCGTCAAGATTAATATATATATGCTCAGTTGCCTGTTTTTTAGGTACACAACACCAAACACTAATGCAGCCTAATACAAAACCCCTGCATTCAATCCAACCATTGTGAAGGCCATAATGTTCCATTTTAGTTTCAACTGCTTTTACTTTAACACATTTGCATGGCTCTAGTTTATGATGCTGTTAAATTTCTTTGTATTGTATTGTGTCTCTAATATTTGACCCACCCAATTTATATCAATGAGTGTAGAACTGAGTGTTTGAGGTATTGGTTAAACAATCTTTAGGTGGATTTACAGTATTATAGTACATATGTGCCAAAATGCTTTACTACGCAAGCACAGTCATCCTGTAATTATTTCATACGGATTTCACACAACAGACTATAACCAAGCCATGTACAGGGACACCAAGTTACAGTTACTCCTTATTGAATATGAGAGGACAATGAATCACAGCAGTGTATCCTAACATGTATCAGGCATGGTTAACAGACAGTAAGCCGCCATAACAGTGTACTTCAGCCCAGCATTTACCTCCAAGCTAATGTAATAACGCCATTAAAAATATATATATATGAATGTGTGTGTGTGTTTTTGTTGAGGAGCCGGTGGTGTTTCTGTGGTATGGGAGACAATGCTAGGCCGCCATGTAAAGCCTGGGAAGGGGAGGAAAAGGAAGAGGGCAGTGTGGCCGCCCCTGCCTCACCTCCTGGGGGATACAGGGAACCAGGAGACGGGGAAGGGGTGGAGGGGGGTGAGGGAAAGGTAGAAATTATGAAGGAAGAGAAGTCTAGCTGAGGTGGATATAACTGATAAAGGAGGCTAGTTGGTGTAAAATGTGACCCACCATAAAGTCGCTGCCGAAGTTGTCCTCTCCCCTCTCCTCGTCCCCCTCGCTCATGGCCTTCACCCCCTGGATAAACTTTCTAAGGATGCCGGCTTGGTCCATTTTCAGTCCTCTTGTTGCCTTTTCCTTTAAAAAAAACAACCTCCCAAAGTAGCAAAGAGGGAGAAAATGTACTAATAACACAACAAAAAAGGGGGGACACAAGGGAAAGGGAATAAATAAAATAAATAAGCTTCACGGATCCTCCCAGAGATACATCGTCGCTTCACAACACCTTCTTCTTTTCTGTATTATCGCCCCATGTTGTTTCTCCTTTTCCTCCTTTTCTTCTTTTCACAAACGATAACGGTTCGTCCCGGAGAAGAAGAAGAAGAAGAAGCGGCGGCCTGGTTTCCGGGCTCCACGAGCGACTTCACCGCTGGGGCGTAACATAGACTGTTAAGACTTGTGTGAGAAAAGCAAAATTAAAAGACAAAAGACAAATAAAAGCGAGTGTGGTCAGTCTCTCTACCCCTCCCTGTCTACCTCGGCTGCCACATTCACACACTGCTGCTCGTTATTCGCTACTGGGGAACATCCGGACTGGGCAAAGCCAAGGGAGGAAGCCACCCGCCCCTTCCATGATATACTTGCCTCTGATTGGATATCAGTTTCAATGAAGTAGAATATAATTGGCTAACACGACTGTAGCTCTCCCAAAAGGCCAGGTCTGATTGGATTAGATACGTGTCTGTCATGTTGACGCAGTTAGTCAGTGGTATGAATGACTATAAAAACTCAAAACAACTGTAATATTTCAATGTATGACTTAACACTGTGAATTTATTCTTTTTTGAAACTGTATATAATAACTTAATTACGTGTTCTGTACACGAATAGGAACAGCAATTTGGTTTTTTTTTTCACATTTTGTGAATTGTATTGTATTCATATTTTCAGTGTTGTTATGTGGGTGTGTGTAATGTTTTACACAATTAACTACTGATGAACCAAAAACAATTTTTCGTCTTCGATGATAATAAAGTGAATTGTTTTAAAATAAATAGATTTGGTTTCAATTATCAACATTTCTACACAAATAGGAAAGTTGCAGAACTTTTGCAACATGTCTGCCTTTTCCTTGGATTTGGATTTTTATTTCATGTGAAGTTTTGGTTTAGAATAAATTTCCAGAATCTACAGAAAGTTATACTTCAGGTAGAATGTATATATTGTATAATGCTGTTTGAATTGGCAGGAAGCTGCTGTCAAAGTGCTAATAGTGATCAATCTGACAACATGTTCCCTCATTTGCCTGAACTGCTCATCAGAATTCATATATAATACATGTTTCTTGTATGTAGCCTATCTTTTGTCTTGGTCTTGATATGAGCTATTGTCTAGAAGGAGATGATTTTTCTCATCAGCCTCTGATCCAATGTAATTCCTAACAAAAAACAATTGCTTACACATGACGTACATCATCTCCTTGCATGCACAGTATGTATTCCACTCTAATAGCTTACATTTGGCATTACAATATTTCTGTCAGTCTTTTTATGTTTTAAGTTTTATGTTTTAAGTTTTTATGCACAGCTATTTCTTTTGGGGGAGTTTGCAGATGCATTTTAATGTAAAGCACATTGTGCTTACTTGTAACGAAATAGGCTATATAAATACACTTGCCTTGCCTTATGAAACCTGCCAATAATCTGATCATTATCCTCTGATCCAAACCCAATCCTGATTACCTTCTCACTTATGTCTAACTCCACAGCAATTTCTTTATTTAATAGTTGCTTGCATTCGACCAGAGGTGAAAAATCTGTTCACTGAAATAATCCCTTTCAGTTGAGTCATTGATGCATTAATGCAATATTATTTCTGTTATGTAAGAGGACCAGGTGGCGCTCTGGTTAATTTTTGCAACTGTTTACATTGGTATTGGGGCTCACATGTATACAATCACATATGGAAGCTAGTGACCTGCTGGACTACCAACATGCATGTCAATTCCACTGTATGAGAGGAGATTCAGGAGAGAACAGGTTGCAGTAATCTCCTCTATGGTTTAAAGAATAGAATAATTTGAATAATCCTGTCATGCAACCGCTGCATGACTTCAATCTAGATAGATAGATAGATAGATAGATAGATAGATAGATAGATAGATAGATAGATAGATAGATAGATAGATAGATAGATGAGAGGCAGATTATGTGAGGCAAAGAAGTGAAGAGGCAGCTAACAGCCAACAGATTATTGGGTCAGATGCACTATATAATCTGGATTAAGATGCAACCAGAAATAGGAACAAACTGAGTCATCATGAAACATTTCCCCTCATGGTCACACCTATGTAACTCTTCTTCCTGGTGCAGTGAGAAACAGAAACACCAGGGCTGGTAATCATACAAGCAGCGGTTAGATTACATGAGCGTTACATAACTTTTATTTTTTCATTTTTAGCATCCAGTTCATTTAAATTTTAATGTAACCGACAATGTGGTGAGAGAGAGAGGAAGGAAAGAGGAACAGAGAAGAACAAATGGTAAATTAGTATTCAGGAGAGGCTTGTCTGGAGACTCAATAGACACTTATGGATGATTAACTGTGTTCCGATAAGCACACACACACACACACACACACACACACACACACACACACACACACACACACACACACACCGAGAGAAGGGGAATCAAGTGACTTTGTTTTCCTTTCGTTCTACCAGTAACAACAAACAAGCCCGTCTATTCAGTGAGGGAGAGAGAGAGAAGGGACGCTGTCACTGAGCCAACAAGCTTTCACACACAAACTGCTTTTTGTTGCTTTTGTCTTTAAACTCATTTGCTTGTTATCCTCGATAAATATTTAATGTTGCCTTTGCTTTTCGCCCCCCCTATTCTTTTTGTGTCCCATCTTTTTCATTTTTCCAGACAGGAGAGACACACAGTTGATTTTCATGTCTGATAACAGAGTCTTGTCTTTGTAATTGTGTTTCTGTTCTGTCCCCTCCTCTCGTTTCATTTCATCTCTCCTCTCCTCCAAAATAAAATACAACAAGCCTCCGCACCGTCAACAAGCCCTAAGCTGTGTGCTGAAGTGGAAGCATGTTTGTTTGTGTACAGTACATCAGGGCTGCAACTAACGATCACTGTCATTATCCATTCAGCTGATTATTTAGTTTACAAACTGGTTAATCATTTGCTCTATAAAATGTCATCACAATTTCCAAAAAGCCCAAGGTGACACATTCAAATGTCTTGTTTTGTCTCACCAACAGTCTGAAACCCAAAGATAATCAGTTGACAGCATGTAAACAAATACACACGAGAAGATAAAACTGTGGATACTGTTCGGTTGCGTATTTGTCTAAAAATGTTGTTTAGCGATTTTATTTATGTCTGTTGCATGTGTGTTTATGTGCTGTGTCTTTTCAGAGGAGTGTAATCATGTAGCCGAATGTGAGCCTGTGTTTGTGGTGAATTTTGTTTCTTTCTTCCGCAGTTCAGTGGAAACAGGTCAAGCAGACTGAAGAGACGGACACGCACCAAAGTGTCTTCTACTTCACTGTGTGTATTTGTGTGTGTGTGTGTGTGTGTGTTATGGTTGTATGGGGAATAATATTTTAAGAGAGGCCACGTGGTTCCACCCCCTTCTCTCTGCCACTTCCTTTTCTCAGCACTGGTTCTAGTTTCTCCGTACTGTATCTGACCCCGACCTCTGACCTCTGTGGAGGAGACAGAGGGGGGGTTCGCTGAGCACAGCAGGGATTAATTACATATCATATTAATATTCCTTCTCTCTTCCTAACTACTCACCGGGTCCATCTTTACTGTCCCTCCCCCCCATTTGCCACCTTTTCCTCTCTCCTGCTTTCATTCTCCCTCCTCTTTTTCTTACTCCCCCTTTAATCTCCCTCTCTCCTTCTCTCCACCTTTTACTCCCTCGCTTTTCTCTTTCTATCTCTCTCTTTCTGGAATGTGCTCAGAAGCAGCTGAGTAGAGGAATGTTGCTGTAACAAGCCCATACACAACCCCAAGGGAGGGAGGCTCCCTGCACACACACACACACACACTATCTCTCTCCTCATGACGTTTGTTGCTTGACTCTCCTCCTCTCTGCTAAACTCCCTCCTTCCTCTCGCTCATGCTCTGCCTTCCACACGTGTGTGCCTGCAGTCGAGGGCAGAGCATGAAGCTGCATGTTTGAGAACATAGCAGGATGAGTAGATCTGGTCTGGACACACACACACACACAGATAGAACGTGAGCCTGCCTGTTGCAGTAATGAAGCAGGGTTAAAAAGTCTGCCCTCAGGGTAGAGGAATCAGTGGTATGTTACACAACCCTGCCATGCCTCCCTCTGTTATGAGCTTCAGGATTTAGTCATACCCAAAGAGAAAAAGCAGAATTAAAAAAAAAAAGTCGGGAAGGGTGACCAATGTGTCCACACATGTGACATTAAGATCCAATCATGCTCTGTGACAGGTGACAATCCACATCCACAGGTCACTCTCTAAATAGCTTGATAAATATGAAAATTATTACTTTTTTGGTCAAAAGATCGCAACCTAATTAAACACCTATGGGAGATTTTGAAGAGACGCATCTTCCACCTTCATCATCAATACACAGAAAAGTCTGTATATTATACCAGTCAAAAATTTGGACACCTTGTCATTCAATGGTGTGTGATGTGGCATTGCTTGGCCTTCCTCTGTGTGTGTGTGTGTGTGTCTCAGTGTTCTGCAGCAACACCCTCAGTATAACCCTTCCCTCAACAGATTCCAGCCAGCCTGTCTCTGTCTCCACCAGTGTCACACACACACACACACACACACACACACACACACACTGGCAGACGGCCAGACATTGGTGGTTGGACGCTCTGTCAGATTTAGACATGTAATTACTGTCCCAGCTTTTGAGAGCTGTGCTTGTGTGTTTGTCTCTGTGTCTGTGTCTATTTAAGTGTGTGTGNACACACACACACACACACACACACACACACACACACACACACACACACACACACAGCCTCCAGCAGGTCTGTGTGTATGAAGAATGTAAAAGTATTTGAAGTATATACAGAGGCAAACGTAGATCTGAGTGAGCCTGGACAGGCCGTCTTCAGTCATCTGTAAACAACTGCACCACAGCCGTTAATAGAACAGTTTCTGCACCAATGTCCTCGTTTTTTTTCTACTTCTTCTAGATGTTCCTCTGTTGATCCGCAGCAAATTTGTCCTCTTGGTTTCATTCTATGACGATGGACAGTTTCCGGTCTCTGGATCAGACAGTAAATTGTAAATATTCAGTATGACTTAGAGACCACTGCATATGGTTAATGATTTGTATGGCTTTTTCAAAGTCGAAATTTAGAGTCGGTTTGGCAAGCAAGTTAGTTGATATTTACTGATATTTACTGTTTGGGCTTTGTATTTTCTACATGAATTTGAGTAACACATTTCCAGCTACGCAGAAAATGGTTTGACAGTTTGAGAAATAAGCTGATTTGCTTGAAAAGATTGATACCACTCGAGCCTGTACGCCAACAATGTAGCTCGAGCCAGCAACCGCTTGGCTTGGCTTAGCGTAAAAACTTCCTGGCCGTAGCTTCATATTTCACAGAAAGAGTGTCATTGATCTTGTTGTCAAACTGTCCGCAAAAAACTGTATCAGCATTTTTACCGAAATTTCAACCTTCATTTTAAAGGTTGTTGCTCCATTAGTGCCCAAGTGATAATGGAAGCACCATATGTAATGTATGGACGATGCATTGTACAGTTGAGCACATTAAAACTACAATAAGACAGTTAGATCTCCCTCTCCCTCTAGTTCTATTTTCACCCACTGAACTTTTGAAACAAGAATTAGACTGAAGATAATTGATGAATCTGACAAAGCGTGACAGAAACTAACAACAGTAAAGTAAAGCCATTATCACCACTGCTAACATGATGGACAGCAGTGAAGAAATGTGATTTCTTACCTATGCCATCAGCTGTATCATCAGCCAGCGGGTCAGAGTTGATGACATACTTGCTGCCAAATATCTGCACCAATTGGTCAAAGAACTTGCATTCCTGTTTCTCTCCTCTGGAAATAGGAAACAGACAGTCAGAGCTTAATATTAGGAGGCAGAAAGTTTTGCCAAAAATCCATGTGTAAACAGCAGTCGATCAAATGTTTATATTAAGAGGCTGTTAAGACCGAGAGGATGATCTTAACACATTATGCTGCCCAGTCATCCTCCAGCAATAAATAACAGTTCTTACTTTCTGCCTTCGAGGAAGTGTCGGAAATTGGCCCTCAGTCTCTTTATCCTGGTCTGACACTGTTCAGGAGTGCGCAGGTAGCCTTGGCTGGCCATGACCTCAGAGATCTGGATGAAGATGTGTTTGTTCTTGGTGCAGCCCTTCAGGTTCTCCTGGATCTCCTCGCTCCCCCATATGTCCAGGAGGGCCTCGGTCTCCCCATCGCTCCAGGGCAGTTTAGAGCTGTCAGTCGTCCACTGGGTACCTGAGGCGACTAACAGAGAGGACGTCTTAGTTTAAAGGGAACTGTATGCACTTATAGATGCACGATAAAAAAAACATCATCATCTACATGAACATGTTTCAAGTTTCACCTTTCTTCTGACCAGGCACTTGTGCGTAGTCATCCGGTTCCTCTGTGACCAACGTTTCTGGGGCAGAGTCGTCCACTTTCAGTTCCTTCCTGAAGATTTCATCCATCTCGCTGAAAAATTTGAAATCCTCCCTGAATTCAAAAGAGAGAAAAAAAGACACATCTAACTACCAACAGACAGATTTCCACAATTAAATATGTCACCTGTTACTAGTTGGCAACACTAATCTCATCCAAATCCCAGGTTTTTCTTGACAAACACAGAGAGCAACAACAAAAACGGTCAAATTAAAAACATATTATTACATTTGCTTCCTCAAAGCAAATACACATAACAGGGTTTGTTTTAGCTTTGTCATAAACTACTGATGCTGCAAAGGAAAAGCTAAAAGATATTGATGAATTGTTCTAATTTGACAAAACTGTTAACCATTCAAGACCAACGCTGTTGTGCTCACTGAATCCCACCTAAGAAGAGCCGCCATGATTTTGTAGAATATTGTTGTTTATTTATATGTTTAGAAGAGAAAACAATCACAGTTTTGTCATCACTCACTTTTCATGAACGAAGCCATATTTGAGGCGCTTAATGCGGGAGTAGCACTGCTCCGAGGTCCTCATGAATCCTCGGTCTCCCATCTTGTCGGAGATGTAGTCGAACACGTGGCGGTTCTTGAGGCAGCCCCTCAGGGTGAGCTGGACGGGGTCTTCACCCCAGATCTCCAGCAGAGTGCGAGTCTCCAGGTCCGACCAGGGCATCTTTCTGCTCAGGTCGGTCAGGAGATGGCTGGCTGAGGGCTGCTCGTCTAACAGGAGGAATAATGGACTTATTATTGGTCCAAAAGTTGTGATGACACTAATTACACATTGATTATATTTAAACCTACAGATGTCAGGATCCCTGTCCAAAAGGGGTTGTAAGGTGGCGTCAGCAGCAGTAGTACTGTCCACATCAGCATACACAGAGTTATCACCGAGCACAGGAGCCAGGAGGTCAAAGTATCGAAACACAGCGGGCCGTCCTCCACTTCTGAAAAATGGAAATCAAAGTCAAGCTGGGAAACATGTGAATTAAAAACTCATGACCCCTGAACAAACAATCACTCTATTTTATTTACCTCCGGCTGTTGCAGTGCCGCCTGTAAGTCTTCTTCAGCCTCTTGATGCGGGAGTGGCACTGCTCCGCCGTCCTCAGGTATCCCAAGGTGGCCATCTTGTCTGATATGTCGGCGAATATGTGCCCGTTGCGGACGCAGGTTTTCAGGCTGTGCTGCACGTCGTCGGCAGCCCACACCTCGACGAGAGTGACCGTCTCCTGCTCCGTCCACGCTGTGTTCATACCATCTGCACCTGTTTAATGTGGATGCAGCTGTCAGAAGTCTGATGTGTTTATCTAGCAGAGCATTTGTGCTATGGAGGAACTGTACCTGGATCCTGGTCTGCTTGTTCGTCTCTTTCATCATACTCATCAACAGAAGCTGCCTCTTGTCCAAGTATTTGTTCAAGCTGACTGTAGAATCTATAATCTACTTTTCTTCCACATCTAGAAGGTGTGAGACAAAAATAAGAATCACTACAGTAATAGTAGATTATATTTGAAAACAGATGAACAGGCAGACTGACAGATAGATTGATCTCACTTCTTCTTGTCATAGCACTGTCGAAAGTTGTTCCTCAGTGACTTGACTTTCCAGCGACACTGCTCAGAGCTTTTCAAGTAGCCCTGGCCCTGCATTCTTTCAGAAATGTCGGCGTAAACGTGTCCGTTGTGGATGAAACCCCTCATCGCCCTCTGGACGTCTTTGTCGGCCCAGATCTCGATAAGCGCCAGGGTCTCCTCGTCTGACCACAAGCTCGGTGGTGGCTTCTCTGTCGACATGCTGATTTCTCCATCTTACAGTAGAAACACAGCACTTGTCAGTGTCTGCTTTGGTATGAATGGATGAATAGATTGATTAAAATGCTGTAAAAGTTTCATAAAGAATTGTTAAGTTGTTCAGAGGCACAACCTCAAAAGTGCATGATGCAACACTAAAATCAAGCCAATAACATGTCAATCTCCCAAAGCTCAATTTTTGGAACTACAGAATGTTTCACATTTTTGATTGAAAAATTACTGAAACAATTGATTTACAAATGTGTAGCAAATTAATCAACTACTTGTTGGGAGGAAATGCTTTTGTGGTTTTTCAAAGGCTGCACACGTCAGTAACAATAATGTAAAACTCTATGCTTGTAGCTACAATCAGTAAATTGTGTTCTGGAGAAAGGCTGCCACGAGTTGAGCAGATATTTACCTGTTTCAGTGACTGATTCACCATTGGAGTCTTCTGATATTTCGATGGAGTCTGTTATCACAGTGGAAGACGTTGACGGCTGCTTATCCAGGATTTGCTCCAGCAGGTCATAGAATTTAAAGTCGACTCTGTCAGTCCCAGTTGAGCTGCACACAGTAAAGGCAGTTGTATTAACACACACACACACACACACATCCTGCCAACCGAACCGTATACAAACTGAATATTCATGAGCAGCCTTTACCTCATGTTTTCCTGACACTGTCGATAGCTGGCTTTCAGCCGTTTGATCCTGGTGTGGCACTGCTCTGCACTGCGGGAGTAGCCGTTGGCGCCGAGTTTCTCTGATATTTCAGTGAAAATGTGACCGTTGTGTGGGTAGCGTCTCATGGTCAGCTGGACCTAAATGGAGGTGAAATTATTAGTAGGCGGAAATATACATATTTATACATATATAAATAATAATTACCTTTAACAATTAGACTGATGAGAATGACATCCACCTACATCCCCTTTTACAGAACATGTACTGTTGAGGTTAGCAGGTTCAGAACTCTGAATTGTTGCTCATATCTTTTTTTCCAGCAATTTAAATAATGAAGGAAATGATGAAGTGAAGTGAGATGTTCAGCGTGATTATCAGGAGAGTTAATGGCACAACTATGTCATTGTTAAAATTAGGATATTTGGTACCTGTGGGTCTCCCCAGATCTCGAGAAGGATGATGGTCTCCTTGTCCGACCAGGGGACTTTCTTCCTGTCTTCCTGAATGCCTGCAACAGACTCTGAAGAAACACAAACAGAAAGACTTTATTAGAAAACTTTATAGAGTTGATTCTGCCATCATTTATTCATTGATTACTATACTGGGGTTGATATTACATTTGACATTTTTTTTGCTCTGAATATTTCAAAATGTTGAGCCAAAAGGCTTTGGATTAAGTTACATGGAATCTTTGACAATCCTATCTAAAAAATGTTGTTGTCTCATGAGTGGACAGTCCAGCATTTATCACCACATTTCCCACAGATGGCAGAGAACATTTGAGCTCACCGATATCCTGATGGGAGAAGGAGGGAAAGTCGTCATCTTCAGGCTCTCCTGGTGGTTCATCCAGCTGTGGCACTGAAGGGAAATCCTTCACTAAAATTCTTCCCAGTTCATTGTAAAACTTGCACTCAACTTGCTCCTGTCCCTTCAAGCTGCATTGAGGGATGAGAAGAGAGCAGAAACATATTGTGAATCAACAGGATCCTGAACTTTTCCCTTCACTCTTTCTGGCTGGAAGCACACATACTTGTTTTGGTAGCATTGCCTGAAAGTTGATTTCACCCTTTTCAGCCTGGTCTGGCACTGCTCTGGTGTTCGGGAGAAGCCCTGGACGGCCATCTTGTTGGATATGATGGAGAAAATGTGTCCAGTTCTGTGCATTCCTCTGAGGTCCTGCTGCATCTTGTCTTCCCCCCACGTGTTGATGAGGGCCAACGTCTCCACGTCTGTCCATGGAACGCTTCTTGTTCCTTAAATTAAAACATGACTCATACACTGGTAACAGCCAAATACAGGAGTCCACCATCAATTAACCATGTTCAATTTTTGTCAATGCTTAAGAACTTGAATCAAAAAAGGACATTTCTGATGATGTAGTTTGTGGAGATGTTACATCATTTTAACACCACCTGTAATGATTGATGATGACTGATTATGATGGTTTGGTTTATTTGACTACTTAAGTACAAAATTATGACACTGTACCGATTTCCAGTTGGCTCGTTTGGCCGAGAAACTGCAAGTCCTCGTCTCCATCCTGGGACTCGTCTTCATCGTTGGGCCCCTCTACGTCAAAGGTGACCTCAGGAACAGCCGAGGGAGCCGAGGAGCAGAGTATCCTCTCCAGCTGCTCGTAAAATTTATACTCCAGCCTGGAGTTCCCTCTGGTGTTAGATCGGGGAAGAGGCAACAGGAATTTTGCTTCATTTGCTTTTTTTTCTCTGTTGTTTCATAAATTACAGCTATGGTTTCTAAGGTCTGAGGAAGATACTAGTTAGCTGACAAACACAGAAAGGACCCACTAACACTCACTTGTTATTCTGGCGGAAGGATTTCTTCAGCCGTTTGATCCTGGTCTGGCACTGTTCCACTGTTCTCATGTAGCCTCTCTCTGCCATCTTCTGTGCAATCTGCGTGAATATGTGACGGTTTTTCAAGCAGCCCTTCAAAGCTCGCTGCACCGAGTCCTTGCCCCAGATGTCGAGCAGATTGAGCGTCTCCTCGTCTGACCAGGGAACTTTTGTGTCTGTTACAACTGGGAGAGAACCTTCCTGAGAGTCTAAAATGAAACAAGAGGAGTCAGTCAAGGGTTAAAGCTTAGACTGACATACCCAAGTATTAACTGATCCATACATAAACTGTACAAACCTGTGTATTCTCCCCATATGGAGATGAGAGGAGATTCACCTGAATTCTCATCATCCACTGATGAATCCCTGTAAAGGTGGAAAACACATAATGGATACACCCTTTTTGAACTCAATCAAAGTACTTTCTCTCACTTTGTGTTGCACAAAAAATTGGGTTACAGAGTTACACAAGACAAGAAGCTGCAAAAGACATTTAACAAGACTAAGAGTCCAGCTCATCATCAATAGTTAAGATATTTCAATCTAGATCAAAGTGGTGGACCAACAGATTGACATAGCCGTCCATAGAATCATGCTGCTACTGTGAAACTGCGAAAATTGAACGGAAGCAGTGAATGAGGGGAATGTCATGTCTTTGTATTTAACAAATACACAACACATTTCTGCTGTGATCTTACAAGAAAGCCGTGGCCTCCGCAGGCTGTTTCATGGGAACATCCACATCTCCGCTCAGCTTCCTCTTCCTGAGAGCCCGCCCTCCCCTCGAGTTTTGGCTGTTGTCATCGCTTGCTGCATCTGTGTCTGCAGTCTCATTAGAAGTAGTGAGGTCTATGGTTTCATCACATGGCCGTGCACTAATTGCATTTTGTGCTTTCCTCTCCTGAGAAATGTTCCTGCCTCTAACCTGCAGCTGCCAACTGACAGAGTCTCTCGTGTCCTTCTGTCTTTGTCTCAGTGCATCAGAGCTCCCCCTGTTTGTCCTCTCCAGGCTGCTCGCGTCGAAGGGAGCGTCGGGACGTCCTTTGTGCTCCGGAGGGTTTGAATCTTCAAGAGCAGACGAGCCAGAGGTGGTGTCCATGACAGATTTGGTCCCAGGAGGGAGAGACAGGGAGGAGAGGATGCAGTCATCCATTGGTAATAATCTAGGATCTACAAATAAGAAAAAAAGATGATTAATTAAAGCACAGCTTGGTTGAAACACAAGGAAAACTGAATTTAGCAAAAACCTTCAAAACCTCTATTAGTTCTCTGCTGTGTGATGAAATATCCTCCAGTGAATAATCCTTTCTTAGGCACTCATTATTTAGGAAATTAAGTATAAAAAAACAAACCAAAAATGCTAAATCCTGAGTTTCTAGACTGCAATTATGTGGCTTTCTGTTTCACTGACTGTTCATGTAATTGACTGGCTATCATAATGTTACAGCATATAACTATATGCCTACAGTACCTTTCTCTTCAAAATGGCCGAGGTTTCTGTGATGTTCAAGTACGACCTTCATGTCCTCTGGCGGGAAGAACGATTGTAAACAGTCGTCTAGGAATGATGGAGCGTCTTTGAGCAAAACTGCCAACTAAGAAGACAGATGGAGTTACTGGCTTCAGTGTGTTCAAATGGAAAATAAGTGAATTTGATGAGGGGTCTTGTGTTTTCCTTGACATGCATTCATTACATGTTATTGCCAGAAATATGAGGGGTGACCCACATAAGAAATAATTAGTGTTAAACTACAGCTGCATAAGGAAATGAAAACTTTCTGGTCTAATGCATTTTTCATTTCTCACTACATGATAATCTGACTTTGTTATTTTGCTGTTCTGCCACTGCTTGGTACAGAAAAGGGAGGGAGGAGGAGGCAGTCCACTGGGGCACCGTGTTGCACCTGTGCCCAGTTAACCTCCTCTGTATCTGTCTCTGGGTCAGTGGTAAAGACAGATGAGTCCCCGCAAGGAGCTTATGGGCTACAGTTCACCAGAAGAAAAGCTATTCAGACTGGAATAATGCCACAGCGAATTTCCTGCGATACACTTGTCTGTGCTGCATTTAGTTCATTTTGATGGTGAGATAAAAGGCAGAAGCAAAACACATAGTGTCCTCCATCCATCGTCTGTTTAGTTTGCAACACCTCCCCAGGGAGCAGTTCGTTTAACATGAACACTGCAGAGGGCAGGTAACAAAATATGGATTGAATGGTTGCCAAAATACTACCTGTTAGATAAGCATGAATTGGCAGTGATAGCAGCAGAGGGGATGCTCATTGGGTCATTAAAATCAGTTTCTCTTTTGTGAGTACAAATTTACACAATATACCTTGTGCCAGTTTAACAGCTTATCAGATACAGTGGAGTCCGAAAGTCTGAGACCACACTGAAAATCTCTATTTCATACAATCCTGGAAATATTCAGACAGCTTCAGGATTCAAAAACATTGAAAAAGAAGAAGTCAAGACATGTAAAATGAAGAGACTCTGCACCATTTCTAGGTCAGCATTAAATTATATACAAATTTGTGCTTCTTTGTATGAAAGGTCATATTTTCTTGAGTTGTATCCCTTATATTGAAGCAAGTGTTCAGATGACACTCTGGATTTGATCTACTCATCAGAGTAATCAAATGTTTTCGATAGACATATCCTGCCAAGTAGATGTCGTCTTTTTCAGGGAAGACCTTGCATATTTCAGCAAGACAATGCTAAACCACATTCTGCACATATAACAACAGCATGGTTTTGGTGCATTATGAAACAAAAAATATGACAAAAGAGCCCCCGAACTGTTGAGCAGCTGAAATTCTGTATCAGGCTGGAATGGGACAACATTTCACTTTCAAAAGTCCAGAAACTGATCTCAGCTCTCAAACATTTACAGAGAGTTGTGAAAAGCAGAGCTGATGCAACACAATAGTAAACTTGCCCCTGTCCCAACTTTTTTAAAACATGTTGCTGGCATCGAATTAAAAATGAGCATATATTTTCATAAAACAATACACTTTTCAGTTTCAACATTTGACTTCAACTTTGCACTATTTTCAATTAAATACAGGGTTTAAATGATTTGCAAACCATCAAATTCTGTTTTTAATAACTTTTTACAGCATCCCAAACTTTTGGAATTGGGGTTGTATTATAGATCATAGACCAGATATTTGGAGTGAGCATTTGAACTGGAGTTTGATTGTACTGGTGTGCTGCTACATTGACTGTGTTTCTCTTAAATACCCCATACAAGTTACTCCTAGGAGAGACAATAATGGTTTATCTAATCTCATTTAATCAAATCTAATTGCAATGAAGCATTATATTTTTATTACTATCATCATGTAATTGGCTGATAAGAGTTCAAAGAAACATGGCACCTGTGTGAAGTCTGGAACTGGCAGCAGCTCCTCCAGTCTTGATATGAACTCCCACACCAGCATCTCGAGTGCTGCATCATACTTGGAGCCAAAATATACAGGAAAGATCTCCTGAAAAAAAACAAGTGTCAGACAGATTGAGAGCGAGAGAAAGAGAGAGAGATACATTGAAGATTGTTGTTTGGGAAACTGTGTCGTGACCCTGTGCATTCACTGCTGCGGAATGTGTTTGTGGAGGGGCTGTTTGATTGTCACTGAAGTGCAGCACAACTGTCCTCCCCGCTCTCGTAATGTGTCTCAGATGTTGTATTTGGCACAGACGCTTCAAAACCTTCAGCTTCTGAAATGGTGCAATTGCCTGAGGGGGTTTTGTTACTGGGGTCGTAATTCTGTCATGCCTGCTTTTAGCAATTTGATTAAGCTTCCATCTCTTGTCAATGATATAACAGTTAAGAGTGACAGGCCTGTTCCTGTCAGCATTATAACTAGTTAAATTACTCAGAATGGCTCTCAATGTTTCGCACTGGTCCTCTAGGCATCATCAGGAGAGATGATCAGATCGGAGGAAACCATTTGAATGAATGTGCTGTTTTGTATTGATATAATAGTGTATGTGATGCAGTCAAGTCAGATTGAGTGCTGCTGGGTTTCCTTGTCAGTTTGTGTTTATGGTAATATTTCATTCATTTCATGCATGCAGGAAAATTTGGATCCACAACAGATTGCTTTCATAACATTTCGAAAGCAGCGTATGGGATGTGCAAAAAAAGTATTTCCCACTCAGCTAAAAGGAAAGTAAAACAACACATTAAGGTGCGAGTGCCGTCTCACCTCGAAAAAGTATTTTCTCTCAGAGGGATCCTCCAGTAATGAATGCACCAACTCCACAAAGTTCACCTCAGATTCCTCCACCTGGTTGATGGTTACCTGCCACACACAATGAGAACAATAAAAGAACCTGATTACACCTGTGACTATATTCTAATGCAGAAAGATAGTGACATGGATACTCACATGGTGATCCTTGGCAGTGCTGACAGGAGCTTTGATTCTGTCCAGATGTGGCTGAATGGTCTGCATGTCCACTGGGTGCTCACCTCGACACATCTCCAGAACCAGCTGAATGTACACACACAAGACACACAAAATCAAATTACATTAAACAGTCCTGGTACATTAACCTTCAGTTGTAATGCTGAACTACAGCTACAGTTTTACTGGTGCTCTCTTTTCTGTGTTACCCAGAATTGTAAATTAAATGATGTCTAAATATGGCCGTGCCTCAAGTTTCCAGCAGATCATTGCTTATGAAATAGCACTGGAATAGTGGGAAACAGCATGTCATCAGACCTAAGTGATTGTGTCAGACGACAAACTGTTATTCTAAGCAAAGAGGAACTTTCTCAGCGTCAAATCGTGGCTTGACTAAAGATTTTTCAGGGGGCAGTGCACGGAACTCTAAAACACTTTGCAGAAACTGGATCAGTTGTATTCAAAGCACGAGCAGACGGACCAAAAGGGACCACACCACATCAGAAGATCAATACGTCAAGCTTAGTTCCCTGAGAGATAGAAAAGCAACTTCATCACAGATACAGAATTTGCTAAATAAAGAACGCAAGACTCCAATCAGCAAAAGTACTGTCAAAAGAAGGCAGTCTTGTAGTGTCTCAGAGGACATGTAGCAGTTTCTAAACCTCTTCTCAGGAAGGGAAACAAGGCCAAATGACTGGGCTGGGCTAAGAGACAGCAGCATTTCACAGTGGATGACTGGAAAAAGTTCTATTTACAGATGAATCTAAGTTTGAGATTTATGGCAGTATTTCTGTCCAGTTGTGGGTCATCAGGTTTTCCACAAATTGTAGAGTCCAATGTCCAAACTCTTAACCTTCATAAATGACAAAGGAAAGCCCCTAATATTCAAGAAACTGGAACCAGCAAATGTTTTGTATTTTTGTATGAAAAATTCATCAAACGATCGAAATAGTTTGCAATTAGTTTCTTTTGTTCGACTAATCAATTTGCTGATGCAGCTCTAGTGGTCTCAGACTTTTGGATCCCACTTTATAAGTGGCTTTATAAGTGAGGCAGCACTGGGGTTGTCTAAACTACCTGTAACTGTAACACTGAATTTATCATCTACTAATTGGCTACTTAAGAATTTAAATTTGCACCTTTAACTTTAACACCAAAAATATGCACAAGCATCACCTGAAGCAGTGATTACTACTGACCCTGGCTCTGAGTCCCAGGATGAGCTGAGCCCTCTGACTGTAGCTCATCAGCTCTGGGACCAGCTCCGTCACCATGGTAACAAACTCCTCCAGCATCCCATAGTGGTCCACAAGTCCCTGCTGCACTACTTGCCACACTGCAGCTGATAAAAGCTGCAAGGGCGGGGCCAGGAGGCGTAGACAGTGGACTGGAAGATCATTACCTGAAGACAAAGTGAGAAGGTCAACACCAAACTAATTACAAACAACCTGACAGAACACAAGAACAAAGAGTAAACAACTCAAGACAAGTAACCCAATAATCAGGATACATGAAACACCTGCACAAATCTACATTGGTTGCATCATAGTTTTATGCCTCATATTTCCTGGTCTTCAGAGGTCTTTAAGTTGAAACACGTCAACAGGGTTAGTCATTACAACAATATGTATTCATCCATCGTCTGTTTAGTTTGCAACACAATTTATAGCTATTTCTTTAATATCTCTGGTTGTTTCAGACCTTGGACAGCAATTTTGCAAATCACTGAGCAGGAGCTTTATGGAAAACTGGCATTGCTGGATTTTAGAATCGTTTTTTGCATCAGTGTGATGAAGGCCTTTTTAGAGGAAAAAGCAAGCAAGCAAAAAAACAAGACATGCATCATCTGTTAGTCAGTTTGTATATTGTAGTGGAAAGTCTGAAGAATGGTTCACTCAGACACTGAGGAAGAGTTCAGGAGTCCCAGATGACTTACACAGGAGTATTTAATGAAGCTCGGTCGAGGAGAATTCAAGATTAGCAAGATACACAAGAGGTGTTGTGACGGCTAACCCAATTCTGAAAGTTACTTCCTGGTGAGGAGATATTTAACTGTCTTCTGACATGCCATGAAATTAAGCTTACTACCCTGTAAGGATGTGGTTTATCCATCTATATGTGTGAACAAAATCTAGTGGGCACAAGTTAAAAACAAGGCGCTATGCTTAGCTTGTTACTCTAAATCATAGTGTCTGTTGTCCTCAGTCACGCAATGTGCTGTGATTAAGGGTGAGAAGACGTTTGTTTAGAAGAAGGGCTCTGGCCTCAGAGAGACCTAGGGCAGAGGATCTGGGGGATGCGCTGCCCTCTTATCAGTGCAGCTGCCCTTTTATGATCAGCAAGGACAGAAACAGACAAGTAACTAACGCACTGCTACAGAGCCTGTTTGGGTCACTGACCTGTGACCAAGCCTCAATACACTACTACCTTCCTCAGAAAGTGAATGAGACACCAAAACACTCCCTCCATCCTTGCCATGCAAGGCAGGCCACTTCCACAAAATATATTAATTTGTCAACTTGTTCATACAAAAAACTCCATCTACTGAGGAAGATTGTGTGATGAGGAAAGCTAGAAAATGCACCGTTTCTCAATTCCACAAATATACAATATAACAACATATAATAATACCGTGGAGCAAAATTGCATACAATATAATAGAGGATCTTTATCTTGATTGCTCACTCCTGCTCGTGAAAGCGAAATCATCAACACACATGGAAAAAAGATCATAAAGAGTGATGTCTCAATAACGCAGCTTCTCTAAAATGCAAAATTGAGTTTTTTTGCTCTGCTTATTGAGCTACAGCTGAAGGAAACAGCAGCTGTTAAAAAAAACACACATTCTTTGAAATTGAAATTTGTCTTGTTATTGTTTTGGAACAGTCATTATCTCTCATTGTTAATATTGTTATTAGGATTTCCTTATGATGTGTGTTAAAGGATTCTTCTCCCCGGTCTTGCTGGTGAAGAGATATTCTGGTGTATTTTTTTATATTCAGTAAGTTGAATTATGTTTTTTTAGACAAGGAAAAAATACTCCAAATTGTCCCACCTCAGCTGCTGAAACTACAATGCATATGACTTATCAGCACTTCAACAAGCAATCTCAGACTTCATCCACCTGACAATTCACATGCTGGCCGAGAGCACAGCATGCATAAGTGAACTTGATTTGTAGTGGCAAAGTGCCGGCTGAAATAACGGCATGACAGTGCTGCTCACAGGTGCACTGATAACAGCATCCATCAAACTCAGAACAAAACTCACATCACCAGCAGAGCAGCCTATTGAATTTCTGACCATATATGAAGCTAGAGGGAAAAAAATACAATAATAATATTCAGATTAATGGGGAAAAGGAAACTATTCTTCCACATTAAAGAGTCCTTGATGGAGTGATGGAGAAAAGCCAGCACTTAAGATGCTGACCAGCTCACTGTGGATCAAGTTAGTCCTCATAGAAATGCTGCAGGAATATTACGCAGAATATAAGCAGTTCGTATCTATGATGTGTCCAGGTCTGTGTGAACTCACAGCTGACAGCACAGAGATCAGGGATCATTATAAACCTGGTTTTTCATTCAAGGTTTACGCACCTCGACTGCTTCCACTCTCAGCCCCACGTTTTATTTCCATTTAGCAGCTGACAGGAAGAAAACACGTCCAGAGGTCTCTGTCGGGTTGTGGCGAACAGGAAAACAAAAAAAAAATTATAGGTAAAGACCGATAAATTAACTCTGCTAATTTCTGCTTAATAAAACATCCATCAGCGATGTGAAACCCACAAAACGCGAGCGCTGATTTCTGCAGGTCGCATTGATAAGGTCTTGTTTTTATGCTCGCATTGGGAGACAGAACAAAGGGTTCTGGTCTCATCCGCCTCAGTCCAGATCACGGCAAGCCCTCTTTCCTGGTTGGCTGACGAAGACCGGATCAAGCAGGCAATTCAGATTTAGCGACACTAGATGGCGCCATTGGGTTTTCGATCAGCAAATAGTCTGAGCAGTTTAATAAGGAGACGTTTGTGTTTAGATTGATGTGATAAAGTATTCAGATCTTTTACTTGAGGAAAATTAACAGTACTGTAAATCAAAAGTACCCCATTATAAGTAAATATCCTGTATTCAAAGCAAAATTACATAAACAGCAAAATAATATTAAAATCTAAAAAGTCATGATTATACAGAATGGTCCCTTTCAAACTAAATAATGATATATACTACCATATGAATATTACAATTATATATAATACTTTTATATATAAGAATGAAAAATGAGTGAATGAAAAACACATCTGTAGGAAGAACTGGGACTCTGTGGACAATCCCCTTTCCATTAGTGGGGCCTATCAAAGCATTCCTGCATGGCTCTGTCTGCAGAATTTTGTCATAAAACACTCTCTACTTAAACCTCTCAACCTCTACACCCAGAGTAGCTTTGCAATGTAGTGGTCTATAATACCTTAACCATACCATACCATAAGGAGCATTGAGGCTGTCGTGCAGCTCTTAAGTGAGACACTTGTGTTCAAAATATGGCTTAAATAAAAGCACAGAAGCATAAACAGCAAAACATCAAAAGTAAAACTGGTTACACAGAATGATCCTTTTGAAAGTGTACTAATATTATGGATAAACACTTTTATTTGACATAAAATCCAGATTATTTGTTTTTGAGCATGTCATTTATTTGAAGCCATTTCCCACATCAGCTGTCAGAAGTCATCTTGTTAATTTGAAAAGACAAGGCATGTTTTTCCTCTAATACTAATCTCTGTCTGTGTATATATACGTACTGTATATGTATAAAAATAAAAGTTATGTGTCACAAAAATGTAAGTGACTACTTGCCAGGGAGTCCCTTGCTCTCCATTCTCTTCAAGACAGGAAAACAAGAAGTTAACTTGTGACGAGCTCAGAGTTGACCTCTTATTTTGAAAACAGGGAACCGGAAGTGCGAGCTAACGACTCTTTTTTTTCGCCTAAACGTGAACAAGGCTTCACTATCCTTAAAGCATTTGGAGGGAATGTAAAGTCAGTCCTATTAAATAAACCGTAGCTGCTATTAGCTAAAAACTGACTGCAACTGTTAGCAAGGCTAAGCTAGCTAACGCGCTCCTGAAATGGCAACAAGTCCAGGTCTGTATCTGTACCGGAAATGCTTGTAAATACGTATTTTAGACAGATTATATTAGTACATATAGTAATGTTAAACGGTTCTTGAAATTTGTGCTGATAACAGAGCTCAGTTTACTCGAAATGTAAATGTACCGATAAGTTAAAGGAGGAGTTTGAGATTGCTGTACTCATCGGCCCCTCTTTAAGCAAACAGCGCCCTCTGTTGGCCCAGAAGATACAGGATTGGCAACCAGCGCGCTCGGCTCATTAGCGCCATCTTCTGCTTTGGAGACTAAATGCTCGCCATCAAGCCTGTCTGATTAATAAAAGAAAATGATACTGCACGCACTGTTTGCCAAGTTAATTATCTTTATATTATATTCATTGTCTTCTTAATAAAATTCCTGGATTCCAGCTGTCTGTCATACTTCCTGAAAGAACAATTCAACATTGCATGGGGGCATAAATTAATGTGCAACTATTTTTATCATAATTAAAGTCATTTATTAAGTGAAAATATTGTCTGGTTCCAGCTTCCCAGATTTACTGCTTCTCTCAGTTTAAATCACTGTAAATTAAATACCTTTGGGTTTTATAAGCTCTAGAAAATGTCAGTGGGCTTATTTCACTATTTTCTGACATTTAATAGACTTAATGATCATTGATTAATTGAGAAAATAATAGTCAATTGCAGCCCTGCAACATATATATACTGTGGTTATTGTAATGGATGTCCCTTATTCTTCATGCTACACGATTAATGAATCATTTCTTTTTGCTCTCCATATTTTAAGTTTTAAGACTGTACAAGTAATAACTTGGTGTTTATTGGTTTTGCTGTTTGCATCTTCTGTTAGACTCTCATCTCCCTCTGTCATCCCTGCACCTCCTGGTTCCTCCACTGAGGCTGATGTCAGCCTGCATGTGGCAGGTGGCCCAGGAGCGACATGTGGACCAGTATGACAAACTGGCTGAATTCATCACGTTGGTGACAGAGATGGTCCCAGAGCTTCTGAACTACAAACAGAAGACTCAGCTAATCCTGGGACTGAGAGCTCGAGTGAGTGAACGTGGGTATTGAGAATATTTGTGGCCATCTTTTACCATTTTTTTAGTCTGTGGAGAGAAAGCAGTCAGGAAAACGTTGACTGCATACACCTGAGGTTTCCTCTTTATGTCTGTATCTATTTGATTGCTTTAATTCAAGATCACCTGATTTTTCGATTGCATCCAAATACAGATTCTTATTTGTTTAATTGTATTTTCAAAGCTAAGCATAAAGGTCTCACTTCATGTTTTTCAGCTCATCCTTGAATTCTTAAAGAGGATAGATGAGGTTGACTATAAAGGTATCCAGGATCACCTCAACAGTTTCCAGCAGAGGACAACAAATCACACGCCCGAAGAGGTGGGCGATGTTAATTGCAGGATGTTGGACATGTGGACACAATGTCATAGATGTATAAGTAGCTTTATAGAGAAAGAGAGGTAATTTTGATGTTCTCAGCAAAACTGCTGAACAGCACAGTTTTTAGGTATTGCTCACCCTGAAATATTTATTTTGACTATCATATTTCAATGCAGAAACTGAAAAACAGTACATCTTAAGTTGGAGAGACATTTGAATGGAAAATTCAAGCATGTAAATAAACCTCTCCTTGGCCTCATGACAGGACCAAGATGGAGAGGTGGAGATTTCAAAGACAGCATTTGTGGAGCTGGTTCAAACATTGCTGAGAGACCAATCTGAGAGAGAACATTTTTTCAACGTGAGTTTTAGCTCAACATTTTCTATTATTTTTATGGTTAAAGCCATTACTATAAGAATTTATCATATATATCTGTCTGTGAAGTGATTTTTTTTATCCTCTGTGTATTTGATGAATGATGATGTTTCATGTTTATGAACATGTGCTGTCAAAGGAGGTCTTCTCAGTTCAGTATGGAGCTCGTTTTGATACAGCGCTGCAGATCCTGGTGTGGGAATTCTTCTACCGACTGGAAGAGTTCCTCCCAGTGCCAAGTTTTTCACAGGTAGGCAGCAGGTTGAATGCTGTCTGATTAATTATTTCCAGGTAAATAGCCATTGTTCCCATTGTGTAGAAATGGCTAGTAGGAGCAAAATGATTCAGAATCAAAGAACTGCAGGGGCTAAAATAGTCTTTTCTTCAGAATCACTACATCAAATGTAGATCTACATAGTAAAGAATGATCTTGGAAGAAGAAGCAGGAGTTTAGAGTCTTTGTGTTCAAAATCCGCCCTCTCTTGTTTTCCAGGTATTCTCCATGTTTGATATTTCTTCCCTTAACTATGGGTTTGAGCAGTTTGTCACTGACCCTGAAGATCTGAAGAGGATTTTGCAGCTTCAACAGGAACGGCAGAAGTTGACTAAAAGTAAAAGTCTTTTTATGTTTATGAATGCTACCTGGCAGAGAATTTCAATATTTCCAGTGTTCTGTATTAAAATACTCTGTAATATCTATTTAATCTGGTGCTCGTAGTGTAGCACACGGCTGCCTTTCATGGAGAATTACACCCTTTACAATGAATGCCATGTGTTTCTCAGGTGAATTCACCTTCACTTCAGACACTATCCTCTCAACGCTTGCATCTAAACAGGCTTCGGTAGCATCTGAAGAAAATGATATTGATGAGGAAATCAGTCTGAAAAAGTCAGAACTGATGACACTGAAACAAGAAGACAGCGTAGAAGACATTTGTGAGGAAGATGAAGAGACCGACAACAGTTCTACTGAAACTAATCCAAACTCTCAGCTGCACGACTTCGGGCTGTCACCACTCACTTCCTCTCCATGTTATGAAGGAATTGGTACTGCAGGTCATGATGGTGAGCATCTTGTGCATTGCATGTGATTTCTTTTGGATAATCACGGTCTCAGTATAACTCAGTTTTGTTCTGAGGATCACCTGTGTAAGTTTAAAGTGAAATGAAGTCACAAAATCTTTACTTCATTGATTCAGCTGAATGAATTCAGCACTAATTCTATTGTTTCATGTTGGCAGACACAGCTGGTGAAGCCACCTTCCTGCCACCCAGATGCTCTTCTGTGGAAGGAGAATGTCTGGATCTGAGTAAAAACAAGGAGGCATCAGAGGATAGCATGAACCAGTTACTGACAGGAGGCAGAGCCGATGTCAGCGAGAACTCTATAAGAGCAAATGAAAACACCTGCCAGGAGTGTGGCAAGACTTTTGCATCTAGGTCCTCCTTGAAAAAACATCATGTTGTTCACTCGTCACTAAGACCTTTCAAGTGCACTCAGTGCGATAAGTCATATAAAAGTCAAAAAGACCTGAATCAACATTTCCTTATTCACTCTAAACCTAAAGTTCTGTCCTTCGCTTGCAGCCTTTGTGAGAAGAGATTTAGTTCTCAGGCTTTGCTGACAGTTCACCTGCGACGTCACAGTGGAGAGAGGCCGTTTGCCTGCTCGTACTGCGACAAGAGGTTCCTCACAAATGCCGTCTTGAAGTCCCACGTGCGCATTCACACTGGTGAGCGCCCCTATGCTTGCACTTTTTGTGACAAGAAATTCACACAGTTGTATCCACGCACAGTGCACCTAAGGATGCATAAAAAAGAAAAACCATACCTGTGCAGCACATGTGGTATGTCCTTCTGTAGCTCCGGGGCCCTGCTGGTGCATTCACGTACTCACACAGGGGAGCGGCCTTATCAGTGCGATTCCTGTGAAAAAGGCTTCGCCACAGCTGTACAACTGACAGTTCATCGGAGATTCCACACAGGAGAGAGGCCGTATTCTTGCTCAGAGTGTGACAAATCGTTCCACAGTAGCTCAGGGCTGAAGAAACACATGAGGACACACACAGGAGAGAAACCTCATCAGTGTTTAACATGTCACAAGACGTTCTCCCAAAAATCCAACATGAAAATACATCTCAAAGTCCACAAGAACCTCTAGAGTGGAGACAGGTTGTTAACATGTGTACTGTATCGTAAGTGATAGATGATGACCTGGTTAATTATGTCAGGACAAGCTGTTTTGGTGCGTCTTCATAATAGTAAATCATTTACATGTATGTAAATATGGACTTGAGACACTCAAATATTACATGTTGGAGTATATGCACTGTAACTGCACCTCCTGTTTTGGAGGATCCATTATTAATGTTTCGGATTAAGATTGCTCAAGACTTCATTTTGGCATCATGTGTAGGGTTGTGTAAAGGTCAGAAAATGTATGTGAATAAAATGTGCTGACAAAACATACAACATTATGTTTCATATGTGTGCCAGATGATAACAGACATGTGTACATGTGTGACTTGAGAAATAGTGATCTTTTGTACTATAAATGTGTGAATTATATGCAAACTTTTACATAAAACACACCACATAAGAAACAAGCAACAAGAGAGTAAGTTCCAACTGAACTACTTTTTCAGCTGAAATCTTATTTTGAAAACTGACACCAGAATAATATTAATTTTCATAGTTGTCACAACACTTCCGTTATACGTCTCAAGCCTTCAGAAGAAAACCAGAAAATGTCATTATTATTTTCAACATTGACTCAACGTACTGTAATATACCCACGAAAAGAAAGAACAAATTCCCGCATGGTAAAGGGATCAGTTTCAGGTCAGAAGGAGAATTTAGACGTGATTTATCTGTAATTAAAATTGTGCTGAGATGCCACTTTTGTTTTGAAGAAAGTGAACCAGAGGTTTCAATGTCGCTTCTTCTTCTTTAAAAACTAGCAAGCGTGGCTACACTTTTTGTCAAATAATGTAGGTTTTGCATTGACAGTACAGTATAAAACATGACCTACCCATACTTACTTACAGCTTAACTTTAAACTCATCATACAGCTAATGTTATAAAGCTCTGCAGTAATTAGCTAATCTAAGCTAACTATCTGAGGCGCTCCTGTAATGGACAGACATGGAGGTCTGTTTTTTTGTCTCTAACGTTATTTGCTTCTAATTATACAACAGTAATGTGTACAGCTGGTATCTTCACCATAGACTGTAAAGGACAGCTCTCCATCCTGCTACAGGTTCAGTTTGAAGGGAGGATGTAGCGGTAGCGACAGGTTGCTACCATTCAAACGGCGTTTCCTGTTTTTCTTCTTCTTCTGTTGAAATTTGTGGCGGCTGCATCCACTTGAGTTGCATTCCCGCCACCTACTGGATTGTAACAGCTTCACAGTGAGAAACTATGTACATTGTCCATCCAAACTGATCCCATTCACCTCATTCTTTATTCTGAAGACATGAAAAACTCTTTTCTGCTCTGATCACTTTTTTTCCTTAATTCTTGTAGGATACTTTGATGATACACATAATTAAACTGAATAACGGTTCCCTACTCAGATTCTTGTTAGTCTTGCTTGACATTGTTGATCAGTTACATTTAGGTTATGAGTTCTGGGTTCAAGCAAACTGGTTGCTAGTTGTTTTGGCTGTGAGTATAATCTAACAGATAACTGATGTATATACATTATTGAATTCCTGTTAAACCACTTGATATTTCAGTGACGTTAGAAAAATCTCCACTCTCCCATGTAAACAAACATGACTGACATGTGAAGATCAAATCGATCATGTCATAGATGAGAACAAATAGAAGACTGAAAAATCACTGTGAACAAATAAAGAACAGAAGCTGCTGAAGCGAGGAAGCCGCTGCAGGAGACAGCTGTGTGGATGATGGAGAGACCGACGACACATGCAATGAAACCGCACCATCAATTTGTCTGCTGTCACCACTCAGTTCCTCTCTGCGCTCTGAAGAAGCCGGTGTGGCAGGTGACAGCAGAGAGCAGTGAGTTCTTCCCTCACTCTCCCACTTCCTGTTGGCAGAAACAGCTGGTGATGCTGCCTTCCAGCCATCCAGATGCTCTGAAAGCTCAGTGGCACAAGCAAGGGAACATCTGGATCTAAAAAGAAATGAGGAGCCATTGAAAGAGGATGTGAATGGACGTCTGCCCCATTCAGCAACAAACCAAAGCACTTCTTAACCCAGCAGTCACTTTCCAGCAAAAGCACTAAGCAAACACACAGGACACACACAGATAAACCACATCAGTGACTGTATTGTCACATTTTCTGAAAAAATGATGTAAGTACATATTTTCACTGAGGATACAAGAGCTTTAATCTATTGTTCAGTAGTTTCTAATTTATTATTCAGGAAGAGTTATCAATGTATTTTCATATCACAAAATCACTTATATAATCAAAATGTTGCAACTCAAAAATATTTAAAGACAAAGGTGCACATCAATATCAGACATTTAAATATAAAAAGAAACCATCTTATCTAATTTATTTGTGGTGTTTTTTTTTTGTTTTTTTTGTCATACAACCTGGCAGGTATCACCTTTAACTGCATCTTCAATAGTCACGATAGCAAATGTACAATTTCTCCCTTTCGCCACTAGAGGGAGACACATCCCTTGTCATATTCCAACCAAACCTGTCCAAACACACCGATGAAGGGACCTGTATGAAATTCACTTCACTTCAGCTTAAACTTCCCTAATGGCATCCCTCCCAGGAAACAGAGCTCAATAATTCATAACAGGCACTCATAAATTTCAATGAGTTTCTAATTAGGAGGAGCCCTGTGTAATTGTCTCTGAGGCAGTTCTAACAGGAGGAGGATCATGCTGACAGATTGACAGAGTCCTTGTGGCAGATTGCTGCAAATCACCTAATTATAAGTAAAAGTCAAACTTTGGGCTTTTAATGATGATTATTTTGGCTTTATTGGATAATTTCGCGATTGACAGAGAGAGTGTGAAGAGAGGATGATGCGTGACGAATGTCCCTGACATGAATCTGACAGTTTCATCTTCACTTCATCTTTCTCCTTGACTTTTTAACACTTTGTATTTACAGTTGTTATATTCATTGTCGGGCCTTTGGTGAAGTCCCTTATAAATAACATCCAAAACCTATAAATGTTTAAAGTTCAAATGTTACAACATAACAGCGATAGAGTGGGATAAATCATACTTTTTTTAAATGAATGATTGCTTACACATTCATGAATATACTGCATTATAGAGGCAATTTGTGAAATCAGAGTGTTTGTATGTTCCTCTGTGCAGCAAATGATGTAAGTTCATAATAAACCAGTGTAACAGAAAGCTTGGAAACTTCAAACAGCTGTATGTAGCTACCATTGAAGACACTTAGGTCAAAGGTCAGGACTATGTGACATTCTATGATTAAAAGTTTACGCATGGGGGAGATTGTTTTAGTTTCTTAGGCATATTTAAATTGGATCATTTTTAAGCCACCAAAATAGATAAATAGAGGATTAGGTATTTCTCCAGCAGACTTTTAAGTATGTAGGGATATAAAACATTAAATCTTAGTGGCCCATAATTTTCTATGCATTTACCAGGAAAGAAGTTTGTAATTAGAATTAAGCACTAATCACTTTCTGTAGTTAGTTGACTTAGAATGGCTGTTGTTGGTTTCCAGAGGGGAAATTATAAAATGTAATATTTCCACATCCCAACTCAGACTGCAGACTCTTTGGCATTTGAGTATGCACATCAAGCTCAAGAAAAAAAATTGACATTTACCACCCTTATTTGTTTCCAGCTTCATATTTACTGGACAGATACACATATTTCCCAAATTGCCAAACCATTCCTGCCAAGATACTGGGAATAAGAAAACCTGTAATGACGTAAAGACATGTTATTTTCATTCAGACATCCCAGACATATTGACATTAGCCTGCTGAGCACATATGCTCGACTGAATCACTTCTAATGCTTCAGGGAGATGAATAACATCCAAGTGCAGTAAAGCAGACAGTGTAATAACAGTAATCACTTAGTGGAGTTCATTTACAGCAGTAAAATAAAGGTCACTGACACCCCCGTTCGGGACGTCTCATGGATATTAGGCTCTATTTACTGATGGAGGATAATTTAGTGAGATAACCCTTCAGGACAGTGGCTGGTGGCTGTGGAGGGACATCCAGAGGTATTTTGTATGTGTGCGAGCACATGAGCTTTGGCTTGGCAGGAGACACCGGACAGGTGGATGCTCAGCCAGCCAAAGTCCCATTACTTGCTCAGGGGGCAAGTGTGTGTGTGTGTGCCTCTCAGTGTGTGTATGTGTGTGCGCGTGCATGCATCTGGTAATTACTTTTTCTCTCTGCGTGTGCATGTTTGTGTGTGTGTGTGTGTGTGTGTGTGTGTGTGTGCAGACGTGGTGATTAGAGATGGGTGGCGGGTGGAGGGCTTGTCAGAAGTTATCTTCCCATCTCATCTCATCATAGGCAGTCTGGCGGATTCCCTCGATGGCTCAACAGCCTGACGCCGCGGTGCTGCTGTCAATCGGCCCGTCAACGCCTGCAGAAATCGATGCCAATCTCCCTCGGTTTCTATTTTTAACCGAGGCTCAGCACCCAGGCCTTTGATAAGGATGCTGCCTCCTTTTGGCTCTCCTCTTCGCCTCGGATGAGCAACCCCCCCCTTCCAACCTCTTTCTCCTTCCCTGCTGATGAGAGGTGATAACAGACAGACGAGATGGAGCTAAAAGCACAGACCTGCCTGACACCCTGAAAGAGGCTTTCACGCTTGATGATGATTGTTAGCACTATTACAAGTAGTCAGAGCTATACGGGTTGTAATATTATTAGTCGAAGACATGATTGCATTTAAATTGTCACTTTTATCAGTGCTCGGACTATTACCTCTGGTACCACTACCAATAATACACTACTTCTACCTTAAGCCTTTCATTGTAAAAAAAAAAAAAAGAAAAAAGAAAAAAAAGAAATACCACAGTGGAAAATGTACCTGAGTGCAGGATCTTTCAGAAAATGACCATGTTGATGCGTTAACTGGTATTTGAAGGATTTTCACATTTTCAGGAAAAAGAAAATGAAAAATTGAACATCTACATTTCCTGATTGAATCTGAGGTTGGATTAACTGGGCAAAGCCCCAGGTTCACCTTGCACCACTAAAGCACAATATGACGGGAGTCCTGCATCATGATCTAAACTTATGACCCAATCTTGTAGAAGGGATGCTGTTATTTTAATTTATACTGTGTTCATGTGATGCAATTTTGAAAATAAAGTTTAATCATATTACGACAAACTCCCTGCCGTTGATAGTGTGCCGTGTTTACTCGACATGATATAACACAAACAGTCTGGGGAGTGAGAGTGGAGCTGGTGCATATAATGCTATGCTGATTAAGAAAAAGGAAGCAGGTGAGTATGTGGGTGGGGAAAGGCAGGTGTTGGTCAGGGGTTACCACAGGAGGGACTGGCTGGATCTGGAGAGACTGGCAGAGCGGTCTAGACTTTTAACAAGGTTCAATGTTTGCATGAAACAGATGAGGCCAGAGACAAAGGAACAAGTCAGCTCCATGTAATCCAGCTCTTTGTGAGTCACGGCCTATGCAGTTTGAATCGAAACCTGAGGGAGATTTTTCCTCCAGCAAGGTTTAAAGCTGATACTTTATGTTGGTTTTCTCTTCAATTTATCTCCCATCTGTACGTACTGGAGCATAAAACACCCAAGTCGTATACCCATGTGTCAACAGAGCTCTGATGCAGCTCAGTACAAAACAAAATGTACTCACCACCCCTTGACTATTGTTTCTCCTCCTCATCTTCCTGCACTGCTTGTACTTGAGTTCCCTGTGTGTTTCCTGGATGGGATCTCGTCTCCTCTGCGGCCTCCACGGTGCTTTGTCACCGTTCAGCGCGTGTTGCAAAAAGGAGCTTCTGGAAAATGAATTCACTCCCTCCACTAACACACACACACACACATCCCTCACGAGCTTGACTTCAGATGTTGCACATTAATAATCAGTATTGCCCTGTGAGTTGTGCGTCGACAGCGATCATGTGCCGACGAGAGTGATGTTGCGCTGGGAGTTGTTGGAGACGTGTCACCGATTCATCGTGTCTGACACAATGGTGATAGCGAGGAGTGAAAAATGTTTTGATTTCAAAATGAACACTTTGAAATTCTGATCATTATTTTTTTTGTAGAGGACATCACTGCTTTGATATTTTCTTTTAAGTTAACCTCATGCTACTTTCCTTTACATGGTTTTAAGCTGAACAAAAAACGACAAATTATGAAGAATTAGCGTTGATGTTTTCGGCCTCTCTGTCTGACTTTGATGCAGACACAGCGGCGGTGAGTTTGGCAGGGCGGCCTGCTGGTTGGACAGAGTGTTATGTAACTGAGAGGTCACAGGTTTGACCCCTGTGACAGCCAGTGTTCATCAACAGCTGTGTGTTTTGGCACCGTGCTCTTGAGCAAAGCAAACATAACTTATCTGAAGTCACTCTGCATTAAAGCACCATCCTAGTGTGTAAAATATAATGACTAGTTATCTGTGTAAAACAGGAATAAACTGAACCACACACTCTGACTCTCGTCTGCATTTGTTGTATTTGGTGGAAAATATCTTGGCATCTCTTTCACTGAATGTCTATTTTGCTCTTAAGTTCTTGACAGAGCTCGATTCAAACATTTTCCCTCTAATTGGGTGTTTTTGTGGATGCTGGATTAATCAGCCGCGGGGTATTTAATGTTGTTTGGGCAGCTGAGAGGTAATACAGCCAAGCCATTAACATATCATTAAAGAGTCCTAAGCACTGTAATTGCAGCCAGAACGCTGACGCTACACTCTCATTAAGTGGACTCTGAGAGGGGAGACGCCTCATTGTGATGGGTTTTAGTGAGATGTTGAGAAAAATCTGTGCAACTCAGCACTCTGCCCTCACAATGGGACGTCCACAGGTCACACTGTGAGCGCGGATCGTTTCCAAAACGCCATGTAGGCTTGTGTTGAGGCGTCTGAACTTTCATCATTCAGAGGCTGCAAAAACAAGAAGACAGGTTAGCGGGTTTTTTCAGCCATACCAGCAACATGGCTCGGTGGTCTGTCCACCACTTTAGTCCACACCAAAATATCTCAACATCTACAGGACGGAGTGGCGTGAGATTTCACACAGACATTCTGTTCTCAGAGAATAAATCCTACTGACTTTGTTGATCCCTTGACTTTTCCTCTATTGCCACCAGCAGGGTAACATTTTTGCTTTAGTGACAAAAAGCATTCAATGGATTGCTGTGAAGCTGACATTTGTTGCTTTGAGTGAAATGTCCTAACAACATGTCTAACAACACTCAGGAAGAACTTTTGTGTTGTACCACCATCAGGTAAAAAAAAAAAAAAATCATCACCGTTGGGTTTATGACCAAATACCCTGTAAAGTCTCTTTGTGTTTTCATGCTTATTAGCAAATGTTTAATGTTCATTCTAACACACTGATCTAAGATGGTGGATGTGGCAAACAATATATCTGCTTAGCTATTTATAACTTTACTTATTTACCTTTAATACCATTGTAGTAGTACAGCCCACAGTGTCACAGAGCTGCTGCTGTAATATATCTTTACTGTCTGTCACCTTTGTCCATTGTGTGAGAAATAAATTTTCAGAATAAAACTCATCAGATGCTGCAGACAGGGACGCACGATTGCTCTCTTGATGAAACACATCAGCTTGGTGAATCTGTCTGAAAGCTAAAGCCTCCCTCACTGAGTTCACCTGCTAAATCCAGTCTGCTCATGAGGGGAGACGTAAACGAACATGAGGAGACAAGTTAAAGGTGGATTTAAAGCTAATTAAACAAAGGGATTATGCCAAAGAATGTTCATATTAATATTAGGACGGATTTGAATTTTCCTCGACTTTATTATAGAAGCTAAACTTTATGACAGAAATGTCAGAATTTCCCTTGTGCATAAAAGTTTGTGGAATTTTAAAAACCTTGTTTTGTTGACTCATCCGCTGTATCTATACTTTGCAGGACTCATCTGTGTCAATATTTGACAGACTTTCTGGTTTAATTACAGATTCCCTTTTGTGCACTCACCCAAATTTCAGGGATTATCCAATTACTGCCTGCATGCCGACAAACAAGGGGGCCTCTTTGCCTTTCACTAATTGGAATGAGGAGTGGTGCCAGTGCTCAAATGAGAGGCCTATCACTGAGAATTATTGAATAGAGACGGAGTAAAGAAAAGGATATGTGGTCTGCCTTGGGCTGCTTGTGGATTTCCTCTGATTTCATCAGAAAAAAAGATGGCTGAGGCGATTCCCCCAGACAACAGCCAGCTGGTATGTGTAGGCGAGCTTTGCTGCCCAAAATCTCGGAGAAAAGAAAGTGAAAGAATCATGCTGTGCCTCTGCAATTCATCCTCTGCATCAGAGCTAGCCCTAAACAATCCTTCAGCTCGCCTGCTGTTAGGCAATTTTGTGGGATAACATAGTGCAGCGAGTACGACATCTTTATTCTTTAATGAACCACTGTGCAATTTTGCTGTTATGCATGGCAATTTCATGGCTTATAGCAGGTTTAACATGAGCAATTATGTCAATGATAGGTTGCATTCATTGGGCCTTTATTAGGTGTTTCTGCACCACGTGTCAATTATTGACTTACTTATAAACCAAATTACAATCTACTGAAGTTTATTTACCGTTACTGTTACTAATAATTTACCATGTTTCACTGCTGTGTTCCTGCTGCTCCCTGACTGTTTGCGCTTCTTATTTAGCTCCATGTTGCGCCCATAAACCAGTTTGCCTCCTGTGACGACTTTGAGGTTTTAGAAAATCCAATGAGAGTTAAACAGGCCCGACTTATGAGAAAAGACCTTTTGTGCAAGTGGAAACTGGAGACCTTGTGTGTGTGTGTAGAGTTGGGGTGTGCTTGTGTGTGTGGCATTTGACAAACAAACAAAAAAAATACGAGTTCGACAGACAAATTAAACAAGAGATATGCGGCAGGTTGAACAGGCGTGATTCATAATTTATTGAGCAGCACTGACGTTACAACAGGGAACAAATGAAGCAGAGAACACAAAAGAGCATTATTTATTACAGGAAGAAAAGTGTAGCCTGAGGGCGGGTGGATACAGTAGCACAACACTCATACATTAAACCTACTGTACACAAACACACTGCATTATTGCTGCTGTCAGATGAAAATCCCATTACTCCAATTCTGATGATTTTCATGTTTTTACCTGAACTCCAGGGTTGTGTGACCTTGTACGAGCTTCACAACCCGAGGACTTGTGAAAGCCATTGCATAATTAAAAAAAAAAAAAAAAAAAGCATGGCTGTCAAAGTGGAAATGAGGCTGTGTGTGTGCTGCGTTATTTTCCAGGAATATTTTGACATTTTGGAAATGTGAGGTTTACAGCGCAGTCAGATCACAACCAAGGAACGCAGTAAAAACGCGCACACACCCCGGGGCGAAATGCAGGATGGCAGCAATCTATTCAAACACAACCAGCCCTTCCAGTGCTGTTTTAAATAATGCAAGCACTTTCCCATAGATGCCACGATGCTTGATTCCCACCTTTAGATTCCCATGGACCCCCGCTGGTCCGGGATCGAATCCTCTCTCAGCCTACTCTAACGTGTCTCTACTGCTCTACTATTCTCTCAGACCTCCTCGTGTCTCTATAAAGAAGGAGGGAAAAAAAACGTAGGAGTGGGAACCTGAAAAATAAATTAAACTGATAATGCAAGCAAAAGAAACTTCCCATCCCACCCACTGAATATTAGATCATAACAACTTACGGCCTTGAATAAATCATTAAACCTCAGCAGACCGTATCTATTGCAATTTCATCTTGAATAATTATCCACTTCATATCGGCGCAGAAGCAATGTCACACAATTGCAAGCATGTGTCAAATTCTTGTAATATCCAGGGATTAATAATTCAGTTTTTGGTTTCCTGACAACAACCCATTTAGGCTTTACCCAGGGAGGGGGGAGAGCGAGCAGCTTTATTTTACAGCAAATACAAACAGAAGGTTGACATTTAAACCCAAACCCCGCAGCTCCCGACCGGACCCGACAGGAAGAGGATCATTTGAATTTCTTGCTTAATTGGTTGACACCGAGTTCAGTTTGGCCAGAAAGTTACCATTATTAATGTCCTGGACCCAATTTGTGAGTGGACGGGAATTTAAGGCGTCTGCATTGAGCCGAGTTACAGTAGTTTTCAGACTGGTGCTAAAAGCTTTAAAGGAACAGTGATTAGAAATGTGAGCCCCAAGAAGAGCATATGTGAAATGAATGACCGAAGAAAAATTAATAAAAAAAAAAAACTTATAGCTGTTGCACAATGAAAACCACGTACCTCCAAATTTGGTGATTTTGACTTTTTGAGAAGTGAATGATTAAGTATTTCCTCATGTGTCATGAAACTCCTATCATCAATATCTCTAGTTAACAATTGATCAAATGATGATGTGCATTTTAACGTCTTCCAGCTCATTGTTTTGGAATTTTACTGTTTTGGCTCAATCATGCTGGTGAACACAGAGCATTTAGCAACAAAAGAGCGAGGTATTTCCCTCAGGAGTGGGTGGAGACCAAAACAGAGCTAAAAGGTAACTGACTTAAATTCCTAAGGTGGACTGAAACTTGACTTCAAATAAATGCTAATGTTGCTTGGTAACCGCTGAAAGTATTTGCTAGCAAGTTAGCCATATTAACTTTATAAGCTTATGTTATGTCTTATATTTTTATGCTGCCCCCAAGTGGCCAAAGATAAGCCAATGCAGGTTTAAGCCAAATAAAAAACCCACTGGATTTTCTCAAAAATACAATGTGACCAAGCTGGTAGTTTTTTCTGTGCTCATGAAAAGTTGTCATGTTTGGAGTTACATGGTTTTCACAGGAGTAAAAGCATGTAAATTTTGTGCAATATTTCACATACGAACACGTGTGTCATACAACATCCTGTAGCAGGTTTAAATATGTTCTCACCTGTGCTTCATAGTATTCTGCTCAGTCCATTATGGAACAACACTGACGTCCTACCTCTGCACGTTGTGTGCGCCCACATCCTCCTGATCTCTATTTTGAGAATTTTCCGGCTCCAGTTTTGTGCGAGGACCCCGGGGCAGAGGAAATGCAGGAATGAGTTTGAAATTCAGGGCACGTGCAGCCGGCGTGCAGGTGGGAAATCTCTGTGAAAAGTAGGTCTGTTCACAACTTTGCTCAGATTGATTTGTCAGCCCAAACTTACAATACATTCTGCTCTATTGTCCTCAAACCAATTGTTCAATTAAGTATAATAACCATTTAATTAAGTCGTTTAAAACGAGTTTTCACATTACAGATCTGGTGTAAAAAGATTACCCGCTCTCTGCAGTGATTACCCTGTTCTATTTTTACTGCGTGCACATTCTTGATAATGGGCAGGGCACTGATGTGAACATGGCAGCTGTCATATCCACAGGAAGCTCGCTGTGTGTGTTGGCCAGCGCGTTGAGCACTCGCCGCGTGTTTAGTGGCTTCTACTCCTACATGAACCCATCTACCATCACGTAGGAATAAAAAGCCATAAGACACAACAGCAATCTCACAGGAGGGAGGAATAAGAAGGAAGGAGGAAGGAATATTAGCAGAGGACTCCACGCCGCCAAAATAAAAGGAGGAGGGGTTGTGCTCTCATCGGGGGAGGAAAAGAGGGGGGAGTGTAGAGAGTGATCTCCGAAAGGGCAGGGAGCTGGGGATGGCATGGTGGAGGAGAAAAAGAGTGGATTTAAGGAGGAAGGGAACAAGGGAAGGAGAGAGAAAAGGAGCTGATTTCACAGTCATTCCAAAAGCAGAGGTAACCCACAGGTGATACAAGTATTTACAAGAGCATGCTCTCTGTTTGTCTATCCCCCTGTTTGGTTATGTGCTTCTGTGTGCAGCAGATGAATATGCATCGCAGGCATCGCTCGACTCTGAAATTCCTCTGTGCGTAAACTATATTTGATTTGCTCGGAGCAAACTGCTCTGATGAACCTAACCAAACTCCATCTGCTCCAGTCTCCAAACACACACATCACTCTCAGTCTTACAGGCACATGTTTTAATGTGCGGGTTCACGCCAAGCTCGCCTTTCTTCACAAGTCGCCCAAATAAAATATCTATTCCTTAAAACTGGCCGTGCTTCTAGTAATATCCACTTCATATTCTGCCTTCACGGCTCCCCCCTCAGTAGAAAGCCAGTCACGCCTGTGTGTAAAGGGGTTACAGTACGAGTGTGTGCACGCACAAGTCAGGCACGTCCAGATAAATATGTATGACTCCACCGCGGTAGGTTTCCTGCTTTGTATGCTAATGATCTTATACAAGTTTAATAATGCAACTGTGGTGCACTGAGGGTGGGGAGGTGGAGGAAGCAGTGGTGGTGGTGGTGGTGGAGCTGACACACACACACACACACACCGAAGAACGGACCTGCAGATCCTCACAAATCCTCCGTTAGGCCTCATGAGAGTGGGAGGAGTGAGCAGTGAGGTAACAGATTACATTTAATCTCACTAATTAGGCTGGAAAAAAGGTTGGATTTCAATGCACTCGCTTTCATGGGTGTGAATTTCTTGTGATAAAATAGGTCATTTTGTATGTATTCGACTTGAGATATAGGAACATCTTTGAATAGATGCTATTGTTGCATTAACCTACAGTCAGGAATTCAATCCAATTAAATGATTCCCTTTCTATGTTCTGTGCATTTGTTTGATTTTGGAAGGAGAATGAAACCACAATTAAGTGAAGCAACAGATATGATGCAAGAATAGTGTAATCCATGAGTGATACAGAGGAACTAAGTAGATTCATACTTTCATTCATACTTTACCTACAAAAATAGAATGCTGTGTTATAGACGTGTTTAGTAACAGTAGCTTGCTTTAACCAGATGCAACATTATAATGCTGCATACACATACAATAGTCTAATTTATAATATAGTATAAAACTGAGTACTTCTTATGCTTAAAGTACATTTACTTGATAATGTGTACGTTCTCATTGCAGGACTTCAAGGGAGTACTTCTACTATTGCTGCTTTCGCTTTACCAAAGGACCTGAATTCCTTTTCCACTACTGTCTAATATTAAATTATGAGGCATTATTATAGATTGAACCATCCAGAATATAAAGTAGTTCAAATTAACCTTGAGCAGCTACAACATTAAAAAGGCTGCTTAATGTTAATGCATCACCACTCATAATCCAGTAATATATAAAGCAGACAGGAGTGAGCCCGCATACTTTTGATACTTCAAGTAGATTTTGAAGACGCATCTTAAACTTGTACTTGTATTTCTTCCACCACTGTGTACTTTACTTCCAGTACTGTATATGCTACATTTTAGAGTATATACTTGACGGTATATAATGTAGTTACAAGCAGCTCCACTTCAATCAGCTACATTAAAGTGCTATTAAAGATCTAATAATATGTCTAATAATGATAACACTATTAAATAAGCTTGGATAAAGAGTACATTTTGCTGATAAAAATTTTGTACTTATACTTGATTATAGGATTGTTTTCTTGTAATGGAGTACTTTGACATTGTGGTATTGCTACTCTGTCGTCTACCTGGTAATACTATGACTAAACACTAATGTCAAACAGAACAGTGATGAGATTTTTGTTAGTTTTCTTAAATAGAAGGAACGAGATTTTGTGTTGACTTGTGTGGGATCATGTGTGGTTTTTGTTGTCTGCACACTGTGTTACACATCCCTGCGTCAGGTGAGGTTCAGGCTCCAGGTGTCGCGAGTCTCTGCATCAGCTCCTGAAGGATCCTGCAACAAACAGAGGAGACAGGAGACATGAGGCAAGTCCGATAATTATTCAACCTGAAGGCAGAAAACCTTATTACTCCACTGCTGCTGTTTGGTTATTTAACGAGTCAATCTTACGGCTTCACTATTGGATTAAGGGTCATTATCTTCTGTTTGCGGAGGACTGCCAATAAAAAGCACATCCTGGGATACATTTTTGAGTCTGAGCCGTCCGTCTTGAAAAACTTTTCCCTTCTTCCTGAGAAAGCCTTAAAGAGCTCATACTGTGGTTTTACAGATGCACCCACGACTTAACAGCCATTAACCGCAAACCAATTACGTCCCTTGTTGAGCAGCGACTACTTCTTGATGACTGGTGTGGTTTACAATGCCTAATGAAAAGTTAATAGCGAGCACATTCCTGCACCTGCCAACGTCTCCACTGAGGTGAAAACTTGTTGACAGTAGGAGGTTTGAGGATTAGGAGTATGAAAGCATATGGGTAAAATCCTCCATACGTTGAACACTGTACCGACATATTTTGGAGAGAGGAATCCAGTCGTCGCCGTGAAGAAGGAAAAAAAAAGTTTAGCTTTTAATTTATCATCTTAAAGGCTGTGGAAATTGTTTGGGATAACACTCCACACAATGAGCTGTGACATCTTCATTGAAAAATGATTGATTGGGCTGCCAGGGAGAGAGGCTGTTTGAGAGACAGATCACTCAAACAGTCAAGCTGTAAAAGCCCAATAATATGATGAATGGTCTATTTACCCAACAGATGAGGAGAGACTTGCATAAAGATTAAACGTGCGGTTTTTGGACGTGTCCTGGTCACAGAATAGATTGGAAATTTGAATAATATGTCTGTGTTCTCTGTCAGGGAGCAAGTTGGAAATGAATTTAAGTTGCGAGTGATTTTCGACCGGGAATAATGCGGCTCGGCTCATTTATCACCTTGGATTGTCTTGCAGCAGAAAAAAAAAAAAAGAGAAAGGTTTATCGATTATGAGGCTTCACACCTGTGTGGATTTGCACCTGCACAATACAGGAGCCACAGAGGATCCTCAAACATCATGAAAGAGTGAGGATATTTGTGATTAATTCTCTCTGCTTTAGAGTGATTTGAACAAAGTTTGAGCCACATTATCATTATGGCAAAATCATTATTAGTGACCCATTATTCTCCTTCATTTGTTTCTATATGCTCATGTATCATAAATGGACCATTTAACACTTATAACATGCACCAACTGTATCTAAAGTTAAGCCACTAATCACTTAACCAAACAATGTCTCTGAGGATTGTGAGCGCGTGTTGATATAGTGACCCAATTTTTTTTTTTTTTTTTTTTTTTTTACACATAGCATCTATAATTGATGTGCAATAGATGTAGCAGCCTCAGATCTGATAAGGGCTTGGCTCTGATGGATCTCCAGATAGGCTTTCGTGGGGGGGAACAGATGTAGAGCCGTGCATCAGAGAGGGATGGGGTTGCCTGTGATCGTTTCCACCCTGCAGCGAACAAAATAGCCCTCATATATCCCTGTAATCTGCATTAGCGCCGGAGCACAAGCCAGGAGACAGCACAGAGGGGGATGAGTAATGGGGCGACCGCTGATTTGGCAGGCCTATATTACACCTCAAAACTGAGGCATGCCCAACTGGCGAGAATATGAAATGAGGATGTCACAAATGAACATCATCCCCCCGGAACGCGGTATTTATCAGCCAATATTACACCCGAAAAACATGTTTTTGAGCAAGCAACAGGATGTTTTAACTTTTTTATGTTCTTCAACCAGCGCACATAACTCAAACAGTTTCTTTCCACCACTGAGAGAAATACATTTACTCAAGTATTACTACTCTAATATTCATTTTGTGCTACTTTACACTGTACTTCTACTTCACTACAATTGAGGGAAATGGAGTACTTTTTACTCCACTACTTATTTGACAGGTGGAATTATTATTTTAAACCACAGGATATAAAAAATATGATGGTTAAGGTTAAGTTGAAACTGACTAAATCCAAGTTCAGGGGAGCTTCAGGTACAATAATAAACACTTGATTAAGATTTTAAAGAACAATTATGATCATCTCCTGTGTTAAAGTCAGACGTTTTGTTGACTCTGACCTCCTTCCTACACGGACTCTGCAGCTCCATAATGACGTCAGCCGCCATAATTACTTCAGATGCTTGAGGCCTTTGTCACTTAAGCTGATGTAATTTTGGGGCAACGTCTGATGCCGTCTCTCTTCTCGGGTGATTCCCTCTTTTGAAATTCTCAGACGGCCTCATTTAAATAAACTGTTCGAGGTCCAGACGTGTCAAATAAGATTTCATAAAATTTCTCTCCTCTTGCATTAATCATCTCATGACCCCTCCGATTCATCTTGTGACCCTTTAAGGAGTCCGACCCTTAGACTGGGAACACCTGACTGAACAATTAAACTGTGTATAAAGTAGATAAAACTGGAACCACCTTGGTTACAGTAAAATGTTTGTATTGTATCATAAACATTGTGACGTCAGTAATGTCAGATAAAATAGCCCAATATATGAGTCACAGGGGCCATTTTCCTGCAAAACAACTGCTTTTACTTTTGAAAACTTTTTTTTATTCAGCCAATAACATTTCTGCTCTAAAGTAGCAGAGTGTTTTTATATTTTGGTCTCAGTGCTTTTGCTTAAGTAAATGGACTTCTTCCACCTCTGGCTCCTCTTCACTGGCGTATTTCAGCTTGCTTTCTATTCTCAGTAGGCTGTGGGGATGAGTAATGACCTAACACTGGCTTGGCATCTTCTGTCTGTGTTACAACCAAAGAGAAAAAAACCCAGAGCCACGAGCAACTCTCTGACTGGCGAGAGCGTGAACACGAGCCGAGCGCCAGGGCAAGAAACAAATGTTTCTGTCCGGCAGCCACGGTGGCCGCGTACGTCCTGAAGAAATCACATCCAAAATAAAGTGTATCACACTGCACACCCAGAGGAGGGAAGCAATTAGTTACATCTACTTTATGTCTTTGGAACTTTATTACTCCTGCTTCTGAATCGTCCTGAACAGAAGAGACAGAGGCGGAGAAATTATTTTTAATGGAAATGTTTTTAATTATGTGAGCAAATCTCGCAAGAAGAGCAACTTTAGGTGTAACCCACATAGCGGAAATCTCTTCATCTCATCTCAAACAGAGCTAAATCCTAAGAAGTGAGGATGTAAAATGAGAGCATAACAAACACAGCGCCTGGCATTAAACTCTTGTAATGGCTTGTAACAGGATATGCTTACTTGCTATCTGAAATTAAAGCGTAGATATTACATCCCTCGAGGCCAATCAAGTAGTTATGCGTATATTCTGCTGGGACATGAACTCACTCCTACGAAGCGTGTGTTTGCGAGTTCAGTGCGTTTGTTGTGTCTGTGCGTGAAAGTAGTTTAATTTCCTCTCATAATTCATGGTTTCCCACATTAATAGATTCTGGTGCACTCGTGTTTCTATTTACAATTAAAACACCTCATAAAGAAAACACACAGCTCAGGGAAAGAATACAGTGTCTGCGCTCTGCTAATGTCGTTATTTTTGCTCCACTTTGAATAGAAATGTGATTATCAGGAAGGGGAGAGATAGGGCGACGCAACATAACAAATGGTGCAAAAACTTTTACTTCTTCATCAGATACAAGCCGAATCATTTAATCAACACCGGTGCCCGAAAACATCAGCATGTGGTGGCATTAAATTTACATCACGGAGCGACATGCGGCAGGAGCGTCTGTACTTCGACCTATCGCTTTCCTCTCCTGCCTTTACAGGATGTGTCTGCTGCTGACGCTGGTGTTGCATGACTTTTCATTATCTGAGCGACAAATCAGCAGAATGGAAATGTTGAAAAGGCGAGGATAAGACTGGAAGTGTGTCCAAACAATAAGAGCAGAAGTGCCACCTCGGATAATAAGACCACGAGGATGAATGGGTGTAAGATTTTGTTCATTTAATCCATTATTTTGGCTTTGATGTTTCAGTCATTTTTTATTACACCACCTGCTTCCACATACTGTATTAAGCTTTATATGTACAATGCATAGCAACTAAATAGACCACAGGACCTTCAATAGGTTATTGTTCAGTCGTTTCTAAAGTCTCTGCTGCTGCTGCTGTCTTTCCACTACAGGGGTATGAGGAGATTGCTTTTTTCCATTTCACGCGTCTCCACAATAAAAAGTGCTTGTGGAAGCATTTTGCAGGCCAGTAGAAGATTAACTCCAGACTCCCGGTTCAAGTGCAACATCTGACTGACCTGGAAAGGTGAAGAGGTGTTATTAACAACATCAGACAGTTTGTTAATTTGCTGCACTACTTTGTCAGACGCCCTTTATTGAGGAAGAAGCCGCTGATTTGAGCTGTTGAAAAAGAGCCTTTGGCAAATGACACTTTTAGAGCAGGAGTGATGTTGATCGTGTCCAAAATACATTCAGTGGTGGAATGTAACTGAGTACATTTACTCAAGTACTGAAGTACAACTTTGAGGTGCTTGTACTTTACTTGAGTGTTTCCATTTTCTACAACTTCATTCTCTCCAATACAATTGATTGATTCAATTCAGACTCAAATTGAATTCAATTATTTCACAATTGAAGTTGCAGGAGGCGCAATATTTGTTAAATAATGTCAAAATACCATTCTGAATGAATCTCTTAGTCATTTAAATTTTTGTGTTTATGTTTCATTGAAAACAAGAATGCTGATGCAAAAATAATCATTCAGACATAATGTATGATGAAAAAACACCTTTATCTGCTACAACATTAATGCACACAGTAAAGAATCAGTAATTACAAATCAACAATATAATATGATAAGGTACTTTTACTTTTCATATTTTAAGTTTTTTTATTCTAATACTTTAGTATTTTTACTTCAGGAAATGCAATTTTGCTACTCTTACTTAGATTTAAAGTTGTCAAGATGTCATTAAAGTATAGTATTAAGACTTACTGGATACATTATATAAACTAATGAACTCATGAACTTCTATACAGCAGTAACATATTTTCAGTGCTGCTTCCTGCTTCTCTGTTCTCCAGCTCATCTCCAGGTCAATGAACAAGCTCAACTTTTTCTGGCCCAGTGTTCGTACTTTACTGTAAAGACAGGATGTTTATGTAGGGCAGCTAAAGAAAGAAGTTATTAATTGTCTAAATATCGAAACCATCCTCCCAAGTATACAACAAATCACCCTTATCTCCCCTGTCCTCTCTGTCTCTCTGCCCCCTCTCCCTCCCCTCTTTCATTACTCATTGAAGGTTTTCTCTCTCCCGTCGACTCCAAAGTGAGAACATTTTCATGAAGGCAATAAAACGCTCATCAGCAAAGGCCTGAAATTATTTTTTAATATGACGACATTTTAATGAGGACTGAAGGAGATGGCTGGTTTGGCTGATGGCAGCGCCTCTTTATCAATGAATGGCAGGGAGGAACTAATGGCACTAGAACAGAAAGGCTGCTATAGTCTCTCTCTCTCTCACATACTTTATATTCTTTATTTGCAGGAACTAAATTACTTTTTGCCAGGGTTCAAGTATTGGAAAGATACAAAATCATTGTCTCCACCTATCGCTATGAAAACCGGCTATATTTGACCTTTTTTTGGGATACAAAGACACACACTCCTCTCTGTCCGTCCTTTCTCCAAGTCCCTCTGCCTCTATGTGTTTACCTGTTTGTCATTGATTGGAATTTAATCTGAGGACTTTTCAGTTTAGCTGAGAAAACCTGTCAGGTGCGAGCGCTGAGATGGAGTGCGCTGCCAAAAGGTCGTGTTATTGGACCAGAGAGGTTATGATGAAATTACAGATCCAGAGCCAGACGGGGGTTTTGAAATACACAAGTCAGGAGATGAGCACATCTACCAGCTGAAGAATATCCGCGTTGATATTCAGGGTTTATAACACAGCTTTTAATGTTCAATGAAAATTACATGCCCTTTGCAAGGATGACCCAAACCTCAAAAACCAAAACACAGCTCAGACATGTTGTAAATTAATGTCACGGGAGGTGAAAGTACATATAGTGCTAAATTACTGCCAGAGTGTGCTTTGAATGTGACTTTCACAGGAAGCCTTGAACCTAATGAGTCGTCAAGAACAAGCAAAGGCTTTGAAATTGTAATAAAGTTATAATAAGCAGCAAATTAATGTCAGAATAATGTCACTCACTAAGATGCTTTACATATTACACGTGGTTATATAACACAGTGTGCTAAGTGAAGTGCTTACATTAAAAGAAAAGGGTCCTAAGATGTGGTCCATAGAAAGTCTCTGAAGTCTTTGAGGGATGAGCAATTTTCTAATAGATGTTCCCTCATGTGGTGTTTTGATGCTTACTGGTGTAAATGTAAAATCTCCCATGGGTGTACATTCAGGATGAGAGGATCGGCTGCATGTGATTTACATCATTTCCGTACTCATCAGATCGTTAAATGACCCCTTGTGTCTGCCTCTGTCTACTGTACTCCTGCTTTTCCTTTAATATGTCACCTGTCTGTATATTAAACACAGCATTGCATTCTATATTTTTTTAATGAGACATCAGCTTTATGATCTTAAGCTCAGAGTGGTCAGACTTGGCTGACTTTGCCGCCCAAGGTTAGGACAAAAGCGGTTTTGTGGAGGAGAGCCCCCTGCCCACCAGACGCTAAACAAAAACCACTTCTCTGCCTCCTTCCTCTTTTACCATACAAGGTCGTCTCACGCTGGCTACGCCTCCGCAATTAGCATGCAGCCTGTGGTGTGGCCTGTCTGGCGGCGAACACACGAGCGCGGCGCCCTGCTCTCCTAATGAGATGCCAGTCAGCGAGGGTGCCTGCGGGACTGTGAAAGTGAAAAAAAAATGAAAAAATAAAAAAAACCTCCCGGGGTGCTCGTGCACCACCTCACGGGTGGTAGAGGAGACTATTGAAGTGCACACAGCCGGTCCGGGCAGGGCAGGCAACTAATTTTACATAACGCACACTATTTGGCGGGCGCTTTCATCCAAATCGTGGTACTCGACCATGAATGCATTCATTTTTAGCATGGGCAGCCCCACAAGGAATTGTAGCCCCCGCTCTTGCTTTGCTCGAGCATTAGCGACACAGGACCTCACTGGAGAGACACAAGTATTCAGTGAATGGTCAGAATAGAAGTGGGTGCAGCAGCTGGAAGCACAGAAAAAAAAAGCCTATAGAATTGTGGAGTTTTAAGAGTTGCTGGTTTTTCCCCCACTCCCACATTTTCTTTAGACGCCATCGTCAATGTAAAAACTCACGGGAGTCTCCCAGATTACAATCGTACAGGTTTCTGCTGCGGCCACCTGTTTTCATTATTCAGCTTCGTGTCTGAGAACTCGTGTTGTTTGTGTCAGTTTGGCGCGACGGATGGCTCTTAATACCACAATGCCCATGACTTGGCTGCTGTTGTTGCAGAGAAGAAGCTTGAGTCAGAGTCTGACTAATATAAAAGGCTTTGTTGGTGAATTTGTGAACGAAATCCGAAAGTAAATCGATTTTAGCTGTCGATTGTGAAATGTGTTTTCTCAACAGTGTCGCCTTTAGTTTCCACTCGCTGTTACTGCCATCGTAGAGGAATTTTAAGTCGTGTGATTTAGCTTCCCTTAACTGTAATTCATGTAATGTTTATGGGAGAAATGAATCAGAGTTGTACCTGTGTGTCCTCTATGGTGATGGGTGGTTACCTGACAAAGGATTTCAGAGAGTTGCCAAACGTAATGAAACTGAGTTGGTGCTTAATTCCTCCTTTTAGCCCAAGTGATTTGTGGGGTTTGTGGGCTCTGAGTTTCACTACCACCAAATCAGATAAGGACGGTCTTGGATGGATTAGGGAAGAGTAGAGATCCAGTCAATTCACGCCCACATTAAGTCCTGTATTCTATGTATACGTTTCTATAGGATTTTACATTTAAGTGGAGAGGGGTTGTTCACATATTCACTTATTTCCACCAAGGTATGATCTCAGCATGTAAAATATAGTGTGTCAGATCCAAACCAGGCTGAGAGGGATTTCTCTCTCTTCATTTTGATGATGCAGTGAAGCGCAAACCAGAGCTGAGCAGCAGAACAGAAATATGTTTCAATATTCCCCTTTTTCTCTGTCAGCTTGAATTCACAGTCAGATCCTGTTCATACTGTATTCACCATCACCACTATTCCAGGTATGTGCTTCTACTTTAGCAGCTTGCGGATGATCTAATTAGCCTTTTCATTCACAGCTACGTTATCTGTGAAACGACGCTGCTTATTATTTCAGTTATCAAGAACAATTTTGTGATTTCTAATTAAATATAACTACGGTATTGGTGATTATTAAAATGATGAGAATATGAAATTATTATTCCCACAGCCTCAACAGGCTTCTATGACCGTTTTAAAAATGAAATGCAGCCACAGGTTAAGAAACATATTTCTCTTTGTCTTGGTTTCAGTGTAAGAAAAAAACATCTAGATGGCATTTGACAGCATATTCACCCCACAATAAAAATAGATATGGAGGATGGAGGAGACATCAATGCACACTGCGCTGATAAAATATTCATCCCACCACTGGTTAAGTTAGCTTTTTACTGCATATTAATAGTGCCTCTGTGCAGATCTAGCTACTTACTGTTCCTCAACACTGCATGAGGCATAGAAATCACAAAGCACATTTTCCTACAGTGAGCAAGTCATTATAATGCAGCTCTGGTTTCTAGTGCTGCCTACAGCAAAATGAAGCATTTAGGATGTGCATGTGCATCTGTTTAAAATCTTAATCTCATGGCAAAAATGCACCAAATAGCTGCCATTAGGTGCTATTACACCATAATATGAACAACACGGCCTTTCTATATCAAACTGAAAGAGCAGCCTGAAAATTCTTGGTTCAAGAAGGCAAACAGAGAGGTTTTGTTTCTGAGTCAGATCTGGGTCTGATCCTCTGAGGCGTTGTGTATACACAGTGTGCCATGTTTTGACCCAAATTGCTTGTTTTCGCAAAAGAGGGCTGATGTAACTAGGCCTTTGGAGGGATCCCTACTCCATGTTTCACCCCGTTGCATGTCATTTTCTTAAAGTGCAGGATTTTGTTATGGATGGATGAAGAGCTCATGTTCCCTAAATGCCAGCGCTCCTCGACATCTTTCTATCTATAAAAGGTAAAAAAAAAAACACACACACGCAGGATGAGCATCATGCAGCTGATCATACACGTCTTAAAACAGCCCTGGGGGTTAAAGACGTGAAGCGGCGACATGCCTCACAAAGCCTCGGTGCCTGCTAATGGCCCCCTGTTTGTAATGGCATCCGTATAGCACCGCTTGACGAGCTGCCAAAGGGGGTGTTCTGTTATTGCGGAGCCAATCACCCACTAAGTATTTGCTGGCTCCTATTTCCTTTCTGCTAATGTGCGAGCCTCCCCAATGCCGCAGCTAAATCGACTCTTTACGCCTGACTTGTCACCCTGCAGCGACGCACAGAGAATCCCAAAGATACATCGTCGGAGGGCAGCCCGACGTCTCTGTTGCCATGGATATGTTTATGGGCAGGGATGTGGTTGGGCGGGTTATGATGCCTTTACTGCAACCCTAAATCACGGAAAGTGATGGTGTTCGATGATTAGGGTGATGAAGCTGACGTGACCTTTGCAAGGGTGTTGTTAGGCGGTGATTGCTCACTTTAATGTGTCTTTGGATCAACTGTGTCAGATGGTGTGGAGGACGTGGGTGTGTGTTTGCAAACTGCTCCAGTAAAAGGCTCAAACTAGAGGATTGCGAAAAAGAGGTGCAAAGAGGACAGACATTTTTCACTCGAGTAGTAAAAAGGCAGCGTTAAGACCAGAGTAAATTCTGCACAAAAGAGCCTGTAGATGTACAGATAACATGCAGCCTCACACTCTGGAGCCCTTCTCCACATAAAGCCTCTTTCTTTGTTAGTTTTAGACTATTGAAAGTGAAGAAATATATATTTTTTGATGTAGTTTTCTGTGCCATTATTTTGCTATGGCAGTTATACCGAGTGTCTCTTCTAGCTCAGGTCACCATGTATATGTTTATGTACAATATAGTTCATCCTTGAACCACAACAGAAACACAAGCTCTCAAACATAAAGTTTTATGAGCAATTTTTTAAAAAGTATGATGCTAGAGAAATGAATATTTTGGGGTTTAAATTCAAAAAGCGTACTTTTAAAATCTACTGAAAATAAAGGTTACAGTTCCTTATTTATCATAGTGATAGGGAAGGAAGCTTGTCCCTTAAATGCAGACAGGACAAAATCATATGTAGGTCTAAATATAAAGTATATATAAAGCCTTCTTCACATTATTTTTTGAAAATATTTGTCTAAAAAGGGCTACTATAAATGGCAGTCTTCATTCAAGTACGATTCCTCCAAAGCACACTTAGGGTTCATCAGTATCTTTAGTCACATTTTTCCCAGAATTCAAAGTCATTAATCTCAAGTAAAAGGCACATTTAACAGTACACATAAAAATAGCCATACAACCACAGTAATTGCAATCAGTTGCAGCTCTCTCTATCTCTAAGAAAATGTACTTGCAGCTTGGATATCAAAACTTTGACAAAAGCATAATCAGAACAGTGTAATGACAGTGTTTTTACTGACTGTGAGAGACCCAGCAGACATCTTGTAAAACAAAGCACTAACGAGGAAAACCAAAGCCAATTAAGTAAAGCCACATTACTGTATATACAATGTCACTTTGTTAAAAGTTATCGCCACTTCTGGATAACTTTCTGAGAAAGTCTCTGCATAAGTAAAGTGTAGCCTGAAGTAGCCTAAAGACCTCATGATGGCTGCAGTTAATAAAACTCTGATGATTAACTATTGTGCCTGCAATCATTTTTCAAATGGAGTCCATCGCATCCTGGAGGGAAAGTTTGTCTAGATTTTTCCAGGCAGGTAGCAATGTCAAACTTAAAGGTGCACCTGCACGGCAAACAGAAAGGTGTCCTGCTGATAAGAGCAACAAAAAGAAAAGCTATGAAAGTGAGAGGCAAATAAACTCAGAAAGATGCGAGTCCTCAAGAGGTCTGTGAGGGAATGAGTAATATGTGAAAGCCAGTCGACGGCTAGAAAGCCCAGACGTACTTTGCCCCCCGTTATCGGCCCGCGCAGATGTGCCTCAGCCTTCTCTGCAGCGCTCCCATTCGCCACATCCATCACAGAAGTGCACCTTGGGAGATTGAGAGGATGGTGCGAGCGCCAAGCCCACCATCTGCCGTCGTTTAGAAATAAATGACAGGCCCAAACCTAGTGGGAGCCCGTCTCATTCCACTGCCAGCGTCGGTGCGGTGACGGGTCCGCCCAACCTTCCCTTTTCCCTGAAATCTATGTGTGAGACCCCTGCCAGTCATGCTGGAGTGTGCTTCGGGAGAGAGACTTGGAGTGGATTTGGTCGGTGAAGCACAGCCCTTTACTCAGGGGAGCGGGCAGGTGGAACAGCGTGGTGAAACCAGCTGTCTCCCCACTGATTACAGCAGCCAACACGGAGAGTCGGAGAAGTCGTAGACTCGAGGTGGATCCGGCTGGAAAGCAGCTCAAGCGCCACTTTATTTGATTAGAGCTTTTATTGATGATCTGCATATGAAGAAACTATCACTTATAACAAGCTGGGAGTTTTATGGACTGCCTGCAGGTAGCGCTTTCATTCCAACACATTCCTGCTAATTGGTATTTCACACACATGCAAAGTAAAGTCCACTGCAGCAGGAAACAAAACTGTGCAATTTAGCCATTTTCCCAAGGTGGAGATTAAGAAAAATTAAGTAGTTAACAGCACCAATCCAGCCACTGTGCGAATGATAAACGAAGCCAGAGGAATCATAAAACTAACACACAGACGTAACCCTCATCAGGGTGAAAAAGTGAAGCCTAAATAATTTGCCTGAAACACAAAAAAGCCTTCCCATCCTTGTCTTTAATCTCCTCCAGGATGATTTCCTGTAGCTCTTCTTCGCCAACTGTAAGAACGGGCAAAGTATTGCTTCACCGAGTTCTCGTACGTGACAGCTAATATAAGTTTGGCCCCAGAACTGAGACGTGAGGTAGACTTTATTAATTTCATGGATTTGGAAATGAGCCATGGTGATAAGGCTATCACTCTCTTATCTGGGGATGGCGGGGGCGTAATTAAGCCGATAGCCAGCGATGATGAGGAAGTGGTGTGAGAAAAAAAAGAAGAGCCTTGGGGATACGAGGGCGGACTCTTCAGGGCTCGTTTACTAGAGGGATGATTAGATTGGCACTTAATTGCCACCTTTTCTATTTTTAGGGTGGGAGGTTTTCTTATGAGGCCCCCCTCCTCCCCCCACTTGTTCGATTTTTTTTTTTCTTTTGTGGTCAAGGTCAGCTCAAAGATTGTTCGATTGTCAGATGGGCTGAGGTTGAGTAAAAGGGGTATGTGGTGTGTTAGATCGTGGAGGGTGGTGGTAGTGGGGGGGGACGTGTCCACCTTCCTTGTCCGTGTGGAGATGTGGGAGATTGGGGTCAAGAGAGGGTGGACTGCAGTGTAATAGCACAAGATACAATGTGTGCTAGAAATGGCTAAGTTTCATCTCTTGAACTTTTACCAAGAGCCGCAAACTCTGATAATTGTTTTGCAGCGAAAAAACAGGCTTACCAATCAGTTTCTATTGATTCCTCGCTGTCTCACTGCTCCAAAAACTCAAAGCCTGGACATCCTCCAAAGCCTATTTCATGTCTGATAATGACCAGGTGGACCGCACTTTCAGTATTGTTAATATTCCCTCTGCAATGGCTGAGGTCCAACATATAAAATATACCGTGCTTAATTCCAATCTGCAGCTCGGAGAGTGAGTATTTAAACTGCTCTACTCTTCACTAACAATTACTGTCAGGCTAATCAAGACAGAGGCGGAGGAGCTGCCCACAGGCTGGAGAAAGGAGCTTGTATTGTATGGATCTCAGGCACGAAAATGTTTAACTATTATGAAGCGTGTGCTTGATTCCATAGACATGCACAAGCCTCACACTGAGCTCCTAAACAATGACAGCGTTTCAATTACAGTTACATTAAATATCATCGTCCATGTAGTAGCAGGCCCGATATGAACTGAGGCAGAAAGGTAAGGGTGTGGAGACTGGGGTGATGCACGTGCATATCACACTTTCCCACAGGAGAACTGCAATTAACACTTGTCTTCGCATTAACAGTCTTAATGTATTTACACTTTTACTTGACATCACAACGATCTTTCTATAACCTTTGTCATATTGTAGTCATGTTCACACATTTGTTCCTCCTGAAGATGTAAATGTTATAGAATGAGCCACACTTTTGTTGCAATAAAAGCCCAAATCATTTCTTAAAACAGGAGTAAACAGTGAAATTGTTGGGGACTATTTTCAGCTGCGGATGAATACTGCCACTTCAGTCGGTATTTGCAGAGCAGAGCCACAAAGTCTGGCTCATTGACGTCTTTTAATTGTTCCTGGACAACGATGGAGCTCGATGGCAAAGGGCAATAAGCTAAATCAGACAGCACCAGTTGGACACATTCATTGTTGCTTTGTTGATGATCAGAAAAGCACAGAATAAGTCTTATCATTTAAATGTCACAGCACCAACATCAGTGAAGCAAATTCCAGTCGAGGTATTGGATTTGCAGATTATAGTGTTTCAAATTCTGGCTGTGATCTGCGCAGCTGTGCATCTTTGAGTTAATGGACAAATCGAATTATGACTTGCCGCCTTAAATCCAGTGGCATTTCCTCATGAATTTAAGTATCTGTGGAGCGCAGTAAACTTTGATAGGGCGACTTTAAATTACCTGTCCACTAAGATATGATTGCACAATGTGAAGCAATGCTCCAAACTAATGAAGACCTTTGTGGCAGACAGATCTGAGAATATTCCTCTGGTGCCCCCCCGACACCCATGACACCTTCCAGTGTAAACACCCCGGCCTCCAGAAAGGGGCTGCAAATCGGCAAAGCCTGTCTGTAAAACCATAATCCCTGCTCCGCCGACAGATGCACGGGAGAATAGAGTGTTATCACCCCGCTTGACACACTCCTGTGTTTTCTCCCAGCATCCTCGGGGGTTTATCATTCCAGCATTCATTCCATTATCCCGAGCACACCGGGGCTGTCCTCGGAGCAGGGGAACGAGACGACTTGTCAGGGTCGCAGAACAAAGAGGGAGCATGTCGAGTGGCGGATTAGACCGGGAGAGGAAGTGCGGGGCTTCGGGGGAGGGAAATCAAGGGATGCAGGAGGAGAGGGAATGTGAGGGATGTAAGAACTGAACAAGGGAATGAAGGCAGGGACAACTTCTTTCTTCTTTCACAGCTATAATGTTGATTTCGCCTTTGTTCTTTTTTTTCCCTAAACCTTTACATGTTACATACAAAAGCCCATGAGGGAAAATGGTATTTCTCTTTTTATTGTCTGCAGTGGATGCTGCTTGTTTTTTTTATTCGTGCACCACAAGAGGATGGCTGACATTGTGCAAAGGAAGAAGATGTACTGAACTATAAAAGGAGGTCTGTGCAGGGCAGGTGGAGTTGGATGGGAAACTTTTTCTCTCTTGAAACTTGAGTGGTTTTCCTCTGCTTTTTGATCTACTTCCTGTCTGACCTAAAGTGTCTGCTTGGCTCTTATTGTTCTGCTTTTTAAAGCGGAATAATCTACAGAAACCAGAATATCTTTTACTATAATTGGTAACATTTAGGCCTATAACTAATCAACTAATCAATCAATTAATCATAAAAATGTAAACAAGTTTTCCAAAATCTAAGATGGCATCTTGTTTAGAGCTAAATTCCAAAGAGATTCAGTTTATTGTTACAAAAAAATGAAGAAACCCAGCACATATTCACATTTGGAACTAGAATAATATTTGGCATTTTATGACTGAAATGATCAATTGATTATCAACCTAGCTGATGGTTCACTTTCTGTTAATCAACTAATTGACTAATCATTTCAGCTCAACTAATATTTACTACCTAAACTGGAGCTTCTACTCATTGGCTGATGAAAAAAATGGCTAAAAACTGATATAATTTGGTTGTGGTTGGTTGATAATGATTTCACATTCAGGAATTCCTTTTGATGTTGACAACAAAATTAGATTTTTTTTTCCGGCTCATGCACAGCCTGATATCGATTAAGCGTTCGATCCGAATTTAAAATAGACTTTGGAGTTTAGATACAAGAGCAAATTACATTTATTATCATCTCCGACATAAATCCAAGGTTATAGGCTGTGCAAATACTGTAATGGATGTGTAGGTAGGTGATTCTTATAGTCAATCCATTACGCATTAAAGCGAAGCATCCCGGAGACAAAGACCTAATTTCGTGTTTAACCATAGCAGATTAGACTTTCCCATCTGCATCTAACACACACGTACAGACTTTCACACACACACGCACACACACAGGTGACACATCATCCCACAATACATCCAAAAAGCTATAAGGCACAGACAAGCTCACGCGGACACCCCCAGATCCCACACTTCATTACGCGTCCAGCCATCCCTGACTGGAGTAAATCGATGCAGGATAATAGCCAGCGCCCTCACCCCTTCATCACTCCATCTCTCCCTCCTCCATCCACCCACCCCTTCCCCCACCTCCATACCGCCATTCACCCATTCGTCTTGCTGCTTCTACATCCACTCCTCTATTTCCCCCATCTCTCCCCGTCTTCGTCCAGCCTTTCTGCTCCCTCCGTCCACACCCCATATCCTCACCTCACCCCGCTGCCCTCCAACCCCCGCCACCCCCTCGCTAACATTCTCCCCCCTCCATCCATCCCCTCTTTCCTCTCCATCTCACCTGTCTGTTTTCATCACCGCTGTGGATCATTCCTCTTATCAGGCGCGGCCCCTGTAACACCGCCGTCGTATATAACATGTCTGTTGTGATCACTGACAGCTTGGCCGCGCTGCATTGACAGTAACAGGGATAATAAGCTCATTTTGCATGCGCTTCTGTGTCACTCGTGTCTGTCTGGGCTGCTTCCTATAATTTAGGTCTGCTGCATCTCTGGGGAAGGAGGCGTTATTAGTCTGCTGAGGATTGGCCGGGGTGTTTAAAAATTCCATTTCGTTAAAGGTGTCGGTTTACACGCAAGCAGAGGACGTGCCGCTGTTACACTTTGTAATGGCTACATTACCTTCATTTACCAAGGTAAATTGATAATGGCTGCCAGCGTAGGGGTATAAAAGCCGGCTGGAACGGTCAAAGTTTTCGCAGTTCTTCCAACTAGCTTTGGAAATAATTTATTGTGGTTAATGGCCCACTGCAGGCTTGTTGCATACAATTAAAGCCGCCATCCATTATGGCTAAGAAACAACAAAATGGCCTGTCATGCTTGCAACATTTGAACCCATATAGCTGTTGCTGAACTGATATCTGCAAACTGTAAGAAAATTTTGTATCTATAAGCAACTTTGCGAGATGTTCCAAATGCAATGCTGTTACCTTAAAAAGCCATGTAAACTCAAAGGCTTTAAAACCACAAAGTGTTCTTTTTTTTTTTTTTAATGTGACAGCACTATTATATATGCACTATTACAAAATAAGAAAGTGCTCACTTCATGTCTACATCATTTACAGCAGGCAAGCAACAACTTTCACTTTTCTCTGCCAGTCAAAGGCAGTACTCAAAAATACTGAATAATTGATAATTAAGCTTTAAACAAGGACTTGATTTGTGATTTGCAAGATTTTCTGGTGCCTAAACAATGAGTGTGGTTTGAAAGGGGGAGAAAACGGATGCATGAAATATTCAAGGGAACTGTGATAAAGTGAAGCTCGAGCAATAGGAGGAAGACAGCTCTCTGAGAAAAATCTGAGATCAAAGACCCTGAACCTCCCCTGCAATATTTCACACATTCACTGTGCAACACGCACACACACACAGACACAACGGAGAACAGATAGATCACCCAATTGAAAAATCTGATACGTCGGCAAATATCCGAAAACCTGAAAGTAAATGTCAATCCTCAGTTATTAATGACCTTTGCTCAGTGATAATTATGTTGCAGGAATCGAGATTATGAACTAATGAGTGAAGATACTTGTAATTAGGAGGTGTTGAGTTTCCTTTAATTCCATTCAGTGTTAAAACTGTACAGAGTGTCGGCCTGAAAAAAGGAAAGCTGATTTTACTCAGTGTGTCACCTCAGTTTGTTGTTTTTCACACATGCAATATGTTGTTTGTATAAAATATATTTCGTTAGATGAAAACAGAAAATGATTTTCGACATGGATGATGCACAAAAACTGAATCGGCTATTCATATTGCCGAAATGATAAAAATATAAAATTGTTCTTTAGTAGGTTAAATTTTGGGCTTGCATCATTTCTTCGATGCACAACAGGCCATTTTGACTTGTCATAGTTGGAAAAGCACAGGTGTTACTAATAACATTATCAATGGCTCAGTTTAATATTCGCTCTCTCTGAGCTCTGTTTTTGGCATCTACCAACTCCTGAAGGAAATATTTGCATCTTTATTTGTGAAATGCTCCGTGATGTTCACCACATAGTGTCTGATAAAGGAGAGAGCAGCACCTGTGAACCAAATGGAAATGACTGATTGACTACTTGGTTAAACTGCTGAACAGATTTTCCAGAACCAAGTTTAAATGAATTGAGATTTTCATCCTCAGCACCAACAGTCAAATCTTTACTTACTTACTCCCTCAGGCTGTGTTCGCCTGAACTTAAACCATCTGTTCACATAGCACGCAGCTCATGCCATCACACGCTCGGTCTATATGTGCTGTGCCCAATTTTATCAGCTACCAAGCCACCACTGTAGGTAGCATCAGCAATGGTGTCTGACAATCTGACGAGTCCATTAATTTTGTACAACCCGGACTAGCTCATGGATTTTACAAGAGATATCACGAGTGGAAATCATCTCTGGAGAGAAAAAGTTTGTCTGCAAGTTGAACTTATAGATCAACATTTCCCATCAGTCCATCATGTGATGAGCAGCACACATGTATCAGCTACTGGCTGGAGTGTGCAGCAACTCTGACTTGTACAGCCGGCAGCTATCAGCTACCTCCAATCAGCCAGAACATTATATAACAATATGACCACCATGGCTGAGTTTGCAGTGCAAGTCTGAAAAGAATAGCAAGTGGATAATAAAAGTAACAAGAACATTTCTGAAGGCAGTATATGGATGCACAAATCAACTCTGGATTAAATGCGTGAACTCACCAATGTATTTTATGATTTATGTGTGAATATCTTGTCAGCTCTGAAGCCCATTTCTCAAAGCAAACAGACTACACGATGACACCGATGTCCACTTTTTCAAAATCTGTGTCTGAGGAATTAAAAGCAGCCGCCTTCTTGTCAAGGCTGAAACAAACAAAAATGAAAAACAGAGCACGACACTCTTCAAGAATTCATCTGACCAAATGATGTAGCGAGAAATGCCTTGTTCAATCATTGATGACACCATGACAACAAAGCAGCTGTCAGTCCTTTAAAGAGAAAATGATCCCAAACCTCACAATGAACTTTCAGGGAGTGGAGCTGCGGCGTATTGAGAATCTAATATTCATAATCCCAGCATAAGAGCAACCTATGGATCAGTCACACTGATGCTAACAAGGGGGATATCAAGTGGATGTAACAGACGGAGGGTGAGGCAGAGCAAACACTGCGGCAGCAGCTGCTCTCCGCAGTACAACCATTAAGACGGGAGGAGGCGACGCTCCTAGGAGGAGGTGCGTAATGAATGTGCACTGGTGGCGCGCCTCAACATCTGTGCCCCCCGAAGCCCCGCCATACCTTCACCTTCTCGTTGATACGCCCATCTCTCACTGCATTCCTTTATCTTAACCAACACCCTGCTTCGTTATTTGCTCAATTTTCATTTTCATTCTTGTTTGTTTTTAGCAGCATTTTCAGGAGCGACGTGGAAAAGGTGGAGGTGGAGGTGGTGGAAGGTTAAAACTCTATAAAAGATAGAGACAGAAAGGGGGGGAAGTGGGAGTGGGAGGAGGAAGAGCATCCCCATCCCCCCTGCTCTCCCCTCCCCGCCTCCCCAGCCCTCCACCCCCTTACAACTTTTCTTTGGGGGCTTCTTATAAACCAACCATCTATCTCCATTATGCCCCCGAAATTGCTATTTGTCGCTTTGCGGGGAAGAAATAATCAATATGTCTTGTGGGGGCAGCGAGCGCATTAGAGGAAGCAAATTGATGTCTCTCGCCCCAGCGCTCCTCACCCAGCACACTGCACCACAGCTAATGGGAAGCCTCGCTGGCTGGCAGACAGGGAGCCAGCGTGTGTGTGTGTGTGTGTGTGTGTGTGTGTCAGTGCACATGAGTGAATGAATGAGCGAGTGGTCAGGCAATAGGGAATTTGTAAATGCAAAGTGAATGCCAGTGTTTGGCTGTGTGCTCATGTGTTTGTGTGTGTGCGAGCAGCTACACCAGCATCCAACGTGTGCGTGTGTGTGTCCTGACTGTTTGTGTGTGTCCAGTGCCGACAGAGCCTTATCTCTCCCAGCCATCCGGTTTTAGGTCTTTGGGCTGTCAGAGGCAGATAGCCCTGTCACTAGCGCAGCATCCCCTTTCCCCGAGAGCCTTGAAGGCTTCCTATACCGACTGACACTTCCAGAAAATCCCCACCTGATAAGTGCATTGCAGACGGACGTGACTCGCCCACGAGTCTATCTCCTCTGCCTGGCTTTTATTTCATTACACTTCTCTATCGTTCCCCATCACAGGCCACAGAAAGTAAACATCCTTTTCTTGATTTTTTTTTTTTTTTGCAAACGTCTGTTTTTCATACAACTGCAAATTGTTAAATCTGCTTCTCGCACTTTATAGGCAGACAAATGTAGGAAACAAAACTTTGCATGGGCTTTTTTTTTTTTTAAAACTTATGTCATATTCTATACCCAAAAATCTACATTCAGAAAAAGCACCTTCTTTGTAATCAATGGCTGCAAATTGCACCAAGCATCATTCCAATTGAGGCTTTCAGCTGCTATTAGCTTGCATTAGGTTTGTTGACCACCTGCTTGCATTTGAGAGGAGTGAGTGAGCTAGATAGAAACACAGTCATTGGTGTATACAATAAATGCTGCAATGCTGCGTCATCTCGCAGATTTGTTTGTGTTATGCTTGGATTTTTAATGTAAGAAATGCTCAAACAGGGACAAACATTTCAGATGACAAACTGTTTTACAATATTTTACTGTTTGATTTATCACAATAAGAAATCCTTATTTTAAGATAACATAAGATTAATCCTTTTGCTAAGTCACATAAAACCTGATTGGTTGGCCAAATGGCTACTGGCTGATTGGCCACTGAACCAGTCTAACTTGACCAATAGGTTTTCATGGATGGGGAACTCATCCTCTGCAGGACCGTATTTACAGATTTATTCGTCAGTGACAATCTCACAAAAAAAGTCGGGGGTGGAATCATGTTTCTGTGAAAATGTGGCTGTCACAACATTGGTTACACCTGCGTGAGAGACATTTTATATAATCAGAAATTGAACATTTTTCTGGGATTTGGACTGCTGGACAAAACCAGCAATCTGAAGGTGTCAGCTTCGACTGTGGGAACTTGCAAATGGCATTTTTCACTGCCTCACTACCTCACTTTTTTGGGACATTTTATACAAAACAATTGCGCCACAAGGCGCATCAGTATGGTCTGGAGCTTTTGTTTGTATCACACAATCTCTCTCTGCAGATGGAGCTGGAATCGTAGATGTTCAAATGACCATTTATTCCCGAGTATTTCAAGGACTTGTTGTCAAAAAAAGTTACAAAAAACAACAGATTTATCAGTAATGAAAGCAATAATTAGCCGGAGCTCTATTCAAGTTCATCTCTCTGTGATGATTTCTTACAGTGATGTAAGAAAGCAGAGATGACAAAAAAGTGAAGGGTTTTAAAGTTAGATTCAAATCTCATGACGTGCGTCCCTGCCTCCTCTTTAGACGTCCGCAGTGAATGCAAAAAAGCACAAATGCAAAACTGACGGATCACGGAGGCAGCAACAGAATAACATCACTGTCACTGCATTATAATATGAGGAATGAATATGTAAATAGCGTGACTGATACTACGGAAGTCAGAGAATAAATTCATCTTTCTGTCATTCTCTCTCTCACACACACACAAACACACACGCAAAATCAATCTGGGGCTGTGTCATTGGAGTGCTCAGATGGCTGTGTGTCTCATCTCAGACACAGGACGGGGGGCGTCACAACAGGATTCTCGATTATCCATTTATTCGCTGCAGAGGGCATTAGGGGCCTGTCAATCCTCATTTACCCAAGCTGCACTTGCACAAAACTAGAGCCATGACCACACACATATTTGGCGTTTGCCACTTTAAACACACTGAATGTGCCAGTTTGAGATTTCGTCAACCAAGACTATTTAAACTTTTCCTGTTCTTTTCTTCATGGTGATGCGTTAAAACATATACAAGTCTACATTTTTCTTCAACAATCCCATGAAGGCATTGAAAACGTGAGGCCCTGGTCGATCACCTTGTAGAGGTCACCCGCCCTCTCTGCTGCATTTTCTGTCTCACTCCAGCTGTCACTATCATATTAAGGCAGAAATGTTGCTGGAAAAATCATCTTTAAAAAGAAGTCTCACAGTCCTGAATCATGAGCAGTTGTCCAAAATCCCTGGTCCTGTCCTGATTGTCCTGAAAACTAGACCCAAGTTTTGTTTAGCTATTGCCTAAAAACACCATAAAATCTTGATGGTGGGGAAACATTATTTTGGTGTTACCCGCAGACGTACTGCAGGGAGCGCAGGGTTTTAAAATTTAAAAGCCGACATGAATTATGGCTGCTGTGCTACTACTTTTTTTTAAGTGTGTACAGTAGCCTGGTGCTGCAGGCAGGCGGTCACGGACAGGGAGTGATCCGACACACGCAAGAACAGATTCGAAAAGCATCGCAATGATGAAATGAATGAAATAACATGAATTCAATGTAAGACATTACGATTTGCACACTGTTGCAACAGCAAACCGTCATTGTGTTTCTTTACCAAATGGCTGACTTCGGGGACAAAAATTATTAATTTTAGCATTGAGATTGACTTTAACATGTTTGTCTATTAGCACTGAAAGTCATATACAGGAGGCCACACCCACCCCCAACTCCCCTGTACTGAATTTCACCTGTTCTCATCTGGACACACAAATCTCACAGTACTGTCTGACTTAGCCCCAAGCATGTTAATTCCAACTGACGACCTGAATCTTAGTGGATGACAAATGTATAATTTCAAACAATCAATTTCCTGAAACAGCTGGACACTGTAGTTTTTTAGTGAGCATTACTCAGACAGCATCAGGACAGCGTCTGTGAGTTAAACCACTGAGCAAGTGCTCGTTGTAAAGACAGAACATGTCACCCAGTGAAGCAACGTGATACACTGAAGTGTTTTTAGGTTTGGGATACAAAGGGGTATTTGTCACTGGGATCAGTTCTCTGTTGGTTCTCATGATGTTTGTTGATGTCACCAGATGTATCCTTTATCTTACAGGTATTGAATGCATGTTCTGGCATTAGAAAATGTTACTGAGGTGTATTTTTGGGGCCATTAGCTTCGCAACATCCAGCATTTTTCTTTGTTGGAATATCTTTATTGTGGTGTCTTTTCAGCGCACTTCCCAGACAGCACCTGTCAGTCACAGAGTGCCTCCACGACTGTGCCGTCTTCCTTTGTTGAACTTTCTGTGTGGAGCTCGCCTGCTCGGTTTTTCTCCTGGTTTTTTCTCCCACAGTCCAAAGACGTGCAGGTTTGATTAATTGGAGACTCTAAATTGCCTGTAGGTGTGAATGTGAGTGTGAACAGGAGACTTTTTAACTTGTCATAGGAGGGAAAGCACAGGTGTTGCTAATGTCATTAAAAATGACTGGATTCTGTTCAAGTGTGTCTGTGAGCCGACGTGCACAATAACAGGACCCTGAAACTAAAGCAGATACATTGAATCCAGCCATCATTAGCTTTTATTTACACCAGGGCTTTTTCCTCCTTTGACATGCAAAAATGTCCTCCAAAATACTACGCTTGCTTGTCTATACGAGTCAGTCCTGAGATAGACTTGTCCAAGGTGTACCTCTCTCCTGACAGCCAGTCTAAGGTATGAATAATGAATAGATGTAACTTTGATGAGTTTCTGTGGGTGGCTCTGTCTTTACAAGGGATGTGTTGTGCATGATATTCCCCATGCCTCTCTCCCCTCATTTCCTGTCATCTCTCCATGACGTCTATTTAATAAAGGCATAAAATACCCACAGAGAAAGACCAAAAATTACAGAATATTTACACATCGATCAAAAGTGCAGCCGTGCATTGTGGAAATTTTTGGCAAAAAAGTAGTGGGCGCCACATTTTTCAGCCTTATGTGGGATTGTTTTAGGACACCATGTAGTGTATAAAAAAAACTGAGGGTAAGTGTGCACCAGGCCGCAAATTTGTGACAAATGAATTACTGCAACTGCTGCTTGATTAATGCATCACTTCATGTGTAAATGTACAAGTTGTGAGAAAGAAGCTCACAACTTGAATTCATATTGTGTTATATGAGTTGCAAGTACTTAACCAATATAAAAGCAACAGTGAGTCAAATGGTGCCACATCTTGGTTTAGAGTGTTCAAATATTTCACTCTGGACCAAAGTGGTGGACACAGACATAGTTGTTATAAGCATCTTGAAGGCACTAAAAATAATCATCCGTGTTGTGTTTGCAGGTGAAGGGGAACCTGCTCACAGTTCAGAAATCCTCCATCCTACTGTCAAACTCTCTGCGGCGTCTCCATCAGCACAACGCAACAGCATCGGAGAAATTATTCCGCTACCAGCTGCATGCGACAAACAGAACAATTGCGCGGTGCCGCAGGTTAATTCACGCCTTTGATGGATGCCGAATCAAGGCTGTCGCTGCGAGCACACAAGAAACCATGGCAATTAGAAAAGCCCTGTGTGTCTGAGTTGGCCGCTGCATGCACCGCTGGGCATAAATGAGTCTAGCAGCCCGGGCAACGTAGGCAGGGCTTTAACACAACGCCGCAGACATGCCTAAGACTCCCATTGTGCCTCTCGCTAATCCATTTCCACCCTAACAAGCTGCTGCCTTCGAACCCAGCCATCCAACCGCAAGCCTGTCCACCGTCTGCTGAGCTTGGTTCAGCTCCAGTATTCTGACTTTCAGCAGCCATTTTAAGCTCTCTCTGGCAACGCTCGCCCTCCTCTGTGTTGAAACAAAGCTGCGAGGTTTTAGCATTGAAGTGCTGCTACTGTACTTGTTTGAATGCACGCGTTGAAAGCTGCCGTTTTTAGTGACGGCCTATTAATCTGGCTGTGCGTATCAAGACTGAAATTCTGGCATCTGATACAGGGACTCGAGATTGAGCCTTGTAGAAATGTGTATTTTGAGATTGATTTAGGAGAGAATATGTTGTGCTGTCCAACCAGAATAGAAAAAGCTGTCCTCTGCATCACCTGAAAGTTTTGTATTTTTTCCCTTCTGGACCGAATGTTGATTACTTCTGTAACCTCCAGACATTCATACTCTGCATGGAGCTCAGGAGACTGTGTGTTTTTTTTTTCCTTCCACCAACAGAGGTATAAACAGAAGAGAGAAAAAAAATGCCCTTTTGGTTCTGTGCTAATAAAGCAGCCAAGACACCACAGAGAAATCAACTGTGCATTTTCTCTATTGAGCAGAAAATTGTGGAGGCACTCCAACAGCACTATTTATTGTCCTCGCAGCCGAGAACGTTACCTCAGGTGAAAAGAGCTGAGTAGCCGACAAATAAACAAAATTAATAAGAGCATCCGAACCCACTCCGCGCTTGTGCCTGTTTTAAATAACATCTTTTATTGGAACCGCTTTGATTTAATTTCTTTTTAAAGTTTGCGGTTTGGTGGCTGTTTCGTATCTTTGCCTGACTGCACTTCTTATCCCACCTGTTATCAAAGTGACAAACTTCCCCGTGGGCTCGAGCGGCGACGTACAGTACACACTGGGTGCCATGAGATAAAATGAGATGGGAGAGATATGATTTCAGAGGCATGCCGTGGGAAGCAGCTTCAGGTGACTCGGTTTACTGAGGCGTCTCATATGTAAATGCCTTCAAGTCTTAAGAGCAGAGCTTTTTTTTGTCTTTCTCTTATCCTCATTCACTGGGATCTTTGTTATAAAGCACAAATGCCATTACAATAATCTCCAGTCAGATTCCTAGAAATGTTCATCTGGGAGATATTTTTGAAAATCTAATACGCTTATTTTTTTGACCCATTGCTAATTAATCTACGTCTCTTTATGCATAAATGAAATTTAAAATAACAAGTAAAAGTGACAAATGTTTAGATGTAACATGATCCACAGTCAAACAAAGATCATTAAAAGGAATCAGATGCTTCTTCGCACTTCAAATCCAAGAGTTAAACTGCGGCTGAGTTTCAGAATAACTTCTCCTTTTTTGACATTTTTGTGGACTTTTGCCAACATTTAGATGAGTAGAGGTGTCAAGAACTGAGGAAGCAATGCAACAGAAATTGTTTGTTGGAGCTGAACCAGGGACGTTGCACATGGTTAGAATCTTAATCCACTAACACACCAGGACACCAACTTTCTTTAGAGCATCCCTTTGGCTTTTTCTTCCCTCACTTAGGCCGATGACTGTACAGTATAAAGGTGACAGTAAATGAGGGAAGACAGCGGATGCAGTAAAGGTCGGGCATAAATCAGGAATGTGGCATTTACATGGTCGGTGTCTTGAGCTTTTTTGGCCAACACGACACCCTGAATTTCACATTTCAGATGCAACATGCTGTTTTGTTTAAGATTAGGCTGTGGCCGCTCAGGTTTATTGCCGCAGTGCAACAACAAAAGTGACATTTCCGGACACAAGCAGCAGCACAGCTCAAATGAAAGCCGATGGTTGTTTGTGTCACCCGCGGTTTGCAATGTAATACAATCCAGATTAAATGTCTGCACGTATGCAAGCAATGCTATTATTACAATATTAATGTAATGTAATTGTAGTTAATTCTCCACTGTTTTTGCTGTAAGAAAGAAAGAACTATACTCTGCTACTGAAAATGAAGAGTCATTTGAGAATCACCATACTGATATTGTGGCAAGTACATTATGTTAAAATGAGAGAAAATGGCAGAAGCCTGAGATCTACAGTAAACTGCATTTCCTACACTAGCAGTTATTTCTCTGTGCAATTTGGCATCTCTGGCATCTCTCCACGCATATTGCTTAAGAGAAAGAAGATATGAGGAAGATGTGAAAAATGTGTGTGAGATTCTCAAGCTGACCAACATAAGTCGTACAAGAGAGGTTTGATAAAGCTGAAACATGGTCGTACAGACGTCCTTCAGACTGGTTTTGAGTCCCTTTTAGCGCGAGTCTCTTTCTGGTTAGAATATCTGTTTGGAAAATTTCTCATTCCGAAAATATCAATTTTGCGTCCTTGTTCGCATTCAGTCCGCCTTAAAATGAAAAAATGCACAAACTTTTTAAAGCAATTGGAGAATCTGCGCCCTAAAGAGCATTAATGTGATTTCTACAACATTTTTTTTGGCCTCAGATTCCACGGCTGCTCTTGTTGTCTCTGAGCCCTTCAGTGTCAGTCTGTTTAAAGCGACTGCGTCTCGGCACAAAGGCAGACACGGCGAATATGAACCGAATAAACTCCATAAAAAGGCAGCACATCAATAACTGCTAGGCCGGGCTTAGCAGGGGGGCTTATTGGTTTAATTCTCAAAATACACTGAGATGGCAGACTGCATGAGAACAAACAACTGAGGGGGGTTGTGTGTGCGTGTGTAAGCGTGTGCTCGAAATCCAATCTACCATCTTTTTCAACACGTACAACAGGCCTAGTGCAAATATTAGCGCTGCATCTATTGGGAGGCAATCTGGCTGTCACCATATTGTTGTTGTTGTGTTGGGTTTTTTTTTTTTTTTTGCAGAAGCATCAGTAAACAGAGCTGAACAGACACTGAATGTTGCCTCTGTTGTTTCGCTGCTGCAGGAGAGGTTGTACTGGTAATGAGCTGTAAGTTCAATGGCTTCCACCCGTGCCGCCGCCGAGCCTCGGTCGGCTTGTGCAGCGCACTGGAACAACGGCGTCGTTTGTGTGTCGTTTTCAGTGGAATGTCATTTTGTTTAGAGTGTCAGCACAATGAGCAGAGCAGCATGGAGGGTGGCACGTCGGAGTAATCCCATTACTTCTGTGTGGCAGCTAATTGCCCTCTGTGCTTGCCTTTTAATTCCTGCAATCTGTTTTTAGTTAGTTTTTTATTTTTGTTAATGGGATGCAAACGCTTCAGTTTCCCTCACTTTTATTACATTTGACAAACAGACTCTTTGTTAAGATAGACTTTATTCAGTTCAACATCAGAACACGTGAAAATGTTCGTCATGTGAACGCGTTGTTAGTAGAAAAATCTTAATTCAAACTGATTTATAGACTGATCATCTTGGATTTTAAAATATTTCACATCAACACGTTGGCAGCAGCAATTGCATAACACAGAGAGGTATACATACATGCTAAACTGATACAGATATTATGGAGGCAAAATAACATTTTCTTAAACTAAATTTAAGAATATAAGACTGTTTTAGGTGAATTACTCTGACTAAAATACAAATTCAGGAATTTAGGATTATCTACCAGAATTACAAAGCTGGCACCAGGCGATAATATAAGGGTTTTAATTTTAGGAAAATATAATTGAACAGTTACATAAACCAATAAAATGTGAATCTGTGTGTCTTCTAAATGAATTTGGTTGGTGGTCAGAAGTTCTTACATGGGTATTTTTAGGTGACTTACACACTTACTTCTAAAGTCTTGTCAATGGACATAGACAATATTCAATTCTTTCTTGCTCTGGTTGAGGCCAGCTGAGGGTTGTCACTGCAGGATATCCTCTTTACATTACGCATTGTCATTTGATCCATTGTTAATATAGAAATATTGATTATTCTAAGTTTATATTTGTTTGCATTAAAGGTATCTTTCCCCAACGTTGGAACGAAATATTGGAAAGAATGTGAATGACTGATATCTGTAATACCACCACATGCACATACTGATGCATTAGTGATATGCACGGACGCATCAGCTCACACACACACAGAGCCGGGGACATCTTGGTAGAGTTGTCTCTGTATTCTTGCCCTGTTGAACGGATGACTTTCCCTCAGTGATAATGTGAAGCCTCTATCTTAGGCGGGAGCGCTGACGTCTATTAGATCTATAAATCATGTTAGGCGAGGGGGGTGGGGGAGGGGGGTGTCGGAGAGGGGGGGTGCAGCGAGAGCTCAGGGTCGTAAATCTCATTACCTGAGACTGCTGCCGACCCCCCCCCGCCGCCTCACCCTGTCCTCAATCTCTCCCATTATCAGCTGACCTTGACCGCCAACGCAGACACTTACACTCAATCAGGGCTGCAGAGAGAGAGACAGAGTGTGTGTGTATGTGTGTGTTTACCTGTCATATTTGTGCTGTGATATTTAAAGCCCCCTCCTCCCCCTCCCTATCTTAAATGAGGCACAGGGATTTTTGAATGAAAATATCAGTTTATTCTTGCTCCTGTCATCTCGTGATTGGCTTGTTTCCATCGAGCTCATCTGTCACCGGCTCTTCAAGGTGAACGCACAAAATTCCCTCTCAAATATTTGCACCTTATTCTTTTCTTCTTCCAGGCCTCCACAATCAATACAAAGCCTGCGTTAAACTGTGCCTCATTCGCTCAAGATAGAATTAGTGGCACGAAATAAATGAGACCACCTTTAAAGGCCAGTGGCGCTTGATTGATAAAATGATAATGTATAAACAGAAACGACCCGTATGGTGAACTTCAGGTAATGAGTTTATAGATTAAATCTCTCACAAAAGCACAAAAATAGAGCTAAGACTCAGATTGTGATGTGTCCAATTATATATATTTTTTAAGTCTCAAAAGCTTCTGTCCTCAGTTCTGCTTCCTGAGTCACTTTCCAGCTGCTGTAAAACGGGTAATAAACGCACACCTGTAAGCACATCATGCTTCATTTAAAGTCTAATGATGTAATGTGGAAACACAGACCTGTGACAGTGTAACGCTCGTGCTTTAACTACCACCGGGCTGTCAGAGAAGAAGCCTGCAGCAGAATATGAGAAAAAAATTCTGCATTTAAATGTTAAGAACTACACTCAAATTTTGTGTTTCTATCCTTTTGAGGAAGGTTAAAACTGAACACAGGCTGAAATATCTCAACAAGTATTAGATGGATTGAAGTACAGACATTCATGGTCCCCAGAGGACTAATCCATCTGACTTTAGTGCCTCCATGACTGGTTGACATTTGTAGTTTTGAGTGAAATGGATGAATTGATGTGAAAACTGACAAAAAGGGATGAATTGTAAAAATCCTGACTTTTCATCCAGCGCCATCATCAGGTCAAATTTTAAATTTCTTGTTCGTGTCCCAATACCTGCTAAGCTCCCGACATTCCCATCAGTCTTAGATGAACTTGGTCCTCAATAAAAAATAATAGCATTGCAATAGTGAAAGACAAACATTGTATCTGCTAAACATTAGAATGTCATTTCCATTCAAGTCCACTGGAGGAATTGCAACATAAACAGTGTTTTTTCCCCGACTGTAAAACTCAATCTGATCAAACTGAAAATCTGAAATTATATTTTGTGTAATATCTTCATGCCTAACATGTATTATAGGATGATGTGTGGTAGCTTACAGTAGCCAACATACTAGTTGTCTTTTTTTCAAATTATTGTATTTACATTGTAAATGTTGCACATCTGCTTCAGCAACGCCATATTTACATAATTGTTGAGGCCAAAAAAGCTAATTTGAATTTGAATTGGAGAGACAGAATAAGAGAAAAGGGGGCCACATTTAAACCAGGGATATTGTAATTACATGGCATGTGCTTTGCCAGCTGCATGCTGCTGTTCTGTCTTTTACAACAAAGTGCTGTATTACCATTGTTTGTAAAAGCAATTATTCAGTTGAACTTGCAGTGATTTTCTGCTTTGCACACCAAGCAACACATCTTGGAAAAAAACCGCCACAGTTTCTCATTTACAACTTTCCTCAAACTTTCCACCTGTTGACACGGCAACTTGAGCCTCCAATAGGCGCAGATGCAGCGAGCGTGGACGGGTGCAGAGGGAGAGCGAACGGCCAACGTGCTACAGGGATGATTCCTCTTGGCATCAGCAGCTACATAAACTTGGCAAAACTTCGACAAACAAAAAAAAAGAAAAAAAAAAGAAAAAAGCGCCGTCCAGGTCACGTACGGTGAAATGTCTTTTTGTTGTGTAAATCAAGCCTCTGGCAGTGCCCTTGGTTTCTGTGCTGACTGGCTGAGATCTCCTACTGCGTTCTGACTCGCAGCACCAGTGAAACAGACATAATGAATGTTAGACTTCCACACAGAGTCTGGCGCCGCTTGCAGTCTCCATAAATCTCCCACTTTCTGCCTGTTGTCCATTTCTCTCCTTCCTCCACCTCCACCTCCTCCTCCTCTCTTGCTTTCTCTTATTTCTTTTGTGTTCTCTTGCTCTGACTTTCTCTCTTCCTCCCTCAAACTTAAAAACCTGTATGACTGCACAGGAAGCTTTTGTGCCATTAAAAAAAAAAAAAAAAAATCATTCCCCATAATTTCACCTGTCACCTCAGGAACATGGCAGCATGTCCTTATGCAATCAGCTGTAGTCTTTTAAAGAAAAGGAAACGATTCAACTGCTGACACAAAAATCATTTAATTAGAATTAATCAAATTAAAAGTAGCCTCGTGCAGAAGTGGTGATAATTCTGTCTGCAGCTTCTTCCTCCTTACATCATTTCTTCTACTCGGCTGCTTCCTCCAATGCATCTTAATGGGTTTTCGTGCCTGGAGCGGATTCAAGGCCGGAGCGGGAATATGCTGCATTGTGGTATATCTGGCTGGTTCAATAATAACTCATATGACAACACTCTCAGCTATCACACAACCCCCAAACTGTCACTGTTCCACCACTGTGCCTTTGGGTAGACAAGTTCACCCTGAATAATTTAGCCACAGTAGTCAGTGAGCAAGTTTGCCCAGAGGAAGCTCTTGAAAAGTACATCATGTCTACCCCGAGGCGCGATTCATGGGACGGTGACAGCTTCAGTCATGTCTGATAGCTGCGGATGTGCACAGCACTAATCACGAGTAAATCCAGGTATACCACGCTGTAATAGAGGACATGACCCGGGGCACGAGAGTCTCTGGGAGTTCACCAACACTAACAAGGAAGTTCTGAAATGATTTTTTTTCTTCCTTGACAAAAAAGTCTCCATACTGCTCATGTACACATTTAAAGGGTATTTCAACTGGAATTATAGTTTCACCAACTCTCACACCTCCCAAAGTGATTTGGGAGTGATTGTTCCGAAAATGTTCTCTTGATAATTTCAGTATCTTTTACACAGAAGCTCTGACAGTCTTAGAGCAGATAATTCTATTTGGAATTATTTTTTCTCTTCTTTAAAATTAAAAGTGAAAGCTCAAAGTGCTGCTATTTGGCATTCAATGTAATATGACTTTGGAGAAATGTTTGTTGCTGGTTGCAATTTAAAGCCCCTGGATGGATGGAATTTGAAAATTGACTTTCTCTTACACTGAGGTAGACAGCAGTGCCAATCGCCCCCAAGAACCCAAACCAATTTTCGCCTGGGTTGTCTAATTTTTCTAAAAAAAACCAAAATGTTTTCCCATAAGAATTTAAAAGATGCAATAGTCTGATACACATCTGATGACACACTTCATATAGAAAAGATCATTTGATGTGTGGCGCCACAGTTTGAACTACTCTGTCACTATTCTCAATGACTTTAGTGAAGTTAAAGGCTCTAAAGGCTTTGTTATGTCCTCCAGACCTGGACTGGCCATCAGGAGCACCTGGCAAGCTGATTGGCTTGGAGCGTCAGGCCAGTGTTAAAAACGCCAGATGAAATGGGTAAACTAAAGAGAAAACAACACAGGACAGCTACACACTCGCCTGCTTTCAACCTCATGCTAAGATCTCTGTCATCACATGCCATCAGTTGGACGCACACACACGCCAACACAACACTCAGCAATACGCTTACAACATACGTGGTCTGCAAATGGAGTGAATGTGGAGACTGACGTGAGATTCCCAGGCTGAATTATTATTCTAGTCTGACCTTGATGTCCTCTAGGAGTGTACTACAACATGGGTTAAAAAAAATTATATTAATATTTCACCTTGAGGAAGCCTGTTTCTTATTTGTCTTCACCACCTGTATGTTCAATTTAAAAAGCATGTTTGGTGCATATTTACATACACAATATTTATCATTACATTGCTCGACTCCATATTTGCCTGTTCAGCGTCACTGGGGCCTTTAGCCAATCCCAGCATGCACTGGGCAAAAGGCAGGGCACATGCCAATCACTAGTAATAATAATACATAACAATAGTAATAACTTTATCTCCTTTCTGTCTCTCACTCCCTCTCACTCCCTCTCACACACACACACACATACACACACACATTCCACCAGTGTCCTGTTCCGCTCTGCCGGGCTCCTCGGACCACCTGAGGGTACCACATCACAGGTTTGTTTTTCCTGTATCTGCTCCATCAGAGAGGAGCAGGCCTCATTAGTGTGTGGCCCCTGTAGGGTCCTGGGGCATCTCAACCCACACAGCCAACCTCCAGTGGCCCCTTGGGCCCCGAGCCCCAAACACAACAAATCACTGAAACTAAAACGCGTGCTAGCATCCCTAATGCCCGAATCTTTACACTTCAAAAACACAATTATGCTAATACCAGGAATCATTTGCCATTCCAACTCTGATTTAATGCAGCCTTTTAGTGGGGAAAGCTAATTAGAGGCTTTAATTAACATGTGCGACACAAACTGAAGAGAAGTGCGAAGGAGCCTGTCGATCATGGAGGAGCACAGAGAGAGCGCTGAAAGAGGGAGAGCGAGAAAGGGAAGTCTGAAAGCTATGCAAATGAGGCGAGGGAGCGCCACGGGGAGGCGTGGATCTCTGCCGCTACAACGGTTTTTGTAAATATCACGGTGACCCGTAGACGGAGTGGAGTCATCTCATTAACACAGATTGGAAGGTGTCACCAGAACTCAGCCCACGAGGGGTCAGCGCTGATACGGTGCAACCTGAGCTTAGTGAGGGTACCATCATTAAAACTGTGACAAAACACAGGATTTAAGCTCACGCTCTGTGATGCAAATATTCTATTCCAGTCACATCATCCTTTCCTGTATAACTACCACGGGGTGGATGGCCCAGTGCACCGCCGGACACTCACCTCTGTGCTGAGCCTCTATAGCTGCTGATATATATGCTGCCTGAATGCACACTCTGATTGCATTCATAGGCTTCACACGGCCGGTATACAGGTTTCTGTAAATTAAACAGCAACACTCGGATGCAGGAGTCATCTCATTAACACAGATTGGAGGGTGAACTCTGCACAACTCTCCATGTTTTTGTTGCACAACTTGAGCTCAGGATATCATCATCACGACAACAGGTAGATATAAACAGATAGCCAAAGTAATCACCATGTTTTTTTTTTGTTGCAGCACTGCAGTTTTACCCCTGAAAATGAACTGGGCCACAGAAAAAAAAAAGGAAATTGAAATAGAAGATAGGAGCTGAAAATAGGAAAACGCAGAGGAAATGCACCTATTAAGGTCTAAGCTTTTATTCTGTGTTCACTTAGACTCACATTTTCAGCAAGTTCTGCTGCACAGAGGATGCACTTAAATAACCAATATAAAGACATTTCAGGGCTTTATTCATTTCTCGTTTTTATTGGTTAAAGTACCTTTTGTACCACCGCTTTAAAGAGGTTCTTTTTTGGAGTTTCATTAAAACCCATTAGGCGGCTGGGGAGGATGTAATTTCCATACTTGATCTATGTGACAATAGTTCTGCTTAAACTATTACCTTCTGATTAGTAGATTATATATTGCCTGTCAAAGGCGTTAGCAGTTTTTTTTTTTTAACATTTTCTCTATAATACCTTTCATTTTCAGTACTATTAATGTGAGGTGATTCTGGGGTCTTTCAACGTACTTTAATTTCTTTTTGCTCGTTTGATCAAGTCAAGGTTTCCTTTTTACTCCAATGGGAGAGACATTGTCAGGTTGATTGTGTATTCATGTCATTCAATGTTTGCTTTGCAATTTCAATTTAAAATCTACACATTTTACTGTGTTTATAGAGACTATATGCTGCAGGATATTGTCATTTTTGCCCTGAGTCTCTGCAGGCGGATGTCATTTTGCTTCTACTTTGCTGAACCTCTCTGACAACATGGCTTCAATCTGTATGGGTGCTAACGTTTTTTTTCCTCCTGGGGGATCAATGCCGCGGCAGTGGAGTGAAAGAAGGAAGCGAAATGTGCAGCTCCTCTGATGATTACATGTGTACCACTTTAAAATTCATAGAAAGAACAGTCCGGCTAAGTCCAGGGTGAGGATTACACTTTTGGAGTATTGATCGTCACGCTCTGAGTTTCTGGCTGTATTTCACTGGGTAGCTGTACTTTTGCCCAAGAATCCACACACTGCAGTTTTCCATTTCCAAATACACAGATAAAGTCATTGCATTATTGATATTAAAGTTCTACATTTCATGAAATCTGCCCCAAAGAGATTAAGTTACTGCTGATGGAAGCTGAACATTCACTGCTTCTGCCACTTCACATTCAGTGTTAAACTAATGAAACACATGGTGGTGATGGCTTTTATTGTGAAGCAGTCACAGGAAACATAATGTTCTCGTCAACACGCTAACATTAACATGGATTTTTGGCATTTTTTTTGTCAGCAGGTCAGTTTCATATATATTTCAGAGCAGCCACATTGAGCTGTGACAGGCCTCAGACTCATCAGCAAGATAACCAAGTTTGCTGTGTCCTGATGTCGTGCTGAAAAGTACACCCGCCGCGTGCAGCGTGAAATCAGATTGCAGCTTTTATTGACTTACCTCTTTATCGAAACAACATGAGTTTGTTTGGCTGTGCTGGAAACAGATACACCAGCTGCTCTTTTGTTGTATTTCTGACAAGGTAGCTGCTCAACAAGAGCCTGCTGTCGTTCCTCTCCTGTGCCATTGATTGAACCTCATGTCTGTTCAGAATTACATATGAAAAGTTCTTCCATGAATAAATCCTTTCATTCCCTAAAATGCCTCAGATGGACTTTTGCCTTCATTTCATGTGTGCGGATGTATGAATACACAAATTGTCCCCGCCTCTATCTCCACCCACCCCTCTGCCACTCGCCTGCAGCCTGAGTGTACCTGCTCACCTCCAACCTTATTTTTCCTGATTTGCTTATATGTTCGAACCAGAAACCAATCACAAAGAAGGGCTGTGCAGGGTCGCCTACAAGTTGATGTATCAGAATTGTAAAATATTTTAAGCATCGCTCTTTAGAAACTGTAATCGACTATGTTATCATGATATGGAAAGTCCCTTCCCTTCGAGGTGACGAGACTGGTTCCTTAGATATGTGACGTACGAAACTGAGTGTGTTTCTGACTCATTGGTGCACTGCAGTTGCACAGTGGAAAAGCAAAGCCATGGTGTTGACGCTTTGTTTCTAATATGTCTTGTAGCATATAAAAAACTCAATATTATGGATGTTAACAAGGTTAAAAACTTGATTTTCATTATAGCGGGTCTTTAAATCTTCCCTGCTCTTTCTAAATCAACCAGCACTGAGCCAGTATTTCAACATTTTATTCTCTTTTTTCTGCAGTATATCATCTCTAAGTGAGGACTGAATTGAACCCTTGAAACCATGACCAGAAGACTCCTGTTATAAAACACCATAAATACGCTGAGGGATCACTTGTCTTGTCATTCCTAACGCATCAAGTGCTGCTCACACTTCATAATGGCTGATCTACACTACCATCCATCATCTCAAGGATCTTTGTTATTAATCTCTGACAGGAGCCGGGAAGAAGAGCGAGGCTCACCTCTGCGTTCAGGCTCCTGACGGCGAACGGTCTTCACGGTGCGTCGTGTCCTCTTGACCTGCAGACAAGATGCACGGAGGAAAACAGCGAGAAAGTCAGCGTTGCAGAAAAAAAAAATTCATCTCGTTCCAGCCGAACTAAATGATGACATGTTTTCAGCCTGGAGGTAGAAATCTTTGCCAGCACGGAGTTCAATCAATTTTAGAAAACAATCTTCAGAGTTTGAACAAACATTTGTTGCCTGATGCAATAAAATGTTTGGCTAGAATATGAGCTTGGCTTGTGTTTAATTTCAGCGGACCACATATACAGCAAGTACATATTCAGTCACATATACAAATACAAAAACAATATATTCTGTATAACATCTTGAAGAGAGGTGGCAATGATTGTTTTGATTAGATTTTAACAGTTGTTGCTTGTAGTGAATTGTTATTATAGCTTCTTTTTGGAGGTCATTGCTTCTGGTTTTCTCAAACTCTCTTACAGTAATTTTTGTTTTTTGGTTTACTTGTTTGGCTGGAACAGCTGTAAAAACCCACAATACATTACCTGCCCAACAGCAAACAGCAGACAAAGTTAGCTGAGCGAGTGAACATAATGGATTTAGCATTTAGCAGTCAAAATGTATGATATTTTTCCAGAAGTTGGCGGAGACCAAAAACAGAACCAAAACTCACGAGTGTTGGACTTCATTCACAATGTGGCAAAAAATGTTAAGGATTTTGGCTACTGGACCCAGGAGTTAGACAAAGACATGGGGAAAGTAAAAGGGGATTTATTAACCAACAAAAAACTTCAGGACTCACAGGCAGGACGGCAGGAGATGTTCTGGTGGAGCAGATGAGGATGAACGAAGAAAAGAAAAACCAAGGAACGACTGGGAACACAAGTAATACACACTGGAGATACCAGAAAAACTTGAAGCACTAAAGGACAAAGAATGACTGGAGAACAGGAACAAAGACATGGACAGAGACATTGAACTGTCTGGCAGCCTGAGAGGAGAATGAGAGAAGCGCTTCAGCAGAGGTGACGAGGTGGAGTTGGATGCAGGTGTGAGAGAGAAGGACCCAGCACCCAAGGCCACGCCCCCAGCACCGGAGACCACGCCCCCGGCCACTGAAGCAAGCCTGATCAAAAAGACAAAGAAACAATCTCCAACTGAAAACACTGGAGATAAAACTAAGAAAGCACAGCAAATAAACTACAAGAAATCACAAAAATACCCTAACCATAACAAAAAAACACGACTCCGAACGAATCATAATGTTGTTGCATGACTGCTGGATGTGTCAGCAACTGGTTGCTAACATGTTCAACTAACTATCTATTTATCAGAAAAAATGAAAAGAATTGCCTCATTTTGACATTGTGTTGTCAAAAGGATTTAGAAATTACACTAATTTATAATTATTTATAATAATATAATAATTTGCCTGATGGGGGCGCTAGAATCTCTAAAGACTACAGATGTTACAGGTTTGGTCTGACAGGTGATGAATTTTGTTCAAGTTTAAAAAAAAAAAAAATCAACATTGACCTGCATTCTGTCAATTCAACTAAAAAAATAATTGGACATTTAGCAATGTTCATCACACGTAATTTAAACCCAGCTACGGGAGACGTCTGCAGTCATGATGTGTCAAACAAGGTGCTCTTGTTTAAACACTGCCTGAATTAACAATGCAGCAGGGCAACACTCAGATTCACTTCAGAGCATCAATCTCAAGGTCAGTGACTATTAAGTGGTTTTAAAAAATGTCCTTCACTAATATGATACAGCAGAAACTTATTTGCCTGAGGACAGCAGGGATGGATGGGGGTGCACGAAGTGAGTTCATACTGCGATTACAAACACATGAATCCCACCTGTCTTGAAAGGACAAGGTTTTAACAGTGGTATAATGTATGCAAGTATATTAACTCAAGTACTATATTTAAGTACAGCTCTGAGGTATGAGTACTTGAATGTTTTTATTTTATGCTACTTTATACTACCCCACTACGCTTCAGAGGGAAATATTACTTTTACTACTTTTTACTTCATGATACTTGTCTGTTCAATCTAATGAATCTGTTTCTAATCTATGAGCTGTCAGCAGTTACATTGCTGAGCCATTTCCAGTTAGATTCATTTTTATAACTGTTCAAAATCCAAAGATGTAAAATTATCCAATGTAGAAATAATAGAATAGAAAATAGATTTTTTTTCATATTTTCTATCATGTTATTATCTCATGACCCCTCAGATTTAGCTTGTGACCCTTCGGAGGAGCCAAAGTAAACGTACCCATAAAGTAGTTAAAACTAGTTCCAACTCAATCAGCTGCAATAATATAATGAGCAGAACGTCAACAACTAATTAAATAATTGATTGTAAAAGAAGCTATTTTGACAATCAGAGAATAATTTCAGTAATTGTTCAAGAGCAAACGTCAAATATTTGCTGGTTTTAGTGTCTCAGATGTGACAATTTGAAGCTTTGAAATACTGGGTTTTTGACTGATGATTGGTCGAATGATGCAATTTGAAGATTAACACTTTTACTTAAGTAAAGATCTGATAATGTTTTCATTTGGTTTAAGGAATGCAGAAAAATTAGTCCATATTCGGGGCATAAACCTGCACTGCAATGACGCTGGTTTAGTTTTAAAAATGTTGGTGCCCTGATATTTGAAAAATGAGGCCTCCGCTTAAGACCGCGCCTATATTTGTATCTGTCCTGAAAGAGCGATAAACTCAAAGAGAATTCTCATTATGTCAGTAAACAGTATTTCATAGCGCTCATGAAGAAATCAATATAATGTAGAGAGAGATGGAGCTGAAAAAACAAAATGGTAGTGTTGCTGAGGTTGGCATCAGAGGGCCCTTTATAGTGAACTTGATTAAAAGAAAATTGCTTTCAAGTGCTCTCAGCAGGCTGGGAGGTTGAGTGGGAGTGCTCTTGTGTGCAGCGCTGGTGGAGTTTCACAAACTAGGCTTTCAGGGTGAGGAAACAAGATGAAGAAATGCTTTGAAACTGCCTGAAGACAAAGAACGTGGAGGCACTGGTGACACGGTGGCGCAATATTACCGCTATTATCATTTTCAATACAATTTCATTTACATACCACTTCTGAGGCTGCTGAGATGAAATTCATTTCTGTCTCAAAAATGATTCTTTTTCCACTTTCTCTAAAGGAGTTTATGTTTCTATGTAAAATAACTTTTTTTTTTTTATTGGACTTTAATTTAGTTGCATTTTATAATAAAGCTACATCTTGCCGTGCCATAAATTGTTGCTACTCACCGCCTCTCACTGTAACTACAAGAGAGTGAAAGAGAGGATTATGTGTTTGAATGCACATTTCAAATAACCCAAGTGGGTGAGAAATAAATAAAAAAATAAAATCACATAATTGTGGATTTTAGCTTGTTAAGTATTCAGCTGAAAGGAGTGTCAGGTGGATGGGGTCTTTAATTTTAGAACTGTCAAATTTAGTGTAATTTATTCCCTCTTGAATTCAAAATGACATCAGGAGATCAAATACTGTCCCTGATTTCCATGAAACGTTCACTGAATTGGCTTTTAAAGGGTGGAGTGAGCGCTGGTGAATAATTTAACTACTTGGTTTTTAAGTTGTCTGACTTTGGTGAGAACACTATTGGAAATCCATTAGTCTGCAGGGTTAAACCTTTTTTTAGAGCCACCATCCAGAAATTAAATTTCCATTTGATTTAAATTTAGTTTCTCATCCAGTAACTCATTAGAACACATTGTAAGTCGGGTCATGTATGAACCCACCAGCAGCAGGAGCAACACCATGAAAAAAAAAAACTACAGTAGCTTCCATAATGTTGCAGCAGCTCCTTTGAAACAATGAACTATGTGAACAGCACGTCTTTGTGTTTGAAGTTTTCTTAAAGCATATTCATCTGTTGATTTGCTTTATAGGTCAAATGGATCAAAGAATCTGCAAATAAGAATCACTCAGCCTTTCACCTCTCTTACTTTGATTCGCACTAATGTTTGAGCACACTGTGCCAAATATCCACTGGTATCTGAACATCATCTGAAATTCATTTGCATATGCACTGTAGTGTAACACAGTAAACAACAGGCCCGGAGAGATTAAACTACAAGTAGTCTCCTAATTGAATAGTTTCATGTGATTAATGAGCCTGTTAGCACAAACATGCTGCAGGTGTGTGTCATTTTTTCTTTCGCCACCGTGATCTTTTATGTTTGATAATTAACAGTTACAGATGTCAAAAATATTTAGCTTTAATAAAATGCTTAATTAGACTGAAATGTTTTCAGTGCAAGAGCGAGTTTTTGTGATGATCTCAATAGAGCTCAGCTGGACATGTTGGAAATATGCATACTTCCTTTCTGGGCACAACAGCTGAATGGATTGGTCTGAAATCAATAAAAATAAATGACTACCCACATCTCTTAGGCTAATTAAATGACATATAACTTCTTGTTAGTTTAACCCCCTCATAAAAACACAACTTGTTGTTTATGCACTTTGGTTTTCTTTGCATTAAGATAAGATAAGATAAGATAAGATAAGATAAAGAAACAATATAGAAGACACAGGTGCACAGAACCAGGCTAGCTGTTTCCCCCTGTTTCCAGTCTTTATGCTAAGCTAAGCTAAACTGCTGCTGGATGGAGCTCCAGGAGGGTGGTGCCGATCTCCCATTGTCCCAAAATATCTAATTACTCATTTGAATGTTAAACTATTATGGCTGTTCATTGCCCTTTTGGTTTGGAATCAATCCCAGCATGCATTGCACAAAAGGCCACCTGCTGCTCTGTTGCAGTTCTAACAGACATGAGTCATTAATTTTAAATGATTTACTTTATACAATGTTAGACTTTTATCACCCAGACAGCCCACAACTAGTTTAAGTTTGTGATTCACTCTCTGGGAATGCCAGAGATTTTATTTGGGGAAGAAACTCTGTGAGATGCAGCTGACAGTAGCTCGTAGTGACTTGGCATTAGACAGAACATGTAGCCCGCAGACAGACACCGAGACAAGACGGGACACTTCAGTGACCACGCTCAGATGGGTGAAATCCCCCGGTCTGACAAACTCATCCCACACGATCGATAGCTCCTATGACAACAGCCCCTCTCGTCACAGGCTGGAGAACAAGCTGTTGTGAAGGTCTGAGAATGGAAGATAGGCCCCGGAGGGGAGGCTTGATTTACGAGCCCGAGTCAAGATAGAGGCACGGTCGCCCACGCGCTGTAGACGGCCTTCCTGCCGCATCAGTCTCCCTCTCCCTGCCTGCACGCCTGCCTGTCTCTGTGCTTGTCCTCCTCCCGGTGTCTATTCGCCTGCCTGTTGACAGCAGGAACGGGCTGAAATGACACACCACCCAGGAAAGCATTTCATTGTGTTCTTTACTTTCAGCCGGATCTGTTGGATGGCGAAATCCTAAATGTCACCTTTAGCTTGTTAAAGTTGTTTTTTTTTTTACAAACTTAGCCAAAGGGGAGATGATGCATGTCGATGTTTAGGCAGATAATGCAAGAGAAGGAGCTAATTTTAACATGTCGTGTAGCCTTCGTGAAACACACCAGTGATATTCAGGAGGTTAACTGTGCTGCCAGACAACACAACCGCCCTCAGGTAAGAAACACAGCGCATTATTTTGTGGGGGACATATCACCTTCAGGCGGTCGTACACTCGGTGGTATCTGTCCTAGCAGACATTAGGCGGAGAGGAAGACAAATATTGACTCAGCTTGGTGGCCGACAGCAGTGGCACTGACTGAAAACAGGTTGGCTTTTAAAAGTGGGCCACTTATATATTAACTTACATTATTTATAACAGAGAAATGTTGCATAGGTGAGATAGAAAAGAGGTGCTTTTGTATATAAGTCTTTGCAGGCTTGTGCATTCCTTCAGACTCTTCCTTCAGAGAACAAAATATATAAGTATAATTAGTGCACACACTGTCCAGAGTCCAAGTATAAAACAGAGAAAGGCCCTGAAAATCAATTTTTTTTTCAATCAGCTTCTTGCCATTAGCGATGAGGTGCTACACGAAAACTAAATTTCCTGCCAATGTTAGAACAGTCATGGTTATTTCGCATGACGGATTTTTGAATTTTTTTTCTCTCTGTCCACTTCTGACTGGTTTCTAAATGGGCGGGGTTCAGATGGATGAAGGTGATGTCACCTATTTCTGTGCACCAATCAGGACTCAGCAACATCTGACTAAGAATCCGATGACAGGTGTTTGGTCTGTTCAAATCACCAACACAGTCCAGATAAAGATGATAAGATTTAAGTTTTTAAGTGTTAAAGACTCATTAAATAGTAAAAAAAAAATCTTTACTTTGACTGTTGCATCTTCAGTTGTGAACATACATAGAAATACTGAAGATTTGGAACTAATGGTTTAGGGACTTTAACAAAAGTAGTTGGCATTTCATTTTCTGTCAATCAACAAATCGGTTAACTGAGAAAACATTTCAGCTCTACTTGTCTAAAAGCCTCCATCAAGGCCTTTAAAAACATCAATGCATTGATCAGCTTTCTGGACTTGGTTGATTCCAGTGTGGGAGTTGCTGTAGGAGTTTGCACATGTTGCACTGTTGCATTCACTGTACCATAAGTTGATGTAAGTGATGTTGGCAGCTACAGCACTTCCAGCCTCTTAAATGTGAAAGACATTGAGAAATTAGTATTTTAAACACCTTTCAGAAATCTGAGTGAAATCTGTCATCGGCTTGTTTAGCCCTTGTCCACACACACTGACTACATTTTAAAGTCCTTCCAGCAGACAGTTGCACCCCCCTCCCCCTCTTTAATTTACCGGGCTGCTGTTGAGCGAGTGAAGACACCCTGCCTCCATCTCTCTCCTGAGCCGTATCAATATTCATGGGTCTGCCGGGTGCGTTTGTGCGATGGCTGTCTCATTAGCCTTTGATCCCCTTGCGCGAGGCCTGTCGGAGTGTTGATGCGCCAACAACAGAGCGGCGTTTGAAGTGTAGAGAGAACAGCTGCTTGCATTGATCTCCATATACTTTCTTTGCCATCCACGCGCACGTCCACACATACACAGATGCTGCCCACAGGCACATGAATACATGCATCTACTGTAGGACTGCACTTAGTACAGTCTGACCTCAACACTGCAACAGCTGCAAGTGAATCAGGCTTAGAAAGGCTTCATAGTGTCGAATGTACAATATAAAGACGAAACAAGAGGTTGATTAATCGATGAGACAATCAACATAAAATTTTCATAAATGTTTATTTTCTAAGCAAAAATGCCCAAAATTCAGCATTTCGAGTTTCTCAAATGTCAATATCTGCTGTTTTTTTTAGTCTCCTGTGTCAGTAAACGTAATATGGATTTTGGAGAAGTGGTCAGAAAGAACAAACACATTGAAGATGTTACTTAAGGCTCTTGAAACTTGTAATGGACATTTTTCGCTATTTTCACATTTCATAGACTAAAATCAAGATTTGACAATGACTCAATAATGAAATGAAACAATGGTTGCAGCCCCTGTAATATATACTAAAATTCACATGACTCTATGTGCAAATCCTCAGTCATACTATTAATAACTAGCAGGATAATGAGACAAATTTGTCGAGTGACAAGCTGAAAATCACAATTTTACATCATCTCTGTGAAGACAAATAGGATAGTCTTGTACTTGATGATCTTATCAACAGGTATCATGCAAAACACACCACCCCTGAAATTTTCATCAAGCAAATAAGTCAATAAACACTGTTTGAGCTGGGATGACACAAAGAACATAACTCGCTCTGAAAATCAATAATGAGCTACTTTCTCTAACAAGATAAAAATGCTAAGCCAATAAATTACAGTGCAACCTGGAACAAAGCGGTAAAAAGCTCAGTGAAAGGCTCTTATTTGCACCCATGGCGATGTGGAAATTATGGAAATCACAGAATTACTTATTGTGTAATATAATCCACCTTCTCTTCGTGAATTATCAACAGTAATTTGCTGAAAAACCGGTGAAAAACAAACAGCCAAAACGACGTGACATCAGATGTGATGCAGCTATAGCACAGCCACTGTTTTACCATGATGCCACTGACAAACACAGGCTCTGCTCAGGTCTTCAATTTGACATGAAATGCTCACACAGTTCGAATCACATCTCACACTCTTTTAGACTCAAATTATCCCACTCAATCACCAATCTGTGTTCTTTGTTATCTCAGGACAGCTTCACTTTCTGCCCAATGTTAAGACGTTTTCTCCTGTGCAGCCAACAACCAGAGGGTCCAGTTAGTATGACATCATGACATCTGCACAAAGACAGTCCCTGCGCTAGTCCACTCAATAATTCTCCACTCTGAGACGCTATCTGCTGTATGTAAAGAGCACAGTTAAAAATTAAGACTGGAAGCTTGTCTGGGCTATTGCCCCCCTGGGAACAGGTTAGCGGATCAATACTGCCGATGTGCCTGATAACATTAGACCATCCTTAATGGCACTAATGAAGAGAGTGGTTGACAGATACTCAGGGAGACTTTGGTCTGAGAAACAAGCTGTTAGCTGCAGAGCCAGTTCAGTATATAAAATAGGGTTGTTTTTACATGTCAGTTGCACTGTCTTCATTCATTATTTATAAAGATATAGTCTTTTTAATACAGTAAATCATGATTACAAGAGCAGATTCTTCAAGCAAATCTTGAAAATGTAGGAAAAAAAATCGTTTTAAAACTAATTGTTGACTCACAGTTAATAAAATACCGGTGATAAGAACACACTTTAGTATGACCTACACATGCAAATAAGTCATTTTTAAAAAGGTTTTAGTCATGTTTTCCGTTGTGCACATAGGCTGTTCAACTGTGAGTGGAATGATGAAAAGAACAGAAACAACATTTGCCAAGTTTTTGAGGCGATCAGCTCTTTTCAGTGTCCTTTGTGCCATCAGGTCACACTGCTGTGCGGGGAATGAGTCTGATTGCAGGAAATGTTATCAGTCTTCAAATGTCAGAGAAACTACATCTCAGCAGAATCGCTGCTGACATTTTGATAAATCAGACCCTATTTTGCTCCATCTACTCTCTCACACACACACACACACACACACACACTCACACAGAGCAACCTGCTGCTGAAAAGCCTTATACTTGGCAGGATCTTTGCGCACACACACACACACACGCACACACACACACACACACACACACACACACGCACACACACACACACACACACACACACACACACACACACACACACACTTAACACCTCCAGCGCCTGACTGCCGCTGGTCCACAGTCCTGATAGAGATGAGGAGAGGGATGAAAGCAGGAGAGGCACAAAGGAGGCAGTGAGATGTAACGTACCTCACAGCAGACGTCTTGGTTTTAACTTCAGGAGCTGCTGGGATGCACCGGTGAGGCAGGAGTGTCGGCTTCTCCCACTCTTCTTTCCTCTCAGTCTTCTCTGGGATGGAGACTCAGGAGGAGAGCTGCTCCTTCGCTGCCTCCTCCCCGCCTCTGGCTCGCTCTGCTACTGTCTCAGCCCCTCTCACTATCATACCTCCCCTCCCATGCTCCCCCCCCACCCGTTCCCCTCCTCTTTTCACTCCTCCCCTTTCTCTACGACCTGCTCCCTCCTGACTCTCTTTCCTCCTACACCAGCGTGCTCCTCAAACTCAAGGCTGACAAAGGAAATCAAGGCTTTAATCATTAGTTTCTTTGCAGAGTATGTTTGCTGTTTGGCTAAAATATAATCAAAAGCTCACTGTTTAACATCTGGCGAGGTGAGTTTTCTTTATTCCGTGGTTCACCAAAATCCAATATCTGTGCGACGGCAGCACATAATGTAATATGGCAGCGTGAACTAGGGCTGCAACTGAGGATTATTTTCTATATTGGATTGTTTTACCAGTTCCGTGAAAGGTCAGAAAAAGGGAAGAATGCCCATCATAATTTCCAATGTGCCGGCATGGCTTGTTTTCTCCAACAATCCAAAACGTCAAGATATTCAGTTCACTGTCATATGAAATACTGGAACCATCGAACGTTTGACACATCTGCTTTAAAATTGACTGAAAACATGAATCATTAATCAAAATAACCACTGTTTTGTTGAGGTACCAATTGATTAATCGACTGATTTTAGCTCCTCCATGGATTCAAATGATGGTCCAGTGTTGAGTGCAGATGAGGTAAATTTAGGCAAAAGCCACTATCATGCGTTGGCTTCATTTATTAACATGATACCAATCGCAGAGGACGTGATAAGTTAGTGAGCGATTTTGAGAATTTCGGATAATTCATACAGTGTGCAAAAGAGGATTGTGTGCAAAAGAGGCTGAAACTCCCTATCATGAGGCTGATGCTCTCGCTTTGTACGTTCAGTGATCGTATCTCATCACATCTGGTGCGTTACTCATAGCTTTCCCAGCGTCTCAATGAAAAGAGACGGCTAAGAGAGAGTGGACTGACGAATGCAGAAGGAAAGGAGAGAGGCACTTATGGTTCAATCCAAAGCATTTCACCGAGCCCAGCTGTGCATTTCCACCTCTGACTGGGGGATAAAATTCATTTATTACCTGCCTTTTTTTTTTTTTTTTTTTTTTAGACCACTCATGGATTCCTCAACAGTGGCCAGCTCTCAGTCTTTTCCTTTTTGTCTCTCTCCGTCTCTTTCCCCCCCTCTCTCCCATCGAGAGCCCTCCACTGCCTCTGCCCCTGTTTCCATAGTGACACTTTCCCCGACTCCGGCTCACCATAATCAAGTGAACGGGATGGAGGTGGGGGTTGGGGGCTCGAGAGGGAACTGGGAAGCGGGGTTGTTGAAGGAACGGCCAAGGTGAGAATGATTTTTTAAAAAAAAAGAAAAAAAGGGGCAAACAGCGAGAGATAAAAGGAGCAAATAATGAATAAAGAGAATGTCAATAATGCTGGTTTGTCAGTGGCAAACAATGTCTTCGGCTCGAGTCCATCTCTGCCTGATGTTGGCTTCAGAGCAGGTGCTTTGAAAAGCCTTGGCATATGGCTGAAATAATTATCATGCTCATCAAACAACTGGATGGCCACTTGCGCTTTGTGACAATGCTCCCACCAGAGCAGAAATGAATGATGGGAATGAGTTTATCAATCTAAATTTTAATGCGAGTGGTGCTCAGCATGGGTCTGCTGCATGATGCCAGGCGGAGGTGGTGTGAACTGTGAAGCGCCTCGAACGCTAGGGAAGAAAAAAGAATGCACAACATTTAGAGCCAGTGTGATAGTTCAGCCATTCTGCTGCAGATTTTTAGCCAGCGGTGTCGCTCCAGGATGGTAATGTCGATCTGTCTGTCCAGACTGAAATAGCTTGACATCTTTCGGGTAGATTCCTTAAATCTTATACAGATATTCATGTTCTGCAGACGATGAACAGCTCAATGCAGGTGGGAAATAATTACAACAATGCACATCATCTCAAGGTCTAGTGTTGTTGATGTTGGGGCTCTTATCGGTACAGACATCCATATTTCCCACAGGATGATTTTCCATCCAGCGCCAACATCAGGCCAGAATGAATAATTAAAATCCTTTCCTTTAGTCCAGTATATTGCTGTATGACCACATTCTTGCAAAACTAATTGACCAGCATTACTTTGTATTTAGAGGTAATGGCAGTGATTGTTTTTTCAGTATCAAGTAGTTTAAGGAGTTACAATATGAAATTTAATAATCACAAGACAGCAACTTAATTTTGTGGTTATTTGTTTACGTCTTTCTGCAAGTTTGATTCAGGGTTGATAACAGAAAGTTCAGTGGACAGAAAGTCCCAGAACTTGTTATTTCGAGCATCCCAGTAAGCCTAAAATATTCTTGGTCCAAGGTTGTATTTGGTTCATAACCCTGCATTCAGGAGTCAGCTTGGTTGTGTTCAGACTTGGAGTGTTGTGTGCATTCACCAGGACTAGCTGTTAAAAGTCAGTCTCATCCAAACTGAAGACTCGCAGCTTGCAAGAACCAATATAATATAATTAATTACTTTTATTGCCGGCATAACACTGATTATTTTAAACATGCTGCTGGAAGCTGGAGTGAGCAGAGCCGCTTGCTTGTTGCTGGAGCCAGAGGATAAAACGATGCTCAGAAATCCACCAGCACACTGTGACTGTGTGCTCACATGAATTATATAACACTGTTACAACACACTGGACACATTCCTTCATGCTGATAACTTCCTCGTAGAACAGCTGCTCTTCCCTGGACACGGCTCGCTATGAGGCGTTTGTGACACATGTTGAAACAAATGTGGAAAAAAAGCAAATATGTGCTTTGCTACCAAATCTTAAAATAACAGCGAGAGTTCCCAGGGAGGAATAAGAATGATCATTATTTTGTCGCATTGATCACCGCAGACTGAGAGCGCCGTCGACCGCTGTCCTTCCCATGCGATCAACTGGACGGCAGCATATGGCTTGTGAACTTTCTAATTCTCTATCGATCCCCGAGCTGTGCTGTTCCTGCCCGCCCCCCCCCCACCACCAGGAAGGTCAGATGGCAGGGTCAGCCGCTCGTGGACCCGGCACAGATTTAGAGTTGTGATTAAAAGGACAATCCTGCAGGGGTGGGCGCCGGGGGTTATGAGGATCGAAGGCTGGACTTTACGGCTTACAGGATGGTTTGACCGCGAGGCTGCTCTGCTGTTGTCGTGCTCAAGGAAACACAGGATACGTCCACAGCTCCACCATCGAGAGAAAATAAATTGCTCTTTATTAGCGTGCCGAGACACTGAGCTGGATATTGTGCTACCACTTTGGAGAATATCTTAGTCCTTTAATGGTACTACCCATTTTTCGTTTTCAGTTTCTTCGTGCACAAACAGCAATAAACAATCAATCAACCCACAGTTTTTCGATTAGGAGCCTTTAGCAGGAAGTAGAGATCTTCCTTTCCAGTAGTCATGCTACTGTTAGACAACATTTAGCATTTATTAATATCCTGTAATCGTCACTTTTGAGACTGTAACAGCAGCGACTGTGTCAACTTTGAATCAGGCCTTGATGAATTATTATCACGACCAGTATTAGAAATATCACCCAGGATTTACTTGATCACTGTTTGAAAACATTGTTAAAAAAATGATACTGATATGATAATTTCAAGAAACAGACACTAGACTAACATTCAATTTATCATGTTTTGTTTTCCAGATTTTGTTTTTCGTTTCATTCAAATCTGGCTTTGCAATATTTCATTCTACCATAAATGAATATTGCTATTGTTTGGGAAAAGTGAATTACAACATCAGACTTTTGTGGTGGCATTCATTTCCACCATTCTGCTAATGAATCCTCCTCTAAAACTAAACTTTTTTTTTTAATGCTTTGAAGAACAATAAACATGACTGATACTAGGAGTGACTTATCTGCTGTTAACTTCCTGGAAGACAGCCACCTGAAAAAGTTTCTTAAAACAATGCATCCTGTTTTTTTTTTTTTATTTATCAAACATACATGAACTGAGTGCCGGAGATGAGCTTAGTGTAACTACGGAAACACAAATCAGAACGAAAGGGTTAAATATGGTATGTGTTATGTTCAAATGACACATATTTTCCCATATGTGTTAGTTTGGATGCAACCCAGACCTGAATATATTCAGTGTTCTTATTTTGGCTGTCTCACTGCTGTCACTTTTACATATTTGGAAAATTGCACACCTTCTCTCTGTGTGAAAGCCAAATGGGGTGTCGGGCTTCCCCCTAACCACCATGTTGGCAACATCCCTATCATCCAATTTGGTGATAGCCCTGCCGAGAGGAGTACTACCTGGCCAAGCACAAACTTGTCGGAAAGATTTATGTCTCTCTAACTCCAAATTCCAATCTCAGCCTGTTAGTTATCCCCGGCTTTAGTTTAGTTGGCAGAGTGATTGACAGCCGGCTGATTGGGGAGCCGTGGATTTCTGTGCCCTCAAGTCAGATTCTGAGGGGATTCAACCAATTACCGCTCAAGGGCATCAAGACAAGGTGCAGAGGGGTTGACGCCGGTGCAGGTTGCGCTCTAACCCCTCGTGGCGCTTGTGCACGCCAGAGGGTACAGTAGGATGCGGAGAAACGGCAGAGATTACGGAAACGCAATCAGAGCCGGCAGGTTATGCTTCTCGTAATTGGAAGAAAAAGAGCGTTTCAAGGTTTCACTCGCAGGCAGCGGGAACAAAGGAAGAAGCAGGAGGTGGATGACAAGCTCGTGTCATTGTCACTTATTGTGTGTATCCACCTAAAGCGAGAGACCTCACGCAGATAATGGGCTTTCCTCTGAGCAGCGTTCGCACTTTGCTGTATCCCTGATGATGAATGCCAACAGGTCAAAATATGAAAAACTGCTTTTACCTTTAATTATATTAGTAATACCTTATGGCTCCATAATTTGCTAATCATTTCCTGGAAAGAGATTTTGTAGCAGCTGCTATTTAAACCCAATGAAAACAAACAGCTTATTCTTCATATATGTGTTAGAGTGAGCAGGCCTTTAGACAAATTTCACATTTCTGTCTGTTTTACTCACTTGCTGTGACTCATAACTCACGAGCGTCAACAAGTGTTGGGGCTTGGGTCGGGCTTTATTGAGAACAGAAGAACAGTAGAGCTAATGTAAAGTGAGCTTGGATGAAATACAGCTAAAATGTCAGGTGTCAGTTTGGGTTAGGGTCAGAAGTTTCAATCTGGGTTAGGTCTGGTTGGGTCTTAAAGATGCTTGGGGTTCTCTGGGGTTTAGACTCATGTAAGATAAGATAAGATAAGATAAGATAACTTTTATTGATCCCCCTTAGGGGAAATTTACTTGTAGAAATCTACTGTGCAATAGCTGAAAGTCTGGGTTATGTTTGCAATGAATTGGAATTAATTCATTGATATCACACTGAACATTATTCTCTCTGTAATTAGTACAAACATATACTGTTCTTTTGAGGAAACTCACTACTTTTCTCATTGAGCCAAAAACTGAAATGTCATCTCAAAGGTTACAGGAGACCAGTTTAAATTTAGTGATGCTTTAAAAAAAGCAGCGTGTTCTGTTCAATGCACATCTGCATCAACCCATTTATGCCTATATTACCATGTTGTGTTAAAAGGTAACTCAGCGTGTGACATCCATTTAGAGCATTTGCCTGTAGTCAGTGAACATTTGTGATAAATTATGATTGATGCATTTACTGTAATTAAGGTCATTTTGAATAAATGCGTTTTTTATTGGTTTTAGTGACACAAACATTTTCCAATATCGGTCGAGTTTTAAAGAAACATTTTTGAAGTGGAGTTTTTTGTTATATTAGTGCTGCTGTGGTCTCATATCGTGTGTGTGTGTGTGTGTGTGTGTGAAAGACACACAGAGGGAGAGCAGACACCTACTTGTAAATGATGTCTTTCATCTCTTGACTTCAGATGTGGCTGTCACCCACTTCCATTATACAGCAGGATGAAGTGGGACACACAAGACAGACTGTAAGACTGGAGGTGAGAACAAAGGAAGCTGAGAAACGTCCGTGCACGCACACACACACACACACACACACATGCACACGCACGCACACACACACTGGTCTGGTTGGACTTTTATAATCACAAAGACAGAGAAAAGAATTATTCTCCTTACTTGATCTTGCGATGTAAGATTTGAGGACAGATAATCTTGGGGATGTCGAGGTGTGGAAAATGAACGAGCAACACTCTGGGCTCCCTCAACAAACACCGCTGTGGTGCCCTTGAGGAAGGCACTTAAACCCCAGATCGCTCCAGTGGAGCTGCTCAGTGGCCAACAGCATCAGACTGTGGCTACACTGACTGAATGTCTGCATGAATTTGAAGCACGAGCCTGAAAAAAACAGCCAGCAAAAACCGCTCCCAGGATATAGTTGAAAAGAAATCTGAATTGAGGCGGTTCCCAGGGGAATATCAATTCATTTAAGCCAAGGAAACAAGGTGTAAAATAAAAGTCCCTTGGGGAAATTAAAGTGTGATAAAACAGGACATTCTCATGTTACAGTAATACAGCCGGCCGTGTTCACCTTGGATATCCCAGATCCCAGCGTAATTCCTTTCACTCTCTCCTATCAGAGTCGCTCCTTATGTTTTCAGTGACAGCTCGGACAGCAGGCAGAATAGTTTGTCAGTGTCTGCGAGCTTCCATTTCCAGGTAGATTTACTCTGAACAGAATAATCTGCGAGTGAATTTCATTAGGAGTTCTCACTTGCCACATGCAGATAATGTCCAGTGTCTTCTGGGACACAGATTATGGATTTTTACTGGCTATGATGATTCATATATGCAGTCTTACATCAAGTAATTAGTGGTAGAACACATGTAACTGTTGCTGTCCTGTGCCAAGACTCTTAACCTCTGTAAGCTTTGACCTCCATGTCAAAAACTAGTAGGTGCTAATAGTATAAACCCTTTCCTAAAAACTCCAGCTGACATTATGTCCAACAAATATATTTTGACATTTTTAATCTCACTGGCAAATCATTTAAAAGAAGAAAAATGAGGTGGCTACAGATGAAAATCTGACACATTTACATCATATTGATGTTATTTAATGTTTCCAGCAGGGAGTCAACACTTATTGTTATTGACCACTAAATAGAACTTGACTATCACTGTGTCACTTTGGTCAACTTTGCCCTTTAATCCATTACGTTTAGCTTAAATTGATCATTTATCTCTTACTTTTAGATTTCAACAGTTCAACTAACACTTTCATCTATATCTATGCTTTTTAACTTCACACACTCTCATTAGCAACTTGCAGCTGACTCAATATGTCACTATATTTTTTAATCAATCCTAATTTTTATTTATTCAAATTTGTTGTGGAGTCTTTCTAAATATCCCCTGACAATTTTCAGATTTTAGTTTTGGACGAGCGGAGCCTGAGGATAACTGTATTAATTTGTATCTACTGTTTTTAATCCACCTCCATGAGTTAAATAGCCCGTTGCTCCAAATCTCTTCTGTTACCTCAGGATTTAACTCAGGAGCTCATGACCACTAGATGTTTTTTTTTAAACACACCAAAATAATGTCAATGTGATGCATAAATATTCAGTTTTGTGGCTGTTTGTTTTATCAAGGATCCCATTAGTTAATGCCAAAGGCAATCATCCTCCTCAGAGTGAGCTGAGCTGCAAACACAATTAGATAAACCTATAGTATAGCAACGATTCACATAGCATTAGGGCAGCAGTGTTAAATAAGTTTAACAGACATTTGCTTGAGGACAGAGACAGAAGAGAAGTGGGGGTTGTTACTATTCAGCAGCAAAACTGATCTTAATGAGAGCTGCATGCAGAGGAGGATAAGCAGCACTCTTCACCTTACATACCAAGACCCTGGCTGCTGAGACGGCTTCATTAAGCCCAGCAGACTATGGGCTGTCACTCCTGAAAACGGGCAAGGCGGCCAAAGGAATGGGAAACAACAACACAGTAATAACGTTGACATTTACAATAGGCGTCGGATATCATATCCAATTTCTCCCTGCACACCCTTAATTCCTTTTTAATTGCTTTTCCGTGTTGGTTCCGGGATAAGGCTGTCTCTCTTCATTTATGAAAGTGAAGAGATGGGGACACTGGTGTGTGAGGGGACGGCTCATGGTGTATGTGTGTGTGTGTGTTGGGGGGGGTATCAGATGCTAAAAGGGGGAGGAGGGGTGTTGGTTGCAGACAAGTTGCAAGGCCAATACTGAGATAATTGGTGCCTGTTTCAAAACGAATCAAATACTTTTTTGATTAAACACTCTAGAAATCGGACTTTGTTTGATGAGAATGACTGAAGAATTAAATGATTATCACATACATGATTAATTATCCCGCAGCCCAAGTTTCAAACGCTCATCCTTAAAGGGCAGATTATGGTGCAAATGAGAAACAAGAAGCCGAATCCCTGCTGTCATGGAAGTATATTTTTCAAACTGAACATATGGGACCATTAATAATCAACATTAATCAATATGATTGTACCACAACGTGAGAAAGGCTCCACCAGGACGATTAAAGTTAGATAAGACAGCTTAGCAGAAAAACATATAAAAACATAAACACATCCAGTTTGTAAAAGTGTAAAAATGAGAAGTTGTGGTTTTTACAGTTTATGCATGATTTTGTTACCTTTGCTGAGTCTAACATAAGAGGTATTAATCATAGTCTAAATCTCAGCAATCTTCCAAAATGTCAAACTTTTCTTTTAGTATAATAAATCTTAAGCAATTGGGCGACACTCTATTATGACTCTTGTGTCATTCCTAAAATGTGAAACTATTCCTTTAATAATCTGCCAAATTGTGAGGCAGGAATTAAAGGTAAATGTGAAATTAAATAGGAAATACATGAAAACTACAAACATTTTACTCCGCGTTTTTAAAGACTGAGCAGTAAACAACATCAATCAAGCATCAGGTCCATCCCGCTGCTGACTGACTGGCGGCACAGCCCAGTGCACCACATAACTTGGCAACCCTGGAGTTACTTTTATCCAGCAGAGTGTGTGGTGGTTAATCAAAGCCCGTAATTTCCATAATTCATGGATGCCCATCTGTTTGCCACCTACTCCCATGCCCAGTGCAGAATAAACAAATTCAGGAGAGGGGCCAAGGGGCTATTTAATGACAGCATCATCCATGGCTTGTGCAAATATCCACACACACACACATACACACACACAGAGCACATACACACAAATGTAGTCTAATCAATCTTCCGGCGCAACTATAATTAATTCTACACACAATTGTTTAATCCATCTAAGGTGCAATATTTGCATCATAATTCACAAATTGAAGTTAATAATTCACAAACCGAGGTTAACTAAAAGGCTTCACGAGTGCAGGACCATCACTCATCCACATCACACTGTGCCTTTTAGAAGACTTTCAGATAACTCACAACTCACATCACATCTCTGATCTACATCCAGCCGGGTTTCTCACAAAAGGCTTGTCACACCACGGCATCGTACAGATTTTCTTCTGATAAAATCAAACTGCTTTGATGTTATTGTAAGCCCTGGGACGGCGGCGTGATCGAATCAGCGGGGCTCAGGATAGAGAAAGAAGCTCATATAGCTTAGAGGGGAAGTGGATTTGTTGTGTGAGTCGGGGATAAATTCTCACCTAACAAACATTTTGGTAGTAAAGCAGCCAATAAAGAGAAGAATCTGACTCTTCCTCTGACGTGTTTTGGTCTGGGAGCGATAAGGTGCTGTGTTTTCCCTATTGTACAACATCATTTGTTTAACTCAGAAAACTATTTAGATTGACTAACACTTAAGATTACAGCCAACAAATTGCATTGTTTATTTTGCCCACATGGGATATTAAAAGCAAGAGAGACAAGAGGTTAGGGATTAAGGGTTAACTTTGTTTTTAAGAGGTATTTTTCTACTCACTGATCACCTATTATTAATATTATATTAAATAATGATATTACTGGGTAACAAAGAGAAGAAAATGGGGAAGTAGTTCTGATATTGTAATAAAATGAGTTGTGCTAAAATGATGATATTTTTAGCTTGGGGTCCAATCTTGGATCCATCTGAGCATCAAAACTAATGTTAGGACATAAAAGCTCTTCAAGGTTAATGACGAGGAAATGACACTAGTGATTAAGTAGTGATGATAAAAAAAATACACCAGGACAAAGTATAAAAAATATGAGAAAGTATTCTTGGTATAATGTAAGTTTTGCTGTGTACAACCTGTAAAATAAGGACAACTACATTCTGGTTAGTTTTTCATTTGTACAAAATATTTACACTGTAATTTCTGGCCTGTAATCTAAAGCTTTACCCAACATTTTTAACACCCAAACCTATTCATTTAACACCGCACTGATTTAGAAAAAAAACATTGTAAAGTGAATAATACTGTAGTGGTTTAATGGCTGGAGGCTCAGCTGGTGCCTGCATGCTGAGAGCTGCTGTCACTGACTGTAGAGTTTTATTCCCTAATGAGACATACTGTATAATACATCACCAAAAGTGATGCCTGCTAAAATGGCTATTAAAATGTAATGATGGCACCTTATAAACAGGAGATGGCGAAAAAAAGGGTGAAAAAAATGGGTTGGATGTACTTAACAGCATTTAAGGCTACAAATCTTCCAGTATTGTCTGGTGTGAGAGGGTCACAGATGTAATAAGAGCCCCTCTGACCCAGCTGTAGAGCTCCATTTAAAGTATTAAAGGAGTAATTCACTGGGGAGAGACTGAGGGACAAATGACTTTTCCCACAAAAAAACCCACCTGGTGTGATAACCAAAGTTCTCCAACTCGGTAAAGTATCAAAAGTGTTCCTCCAAAAGTCAAAAATATATCTCAAATTGGGTGTGATTTGGAGAAACTTTTATTCCAGCCCATCTTGAAGTCTGTCTGTCTTCAAACACAAAGCCGTCTGGCCAAAGAGCTCCGAACGATTCTGACAGTTACTTGACTTCTGAAGTGCAGGTAAAGAGGCTGCTGCGATTCCGCTTCCCGCAATTCAGAACATATTAAAAATTAAGTTGTTTTTATCCTTCGCAGATTCAGAGAAGGTCAGCCGTGCTTTTATCTCGTCTCGTTTAGACAACTGCAAAAAAAAAGAAAAAAAAGAAGAAGTCACCCTCGGCGTCTCCGGCTCATTCAGGACGCAGCAGCATATTTTCTCTGCTATGTGAGGCCAGTTTTACTTAAGTTACTCCCCAAAAAATACCTGACCTTTTGTTGTCGGATGGACCTCGCGAACATTCCTGATATTAGCAGGGTTTTAAATGGTGTCAAGTATTTTCAATTGTGGGGATAAGATACTGGAAGAATGTCAGCTCACACACATTACTCTATTTTCTCTCTGTCTAACCAAGGCTGGATTACCACCTGGGCAAAGTGGGTAATTAACCTGGGTTATGGTCACTGCATGCCACTTGGTTTTTGGTAACTGACACCCATTCTTGTTCAATCATATCTTAGCAACATATGGATTTCCTGACATTTTGTGTACATGAGACAGTATTAATACTTCATAGTGAAATATTTGGTTGGTGGTTTCTTTTTTAACCATCTCCCAAACCAAAATAGCAAAAGTCTAAAAAGTGAATTTAACTCTGCAGCAACTCTAGTCATCTTATCATCCAAGATAATGTTACATGTGCAAAATTTTACCCTAAAAGACTTTCACTTGTAATGTTTAAAGCAAAACATATTATTTCAACATATGAACAATAAAGCTAAAAATATGAAAGTCAAGCAGATCAAGATTGTCAGAATTATCTTGCATTTCACCTTCTTTAATTATACTAATGATACATTGGTAATACTACTCTTTAGCTTGACTTTTAACACAATGCAAATTCATGTACTCCTGCTTCCAGACTTTGGGTGAGCGGGGGCCTTGCACACATGGGTCAAGGAGTTTTTAACTGACCTCATCAGAGAGCACTTCTTTAATACAACCACCCACGAGGTGACCATGTTAACCACAGGGGCCCCGCAGGGCTGTGTTGTATCTACACTAATATTCTCTGTGTGCACTAATGAAATGACAATGCGCAACAACAAACTGCACAATCAAGCTATTTAAATATGCTGATGACATGGCTTTAGTGGGCCTTTGCCGTAAAAATGATGATGTCTGATTATTTTGCTCGTGGTTTCCCAGCTAGAACAATGGTCGAAGTCCAGCTCTTTTTTTAATTAATGGCGGAAAAAGCAGAGGAACTTACTCCAAGCAGACCCCTTTTTGCTTTAGTAAACAAGCTGACCAGGATTGTTGGAACAGGAGGGGAGGTAGTCCGGAGCCAACGGGAGCGAGTAGATGACCTTTACAGGACGGCGGTGCACAGGAAAGCCATGTCAGTCATCAATGACAAAACACATCCCCTCCACCTTGAGCTGCACGCCTCAGGGCAATGCTATAGATAAGTCTGGAAAAGGAAAAGATCTACAAGGGTTCCTTTATCCCACATGCAATCAATGTAGTCAACAGTGCATTTAAATATGAGCGTGCAGGCAGTGCACCATGGGTAATAATACACTGACTGTTCATGTGAGAGATCATTGTTCTGTTATATGATGCTTTTTATGAGCATGTTTGTGTTTGTAACTACCTCCACATTACAATACAATGTCAATGCAGTTTCTTTATTACCATGTTTTCCTCAAGCATCATCGACCAGTGAGGAAGCAGATAATTAGCTTGGGAGTCTGCTTCAGTCTTTTAGCCCAATATCATGTATGTAGCCATCAAATGCATATGTAAGACCCAGTTTGCTAGCGGTAAATCTGCCACTATCATTGCAAGTTGATAATTTGTAGAGTGGTTTTATCTCAAAAATTCTGTTTATTTCTTATCTGAGAAAAATAAAATGATCACAAATAATACAAACAAACACGGTATTGAGCACTGTATAGCAGTTTATTCATTTCTGGCATGTTTTTAAATATATTGTATTCATTTATTTATATATTTTACATTATTGTTGATTTGATTTTCTTTCATACATTGTTGCTGAATAATGACCCCCGCCCACAAAGAAAGTCTGTTAAATTATGGAAGCTGAAAAATACAGTAGCTGGGTGAATGTATAAGTAAACAACACAAAGTTATAACATTTCAAATCTACAATAGTTTGTCTCTAAATGTTGAGTTAGTGCAAGTCAGTGATGTTAGCCAAGCACAGTTCATCTAGCCGGCAGGATGTTTACAGCGAAGTGTTCATGAAAACACGTTGAGGGTTGTTTCAATGAACAGGGTTTACATTGCAAATCCATTTGCTTCAATTGGCCAATGAATCATGAGCCAAGAGAAACACTTTACTTCAAATAAAGCTTCGTCTCTCTCAGAAAACAAATCATCGCTTCAGTCACATTTGTCGTCTCGTATCCAGGAGCCAGCGCCACATGTTAAACTTGTCAAACAGCTGCTCAAGTCCCCATGAGAGCAAATATACAATTTAACTTGTCAAATGGCTTGAGACATCATGAACAGCATTTATCCATAATTACTTTCTGCCCATTCTTGTCGGGGTAATTCTGCGTCTTGAAATATCCCTGAGCTGCAGCGTTTCTGAAATAGCTTTCAACACCACTTGATGGCTGTTTCCATAATGGCTCCATCATCTCATTTCTATATGCACTTTTATTGAAAAGCACCATTGATGGCACAACAGAAACCAATTACTGGCAACGTCTCGAAGCATGAAGCAGGGAAAAGATACAAGCAGCCATGTGGGTAAACTTATTGTCATGTTTCAATGCAACATGGGTCTTTTCATTTAATCCTGGCAAAGACAACATTGTATGGATGTGAGAGGTGAAAAAAAACAACGGGCAGGTTTTCTGCTAGTGTACTCTGAACCGTCTGCCGTCTTGCTCTTTAGCGAAGCTCAAATCTCCACAGTGTAAATGTCAACAAGGCAAAAAGGGACACAACAAACCAAAAATAAAATGGACCACAGATGAATTGTTGCATCCTTGGTAGCCACTAATTGGGAATCCAAATAAACCAATCACACATTATTGCATGCACACAGAGCTGCCTGTTGAATGGCAGCGTTAAAGGCTAACCTGTCTAACACTCTGCACATTTCAGACTTCAATCTACTTTAAAAATAGTCCAGAGACGGATGTGATATGTAGTCATTATTTACATTTTCTTTTCAGTAAGGCATGCCATTATTTCAAACTCCAACCACCGGGAGCTGTGATTCATTTATTAGCAGGTTACAGTTATTGCCATGACAATAATACTGCATACTGAGGATAAAAAATAAAAACATGTGCCACCAAACATCTGAGAATAGTTTTTCCAGCTTGTGATGTGAATTCTTCCTGGTACCTTTTGCACTGCAGAGCCAACAACAAAGACAGATCCTTTACAGTGGAGGGAGGAATTCACTTTGTTATCGTACGTTCACAGTCGAAGCTTCTTCTTATGGGCTCGAATGAGGGTCAGTAAAATATTGAACTCGTGAAATGATCAGAAATAATTTCAAAGCTTGTGGTTGTACATCATGCTTTACAAATGTATGAAACAAAACTGTGCATGAGAAATTCAAATTAGAAGCTAGAAACCAATGTGTAGAAATACAAGTTAAAATCACACATTCAACATTTTACTGGAGCGAAAGTACCAAAAGTAAAAGTACCAAAGTAAAAGTACTTCCTATGTCAAGCAGCCCATCCCAGAATAATATACTGTATATTATTCACCGAATTAAAATTCTGATGTAATGACTTTAATGTCACTACCTCAAATCATTACTTAGTACAGTACTTGAGTAAATGTACTAGGTTACTTTCTATTGTTGAAATTTGTGCACAGTTTATATCAAAGGTGAGGTTGCACAAGGTCTCTAAAACAAGAGAACTGCTTTTGGGAACATATGATGTACAGATTCAAAGCAGAAATGTGAGATGGTCTCATTTGCTTTCACAACTGCAAATCTTTTCTACAGATTCACAATTTTCTTCTGTTTTTTTTCCACAGCCTGATATACACCCAAAGGCTTTGAAATTATATCAAGATCAAACATTTATTGACCCTTTTTAAATCCATATGTTCTAATGTTGTTTACCAGGTAAATGCAGTTGCAACCAGACATTTGAGGAATTGTACTTTCACTGTTTTTAAGTGTTTTAGCCTTTTACTGTCACCTTCATAAAGTTTTAAATCTGTTCCTCTCCTGTGAAACTTTGGGTCCTCTGTCTTATCCTGCGTGACAGAGCTCGACCATCTGGCACCTAACGACAGCGAACCATGAAAAATATATGCGACGACTGTTTGACTTGACGGGCATAAGTTGCATACATATAAAAAAGGTACATTCATCTAACTATTAATGTTTCTCACACTAACTTTGGTTCATATGAGACATCTTTAGTTCAGTAAAATGTTAAAACTCAGATGGAACTTAAAGATAATACAGTATGTGTGTGTGATGCTGTTTTTAGCGTGTGTTTGTCCCTGCTTGATGAACACAGTGAAACATGTCAAATACCTCAGATTTTACACTCAAAGCTTAAGTGCTGTGAATCTCTTACAAAACAATAAGCACACAGTCATATTTGATCCATGAAAATGAATAAAGACAGATAAGATCAGACCAGGAGCAACTTTCACACACTTAACTTTCACCTGTCTGAATAATATGTGTTTTGTTGCCACCTGGTGGTCAGACAGGGTATGACGTCATTGCTGGCAAATTTTCCAGGCTGGAATTAAACTGCAGGCTCTGTCATCTCTCAATTCACATGTCAGAGAGATTTTGGAGAAAGTGTTGAACTGAAACAAAGAGGAGATTAAAGGCTCTGCACCACATATGCACCAAACTGAATATAGAGCCAAACTATTTGACCAAACAGTCAATGTTAGTCAGTCTATTTTCTTTTATATCATTTACTTTAAATGACGTGCAAAGTTTTTTCCATTTTTTTTAATCAAACATAGGAAATAGAAAGCAAATTTATTTCCAGGTAAAACCAATACAAAAATTCAAACTAATGTGAAAGAAAAAGGAGCCAATGTTGAGTTATACTGACATCAGTTACCATAACTAGGCATCACCTGAATTGGTGCTGAATGTTTTTATTTATATGGCGCAAAGTTCAGTAGCTACCTTGAGTTCTGTTTTTAACATCAGACTTGTTGACGTCTGGTTTTTACAACACCAGAGTAAGGCAATCAGATATGGCTGTGGTCATAGCACAAATGTGGTGTGGCTGTTTGTGCATGCTCGTGCATGGATCATTTTACATGTGTCCAGACTTTACATCCTGAAATTCTCTCCGTGATTTGACAACATAAAAATGAAGTTTATCTGCAACGTTTGGCTGAAGCCTCCTCAGTCAACAAAAAGACATCTGCTGGTTGTTTTTCCTTTTGTTCTGATGAAATGGAGTTTTTGCAGAGTGATTCAGGAGGAATCCTCACTCACCCAGACAGTAGATTTAATGTTAGTTTGCAAAAGGATATTGACATCAGTTTGAGTTCTTTGTAAGATGAAAGAGGAAAGATGCAAAACAAATGTAAGTCTTCCTGTGATTTGTTTTCATCCTCCGTGTAATGTTTCTGCCAATATCCTCCAATCTTAGTTTGTTCCTACAGCTGGGTTTGTTTCAGGGCCTTGTTCAAGAGTCTGCAGTCAGTTCCAGCCATAGGAACAGTTCTGGTAGCATCAGGCCTCCCTGCTGCTCAAACATCTCCTGGACACAGTTTTGGGGTCAAACGTAGATGCCTTCAGGGTTGAGGCTGGAGGACACGGTGCTCTGCAGAGTGCGAAGGTCACTGGGTAAGAGTCGAGAAGAGCCGAGTCGTTTCAGAGAGCCAGACTCCACTTCTGCAGCGAGCAATGAAAAAAAAGGAAGCCAGCCATCAAGGACAAGGCACACAACTTGATTTAACAATCTGCCATCATGTTCTTGCCACAGACACAGGTGCTCTAGGATCTACCAGCTACTGAGTTTATAGTAAATAACAAAACTGAACAAGAAAACTGAGGAAAAGTATGAGACCAAAACCTTGTGGGGGATTTTTCTTTTGAGAATTTTCTTGAAAGTCTTGCAGCATTTTGAGGGCTGCTAGTGATCTGGTCCATGTAATGGGGTTACAGGCTTAAGCTCTTATGGCACAACAGTCTCGCCTCAGTAGCTCAAGTCTGCAGTCTAACCTGTCATTCTCGAGATGACCACAGGGTGGCATTGTGTACATACATATGTGAAGACAATACTGCATGTAAAGCACCTCAGTCAAAATATGATTAGCTATTAAATCAAACTTTTCGACAAGGTGACAGTAATGTGGCAAATCCAGTCTCTCCTGGTGTTAGTGGATGTATGTGTGAGTGTGTGTATACGTGCCGTTGTTGTTTTCTCCCGCAGGCTGAGCAGGCAGCACGGTGACCTTGGTACCGGTCTGCTGAATGAACTGCTGCAGGTTGACCTGTCGTAGCTCTTTTGTCAGCTGCTCCAGCTCCTGCTCCTTCTCCTGTGACGAAAAAAAAAACACAAAGCACCGACTAAGTGAGATCGACGCCTCAGTGAAAGTGTGATAATACACTCATGCATGAATTCAGCTGCTGGGCCTAATCGGGATCTTTTCTGCCACCTTCACTCAGCTGCCTTCACATGTTTGCATTGAGGTGGATTAAATATGTGAAGAAACAATAAGGGATCATACTCAGAATCTCTCCAGAAGTCACAACCCAGATGAGACAGCTAAAGAGTTAGCTCCCCAGATGGTTACGCAACTGCAGGCGAGGGATTGTGTACTTATTCAGGCCCCTCTCTAATCAGGCGAAGAATGCTGTAATACCCTCCCTCCCTTCCCCTTCTCATTACCTCATGCTTCCCACACCCTACTGGACCTCGCCTGTACATAGAGCGCTCCACTTCATACTGCGGATGCACGCAGCCAGAGATCCGCTGCACATCCCTGCAAGCCAGAGATTAAACTTCGCTTCACTGCCCACAACTTAATGAGATTAGATTTCTGTGGTTCCACCTGTGTGCACAGGACTGGACTTGGTCAACTTTTTTAATGAGCAATTTTTTCGATTGCTTCCGAAAATAAAAACTTCCACTCGTATTGGGAACGGTGATGATTTTCGGGCTCCGGTGTTGAGAACAAAATAAAGATACTAAACAGTAGGATGTGAGCTGACCTGTAATCTTTTGCTGGACTGGCCAAGTGAGCGTTCCAACGCCCTGCAGCTGCTCTCCAGCCGCGCTGTGTGTTGGCTCTGCATTTCCAGCTCAGCCCTCACTTTCTCCAGCTGTGCTTGCACCTGAAATCCAAATTGGAAGTGAGGAGGGGGGAAGCCAACGCTCATCACAGCTTGTCAGGAAGAGATGGGCAAAAGAAAGTAATCCTCATAGTAAAGATGGAGGAGGATTCTCATGCTTTAATGTGGTTAGAATTTGAGTTCCTTTGCTGTGAAAGACAATGTAGTTTTAGAAGTATTAAGATTTTGAAATTTGGTCTTTAGTTTAAGACCATTTTTTATCAATGCATTTGGAAATTACCTCCTCATTAAGGAAGATATTTGTCATTAGATATTGATCTCTATCTATGATACACATTGGTTATATATAGGTTTGTGTTTCCCATGGCAACCATCTTAGTTTAGCATGGTAACACTGGGTAATCAGCACATTTAAAAGATTTTAAATGTGTCTAGTTTGTAATAAATCCTCTGGTTTTCTCCCACTACTTATGTATTATATGATGTAAAATGTGCTTTAAAGAAATTCCACACTTTCACTGATTCTGTGAAAAACAACTAAAGTTCAATATTATTTTTTCTATGACTGGCACTGAGAGAATCCTCCTCAGCTGTAGGAAAACAAACTCGACTCCTCTCTGTTTGCCTGCTGTTGTACCTCCTCCTCATTGACCTTCTGGTTGAGCTCAGCCTCCTGCTGCAGCCGCTCCTGCTCCAGGCCGGCCTCCATGCTCTATGTGACATGACAGATAATAAATAATGTGGATCACGCTGGCACAAACATAGTCTTCACAGTAAACCAACAGTAATTCTATTTTTGTATGCAGCTGGAAATGTGTTTTTTTCAGTTTCGCAATTTGCTCCAACTGCTTGTGTTTGTTTTAGTAGCATTTTGTGGGTGAAGACCCACACTGAGATTTCACAATAAGAACAAAACTAAAAGCTTTTATGCTGTTTATGAACCCAACAAAACAGCATCCAGTGCAATCAGGTGGCTTCACCGTGATGCTCACCTGTATACGAGCTATGTATTCTGAAAGCTTGGCCTCGCAGTCGCGCACGCCGCCCTGCAGCTCTGCTAGCTGCTGCCGGAGCTGCCGCTCGCTCTCCTGCTCGATCTGCAGCTCGTTCTGCCAGAACTCCTCCTCCTCCATCTCTGCGTCGTTCCTCCTCACCTGCTGCTCCAAAAGCAGCAGCTCCTCCTCTAGGTTTTCTCCCTGGTCAGTGAAAAATGGTTTGACTTGAAAACTTTCTGACCCCAAAGAGAATCTGAAAATCTTATTAAATAAAACATGATAAAGAAATAAAGGAGGATGTAGGGATGTAATGGGCCATTAAAGCAGGTTGGACAATGCATGCTGCATTAAAACACTGTATGTATGGCAGCTACATCAAAGCAGAGGCCTTCTACTGTGTATCTGCATGTGTGAACCTCGACAGATTTGAGGACATGAGGGTTTAGAGTGCCGGTGTTATGGATCCGCACACATCATATTTCCCTGCCAGCAACAGCCCTGCAGCTGTGACTTTACTCACTTCAGTGGCATCGCCGGCAGACTCCTCCCAGTCTCGCAGCTCGGCCTCGCAGCCCAGCAGACGGCTCTCCAGGGCCTGGAGCTTGTCTCTCTGCAGCTGCACCAGCCGGCTCAGCTCTCTGGCCGGACTCCCAGGTACAGATGCTATTCCAACACCTCCAACCCTGCGCAGGTTCAGGCTCACGCCGCACTGCTGGGGCTGTTTGGCTGGACGGATGAAAGGACGGTGATTGGATTGTTGACAAGTAAAAGCAAAGAGAATGAGGGCAGTGAAACCAGGAGACAGTGTGTACACAAGCAATGAGAAATCACTCACAACATTCAGGTTGAATATGCTGGAACAGACGAAAACAAACTACCTTCAGCATCTCTGCTTTTCCCAAATATGTCCCGCAGACCCTTGGCCCCTCCAGTAAAGGTCAGAGATTTGCGTTTGGGTTCCCTTCTTTTGAGCGAGCGGTCTGTCCCTGACGGGCGGAGCTTGGCCAGAGGTGGCAGGCTCTGCCGGTAGAAGCCGCGCTCTGGGACGCGAGCCTGCCCGTCAGAGGTGGGCCGCTCGCTAACGGACGGGCCGGTCCGTTGGAGGATGAGCTGGACGTCGCTGGCATACTGACCCCACTTGTTGAGGGACACCACAGGGTTCTCGTGGGGAGCCAGGTGACGTTCTGTCTCACGCCATTTCTCGATCAAGGTGTACCTGCCGGTGCGTCCTGGGACAAAACAAAGAATGTGATATATGTAGAGTTTTATTATAGGTATTTCTTAACAACTCGTGATGAAGCAGATGAGTTGAGTTTTTGACAGATAAACTCTTAGTAATTAATAACCAAGGATGTTTCGTTTTCATAAATTTGACTTTGACGGTTGCTTATTTAGACAGGAAGGATTAAGAGGCGTTGACATGATGTTCTCCAGATCTATCCTGAGCCCAGATTCTTTCCTCTACACCACCTTGCCTTGCCAACTTATTAAGGCTGTTTGTGAGTGCACTTTAAAGGACACTGTTAACCATCTAAAATCCCTGCTCTGTCCTTTGTATCATCCATATATAAGATAAGATAAGATAAGTCTTTATTTGTCTCACAGTGGGGAAATTCACACATATTAAGCCCAGAAGGGGTTGAAGAGAGAGTTGGTTCAAGTATTTTATATACAACGATTCTCATTCTCCTCATGTCCTTCACATGGAGCGGTTCATCCTCTTCAAGACATACAGTCATGGTTTTCTGGAGATGGATCTAAATGTTGTAAAACCCAAATCATCATTTCTAATCTCAAGGTTTGACAGAAAGTTTGAAAGTATGAAAAGAAGTTTGCTTTAATGTTTGATTTGGAAATAAGTCCTAACCTTATTACATTATATATATTTGAATTTATATTATATTGTTGAACCCTAAACTTTAAGCAATTGCTTAGAAAATGGGTTTGATGCCTTAGACTAGTTCAGCCAATGTTTATTCAGTAAAACTTTCTCTGTTGTTGGTATTACTCTCTCCTTTGGAGGTCTGTCTGGCCGGTGTTGTTCCCCAAGGATCTATTCTTGGCCCCCTTGTCAGAATCACAAAGTCACAAACAACACAGTTCCCTTTCAGTGTTATGTTGATGACACCCAGATTTACTGTCTGATTTATTACTATTTGTGTATGTTTTCATTGTGTAAAATCCCAGTGGTCTGAAGATACTGTCAGCATGTTTTCAAAAATGTTAAAAATAAGGTTCAATTGAGAGGAAAAACAACAGATTCAGTGAGGGCTTACACAACTCTCCCACGCTCGTGCAGCACTGGTAGTTTCAAAGAACGTTTCCAGCATGTTTAGTGAAAGAACTTTACAGTGGGAAAATTCAACTCAACAAACAGTTATTGTGCTGGGAAAAGGACCAATGGTTCACGGCTCTGTGTGTGTGTGTGCACGCCTGCATTCTTGTCTGTACACATATAGATAAGAGTAAAACAGTGCCCATCCTACCCTCACCCTTTTCTTACACAGCAAGGGTCCTTGTAAAAGAGGTGCATTCATCACTACAGCCATTCACATCAAAGTGCCCTGGTCTGGACAAAAGGCACAGAGAACACAAAGGACAGTGGACGCCATAACTCCTGCTACACTGCCACTGTGAAAGACAGACGTGTTTTAACTCTGAGAAAAATCTGTCTATGGAAGTAGGTGAGAAATCCCTGTTGAGATCTGTGCATTTTAAATTTAGAAATCATATTGTTATGGTCTTAAATTCAGAAAGTTATGTGTGCAGTACAATCCATGCAATGACTAACAGAGACTAAAAGAGCATCAAGGTATTTCTCTGCAATTGTACAGCATGTCAATAAACCAAAATCTGCAGCATGACTCATCTCGTTCTGTGCAGCCGACTTATCTTTGTGCTCTCAAGTCACTTTTCATTTTAATGCAATTTATCATCTCCACTATGTCTGACAACCTTCCTGGCCAATATTGGACCGAAGCCACATCACAGAAAATCCCCACTGGGATTTATGTTGGACATAATATCATTTACGCCACTTTAGTTTTTCAACAGCCAGACTGATAGGATTTCGTCTCACCCTGTTCAATTTACTCATTTCAGTGGTGGTCTTGTTATTGGTTGGCCATTTGGATTTTTACAAATGCACTTATATGAGAGGGAATTCACAGGCCAATATAACCAATAAACATACACTTTTATTGCACATATCTGTCTGATATTTGATATGTTTCACATATACCATTTCTAAACAAAAGAGATAAGCACACTTTTTCTCATATTGTAGTAAGTCGCTGAGAGCTTACCGATAGCTTGGGCCAAAGCAATAACCACTTCCTGGCATGTGGTGAACTCCGTGACCCCACACACGATGCGCTGCACTCCATCCACCCACACTTTCAGCTCCATGGCCTTCATCCAGAGGCCCTCATTCCTCCACACCACAAGAGGGTGCTAATAATATTTTTTGTCCATCTTTAAAAAGAAAAAAGAAAACGATCAGTGAACTGTGTTTTCCTGTTGCATTTCAGACAAAACTCAATGTATTAACACTTTCATATCAACAATAGATCAAATGACTGGATAATGTAAAAAGTGTCACTCATCGCGACAAACCTAAAAAGAATTATTATTAATATTATTCTCATGAGCAGGAGCATTTTTCAGCTCATTGTTCTTGTTTCAACTTTATAAAGGTGATTATGTCATTATGATTATATTTAAGTGATTTTACAGCTTGCTGCGCTGCCCCCAAGTGGCCAAAAATGAGTTATTGCAGCTTTAAAACTTTTGTTTTTCTGTATGATGATCACAGTATGAGTCCAGTAAAACTCAGTATTCCCAGCCCAAACCTCAAATTTCAATTAGTTATTTCGTGCACTTTTCAACTTCTGACAAAACACTCGGTGGAAAGAGCTAAAATCAATCAGCCAAGCACCACATGGTTGTGCAGAGTGACACCGGCACCCTGCAAACTGATCACTCACAACAACCTGCAACACTTGTTCTTTTGAAGTCGTTTCCTGTAATGCTTCTGATAAATCGCTGCAAGAACACGCGGGAGGTGCAGCGATTGTGACCGTCTTAACAGGCCTCATCCAATATATTTTTCATTTGCCGGTGTCAGTGCGGGAAAAGCTTACAGAGGTTGCATGCGCGCAGAGCGAGAGCCATTTCAAATCGCTGACACAAGCACCTCGGCAGCAAGGCAGTCATTACAAACCTGGCAAGGCCACGACAGCGGGCCGGCGCAACAGAGCTGTGAAGGAGCTGCTGCCTAATGCTCAGGCTTCTGCAGCCTGCTGGGCAACAGCCTTCCTTTTTCCGGACCGGACCCAACGTTTCCCACAGCTCTCACATATTGACACAGAGTGAAATAATGGATATATATTGCTATTTGTCTGACACAACATGAAGCAACTGTATATATTCAGTTATTTATTTGTCCCAAAGAAACACAGCCGGACCATCAGCTCAGCTCTGATCCTCCGCTTCCATATTGCTTGAGGCCTCCCTTAACAATTTAGGCGCCTTCCATCTTCATCACAGCTGGAATGGGACTCCCAATCCTCCTGCAATTTAACTACTGCACCCCCCACCCCACCCCTTGAGGCCTTTCCCACTGAGACTGCATTACATTGCACACTCCTCTGCACTGAAGGCAACTGGTGAGGGGCAACGTCTGCCTTTGGTGGAAAGCAGGATGATTTGTAAGTGTAGACAGATACTGCAGGATGCATGTGAACCCAGACGCCTGTTACAGCCCAGTAAATGAGACTGTGAGGCATGAATAACGGGAAAGAAAGGGGAGACAGTGGCATTAAAGAAGAAAAGGGGGAATGAAGGTGAAAGAGAGGGACAGATGGATAAACAAAGCAAAGAAGCAAACTACAATGCATTCAAATATAAGCAGAGGTTGAAAAGGCTCATTTGAATTGTTAGAAGTGAAACATAGTTCAACTGATTTCTTCATTTAGGTGGTGGCTCAGGCAGAAAGTCCAGACAGGAAACATGATCTGACCGCACTGATCACTGGAAAGGTTTGACTTGAGGAGTATTTCTAAACAAGCTTGTGGAGTTGCATTTGCAGCCTGGTGACATGGCTTCATAACAAAACAGTGTCCTAACAGATGATGCGATGACGCCTTTAAGTTTTCACAGCTGCGGTCGAAATGTTGTATCACAATGTTTATTCGGGCGACGAGTGATATCGAAATCACGCCGTGGTTTTTACGCAAGAGGAAAAGCCAGTTGACACAAGCTTGTAAACCAGATTTTTCACTCCGGCTCTCTCACACATGGATATGCACGCTTGATATTTATACACACACTCGCTATGGACACATCTATGTGAGAAGTCGTACTGAATTCATTCACCCTTCTGTGCTACAATTATCATAAAGCTATGATCAAAACAGAGCAAAAATAAGCTGCAGCATTTCTTCACTTCGTTCAAATCTAATAAATAATTAACAATGAGAGACTTTAAGATGCAAATGCTCATAAGATGAAGCAGAAATAGTTAAGCACAGAGCTATGAGAGGCTGTGCAGTGATCATCATGGGAATCATGTGCATTTGCTTTTATAGAAATGACTAATGTTTAGGTAGGGAATGTCTGGTAGGGCGTCATATAAAGGCTATTTCAGGACTATAAGTCACATTTTCCACTAAAATGTTTACACAAAAAAAGATGATTCACTTAAATATCACCACCATCCAAACTAGAAAACGTTGTCAAAACTGGTCTCACTAACATGTTTTCTAGTTGAACGTACAAATAATTTCACTCCTCGACTCGTACGCTCCCACCGGCCCTCTGACACAAATATCACAGCATATGCATGTAGGGGTCTGGCAGGCAGCTGTGCAGAAGCAGATGTTCTTTAGGCGAGCTGAGTGGTAGGTATAGCTTTTTGATCCTCAGTGATGATAGAGCCTTTTCATAACCACTCAGAGATGAACTGAACGGGCGACTTTGCCCAGAATCAAAATCTTGTATACATGAGTTAAAGTACACAGGATGTAGAGGCTGTGACCTGGGAACGTAACGCCACGCTGCCTTCAAGCTCATCAATGTCAGACTAATCGAATTCTTGGCACAGCAGCTCTAACAACAGGACCACTGCAGTCCGTTTCCTCATGGAAACAAGCTTCGATTTTCTTTACCCTGCTAATAACTTCCAACACTTGAATCATTACGAGCTTTGCCTCGGCCTCCTCTGTGGCTCCGTCATGATGCTTGTTGTTTATTGTTCTGAATTTTCATTATTCCACTTGCACATCTGCGATATAAATTACAGTCACTTTGAAGCCCCGTGTGCCAGAGTGTGAATAAATAAATCATACGAGCAACATGAGTGTAAACAAATTAATATGCTGCAAACACGTGTGTTTCTGGTAACCTCAGAACCGGTGGGAAAGGTGCTGCAGACTGTTGGAATTTCTCTCTCCATTAGTCACAGTTTAATAAACAGACGGACTCAATACTCCACATTCCAGCCGCATACTGAAACCTGCACGTAGTCGTCCACTTACAAAGAAACCAGGACAAGTTCACCCGTTGATACAGGGAATGCATTCATCCTACAGCGCCATCGAACAGACAAAACCATTACAGGTGGATACACAGAAATAAAAATTGAATCCTAATCAGTGTGAGGCTGTGCATATTGGAGGTTGTCCAAAATTTTATAATTGAATTTATGCTTGAAAAAATTATTAGTCTCAGTTGTAGTATGTGTTTTGTGCTATGGAGCAAAACGAAACTAAGATGGTAAACATGGTAAACATCATCATGTCAGCACTGTCACATTAGGATCTGGCTATTTATTTGCTTTGTTATATGACAAAACTGAACAACAAACTGCTGTAATCTATGTGTGAAATGTGAAAATTACACTATGATATGTATAGCATGACATTATGCCATATTTCCATTGTATAAATTGTTGAAATTAAAATGCTGTCACATTTAAAATCTAAAGCATTTTGTTTGACTGGGACCTCCAGGATTTGTAGTCGCTTCCACTTTGATGTAGTATGCCGGCAAGGAGTGGAAGTAGAATAAGCACGAATGGGGCCACCAGCAGCAACAAGAATGAGTTTTTGAAGGGTATAAGAGTCAGTAGAGGAGATATAGTAGTGTACTATTCATTTTGGTTGGAGTGATGTGAGGTAATAGATGGAGTCTGACTCCAGGAAAGGAGAGGAAAGGTTGCTGCTATCAGTACAAATCCTCACTGTCGCACAACTTTTGCTGCAGCCATTTGGTTTCAGACATGAAGAATACTGTGTCATCTGGGCTATGAAGCATTGAGCTAAACTTAGTTGTGACTTCAGTCTGCCTCTCCTGAAGTTTCATTCTCAGGATGCCACAAGAAGGCCGAGTTAGGGAGGGGTCACAGTGTGGCATGTCAGTGTTTCTTCTATGTATTGCCTCAAACATGGATGGTAATTTAAAAGACGGATCAGCACAGAAATACCACTGAAAGCTCCTGTAATATCTCTGAGATGAGCACTGAAGGCACAAAGATGTCGTTTAATGGTCACACCAACTGCAAGTCTGGGTCGAAATGCAAAATAGCCGAGTTCATTTCCTGCCTCGCTTCAACCCAGCGCTCTCTCAGTCCATCACTTAATTAAACTTTAACAAACTCATTGATTAGGTTTGAACCCCTGACCTTGTCTTGTTTATCCAGCAGCCGGCCGACAACAAACAGTAACGCTGGCTTAATTACCATCAAAGAATGATTTCTGATTAGAAGAAATTCAACTTAACCGGCACATGTGGATTCAAATAGCACAAGAAGTATATTTTGAAAATTGCACTAATGACACGATAAAATATACTTATTTGCGACAAGTCTTGTAAAATATGAACTAAATTACAATTTTCTATAACACTATACAGACTTCACTCTGTATACTTTCATGTAAACTTAAGTTTGAACAATGTACTATTTTACTAACAATTGAAATGCAATTATTTAAGCTAATTATAGACATTATTAAGTTGTACATTAAATTGTACAGTGCTTCCACTTTTAAGACAAGTACTAATAGACATCTTGGCAAAAAAAAAAAAATCTGTCCAGAAAATGTCATAAAAGTAACTCAAACATATGTTGAGTGTCTATATTTAGTACCAGAAAGTGTCTTTAAATACTCTTAATTACAACTTACTACTTAAGTCCACTTATAAAATCTATTTCAGTATATTTCAAATGACGCTAATTCATTGAGGACAACGTTAGCGTGTCAAAAAAAGACACCTGAAAATGTGATTTGAGTAACTTGGTACTGAAGAAGATGTGACATTTTAAAGCAGCAGCAGCAGCGAGCAGTTCAACAACAGCCGGTGATGCAATCAGAGGCCAATTTTAAAGCAACAAGGAGGTTGAGGCAGCAGGAGGGGGGTCCACTGAAACAAGTGGTGCACAGACAAAAGAGCTGCACAGTGTGTGTGTGTCCACATGGCTCGCGGCATGACTGGATGCAAACAATCCCTCACCATGGCAACACAGTTCTGGCTTTGTCCGGCCCTTACACAGATGACTGGATTGATTGGAGGGCACGGTCTGGGAAAGTAAACCAAACAATCACCAACAATTAAGAAGCAAACCCGTGCTTTCCTGTCACTTCCTCTTTGTTTCCGCCCCGGTGTTGGCTGCGAGAAAACACGGAGGTGTGTAGTGCAGCAGGGGTTTCTCAAACTCTGGATTAAGTGGGTGTTGCTGGAACAGCTCAGAGCTGGGCTGCTGGTGGAGATGAACAGTCATACGGTTTAGTCAAGCTCCCAAAGGGGAAATTCATCTCTGACTCAGACCTACTGCATCCTGTTCATATAAAAACCTAACACAGCTTAAAGTCATCTTTGTATAATATAGTTGTTATTGCAGACAAAGGTTAATGGTTTTGCAATTGAAAGAGGAACTTTACACACATACAACTCTTACAGAAGTTTCCATACTGTGAAATAAGATACGAAATACACTCAGCATGTTGTGAGTATAAACACTTTTAGCAAAAGCTTATTTATCCAGCCATGCGTGCAGCTCTGTGAGACTATTACCTCCTTATTAAGATATTTGTTATTAGATAGGATTTAGAGGTAATTAGCTAATTAGAGCTAAACACAAAGTACAACTGAGGCTGATGGGAATTTCATCTGCTTTCCTGTTTTTCTGGACAAACAATTTTGACTTGATGAGGGTGCCAAAGTTTTTAAAAGTCGTCCCTGACAGGACCTTGAATGTCTGCACAACATTTCACGGCTATTTATTCCAAGACAATGCAACAGGTATTTCAAATGTTAATTAAATTAGGATTTGACCCTCATCAGCTCAGAGTTGGAGTTGGCACACAGCCTCATGTTAATCAGTAGCATCTCTCATCTTTCCTGTCTTTCTTCACTGCCATTAATAATCTATGTTAATACAAGATTGCATGGAGATCTGAAATCGGAGACACTAAAACAATAACACAGCCTCCCCCTTTTTTCTTTCCTCCAACCTGTCTCCGGCTCTGCTCTGATGCAGTTGTGTGCCGCTCAACGCCTTTTAGAGATTACTTCCACATCAACTTTGTCAGCTGAGGAGAACGAGGTGGCTGCTGGTTTAACAAAAGCTGGAATAAGCTGAGTGAAAATCTTCAGGGTGTAATGACACACAGCGGCTTTCCATTCAGACAACCGTCAACCGTACTGTTCTGTAAGACACTGTGTCAGATTTTCCTGTGAACAAACAAGCTGTGGCGTTTTACATGAATGGGTTTGCCATGTGTTGGGCATTTTAATCCAATGAGCAGGTATCTGTCACAATTTCCACTCTCATATGTGAGTTTTGTTAAAATGCTGAAGATGTGGAAAAAAATAATCAAAATCCAGCTCTCTGTTATATATATTATATTTCTGCAGGGAGCGATCACCGTGTTGGAGTTGGGTGACCAAACTGCCCCCCTCGCAGCCTCAAAAGTTAACTAATCAGCTTGGTGGAGACAATAAGCCTTTAACCCTGTAAGACTCAGAGCTTAGTGGAACACGAGGTGGTGGGAAGGAGGGGGGATCTGCTGGAAGATAAACTGGGCTTGACTGACACTGAAGAGTCTGTCAAATTAGAAGAACAGGTCTGATGATGAGGCAAATATTGACGACATGGAATGACATGTTTACTGGTTTAAAAGAATGGTTTGTGTAAAATGGACTTTGGATGTTTTTGGCTCAAGGACCCAAATGGATGAGATGTTTAGAGAAGCAACAGAAAATCAACAGGAAACTTTATGATAATCAATTGATTGCTCGAGTCTCTTTTTTTTTTAATTTTGCAAATATTCCTGAGGTACAGCTTCTCATTTGTGAGGATTTGCTGCTTTTCTTTGTCTTATATGATAGTAAATGGGATATTTTTTGGTTTAGAAATTGTTAGTAAAGCCAAACTAGCAACATTGACAGGCTTATTTATATATTTTCATACAACAAAAATGGCTCAATAAAGCACATTTTAATTGACAAGAATCAGCCTTTAAACATCCAAAAGAGACAGATTCAGTGAAAATGAAATATATTCCTCATCTTTTTTTTTTTTTTTTTAAAAAGGGATGGCATGTTAAGTTAGAGAAGGACATAAACATTGTTTGCAGAAGCCAAATATTGTGCAAACATCGGTCAGGTAACATCAGTTCAGTAGCCTAGTGGATGAACATGATTATGTCTTTACAATAAACTATAACAAAATATGTGAGTATTCCTACTACAAAACACTCCCGTGAATGAGTTTTGCCCTTGCTCCATCACACATGTGCTTCAAGGACCTTTCTACTCTCTCCTGTAGGCGAATGACTCAGTTGAAGGAACTGATTAAAACCACTGCTGAGTGAGCGATTGCAGCCAAACTCTATTAAGAGATTCATCATTGCAGGGCTCAGCAGATCCACACATACACATACACACACACACACACACACACACACACACACACACACACTGACCACTCACTCATACACTCACTCACTTCCTGCTGGCTCATGGATCAGGTATGTTGTCATCTGGCCATGACCATCTCTATCACTCCTTTTAAGGATATTGTGTATAAACGATAAAGCAGGTCACACAATTATCACATATTAGTGTTTAATGTGAAAATGGAGGATGAGGAGAAAAACATGAAAACAGCTGCAATATAAAGTTATGCAACTACATCTGATCAGCCTCTATTAGCTCTTTTGCGTGTTTCCCCCATTTTCCATAACAAAAGTTAATTCACCATGATAGAATTTTAATTCCCTTCAACCTTGCAGCTTTTAAAGTGATGCATTCAAGTCCCATTGGAGACACTGGCTCCATGTATCAAACCCTAAAAAACATACCTCTTTCCCAGCAGCAGATCAGTGTGTGTCAGAGCATTTAAAAGTCTCCTGTTGTGCTGCAGTCTCACTGTTTCTCTCCAGGATACAACAAACCAAAAAAATCCGCTACTTTCCTCTGCGTGTCATGCGGGCCACTTGCGGGAGAGATCCTGTTTATCCCGCAAATGCATCATCATCCCCGCATCTGTGCGCGCATGTAAACACGCGTCCGTCCGCAGACATGCAGCTTTTTCCACCATCCGCAGCTTCAGCTCTGTCTGTCGTGCTGCTTCTGTCCGACACTGAGGGAGACCACAGGGCTTGTTGTAAATTACATCGGGACTGAACTGGGACACCGCAAGGCATGATGGACCGGTTAAAGCTGCAATGCACATGAAGCAGGTCCGCTCAGATGCGATGCAGTTTGCAGCCGCTGTTGGACCTGTGCTGTGATTCACCTGATGTGCTGTCTGTTGATTTCATGTCTGCAAAGTGTATTTACTCAAGTATGATTTCGAAGTACTCGAGTATTTCCTTTCTTTGCTTCCAGGCTACTTCAGTGCAATTATAGCAACAGCAAATTTAATAAATAAGTTGTGATGTATTATTATAGATTAAGATGAGACTATAAATGAGTATTTAAAGTACTTGAAAGTAATTCTAAATCAGTAATTGTAATGCAGTAATATGAGTAATCTGGTACTTTATATATATATTGATGTCAGTACTTTTACTAATGCTTACATTCTGAAAGCATGACTTGTACTTCTAAGAGTGTTTCTACACTGATGTTGATACCTTTACTTGAGTAACAGATATCAGTACTTCTACCTCTGGTTACATATTTGATATTTGATATTATTTCTTTCAGCTTTGTGCAGTTTTTATTTTTGAGAACCCTTTGTTTGTCTCTTGTGTTTTATTATGTTTGAAGACAAAAAATACTTTGTTAATTAAAAAAAAAAAGTTCAAAATTCTTCTGTCCACTTGTTCTCCCTTGTTGAAAAATCCTAAATTTAACCTGCACATTTTTTTTATAATAGTTTCACAGTTTTAACTAGTACTAATACTTGAGATTTCCACATTAGTGAACTATTTAAGAGTTGCATACTGGACCATGATTGGCTAGTTGTGATGCCATTTAAGGTGAACATAGAGAATCTTTCTGTCCATCTCCAGCAGGTTGATGTGAAAACTTTTAGTGTCAAACTCTGCACAGTGAAGCTCAAAAGTCAATCCGATTAACAATAAGCAAAACACATGTTGAATGGAGACAGACTTCAAATTAGCCTTTGAAACTGTCTCTTTCCAACTTGGTCATGTTTACTTTTCTGGATTAAAACTCGTTCTTAGAAATATGACTTAGAGTCTAAAAGCCAGAATAAACAAATACATCTTTCCCATCTCCGAGTCAAAAACACCAGTATTCCCATCGTGGAGCGTTCGACTCTGCAGGCTCTGCAAAGATTGAACTTCTCTCATCTTCAGATTAAAAACATATTCAACCAATGGTTACATGTTTTTGGGACTGCACCGCTCTCAAAAGAAAATATTCCGGTTGTCTTGTGCGTCAACAGACATGCCCCCAAAAATACTGCCTGACATAATTGGTATCTTTGGAAACTTTGGGATCTCGACTAGAGTTTAAATACACGTCTGTGGGTTTCAGCAATGCTCAGCTGCACAGCATGCGCTAGGTGGACACACTGGATGCTTGTGCAGAGTTTAACAAGTCAACAGTTGGAATAGAGTTTGATTTATTCTCGAAGAAATGTGTAATTCAAGCGAGAAGCAGCATTAGTTTCATTCAACTGTGCGTTTTATTTTTTGAAGAGGGTCAACAAGGAAAGGTGTGTGTAAGTGTGTTTATGCTTATTTAAATTCCAGTCAACACTCATGTCTTCATGTCTCGTGGCATTAATCATGACAGCTTCCTGTTTTGCTGATGGTGCAGAATCACACATGACCTTCAGCTTTTCAGTGCACTGGAATTTCAGTGCCAATATTTTGATGCAGGACTGAGAAAGTAGTTTGTCTTACACAGCATTTGCATACAGTTGCTGCATCCAGCGTTCAATCTGCTCTTTGTTGCCCAATTAAGCCGTTTCTCACCAACTCATTTTCTAAGCAAATGTCCTAACATGAGTCATAAATTCTGTAAGAGCCACAATATGTTTTTCCTTCAAGCCAGCTTTAATTTTAATTGTGCTCATTCACTCCAGTGTTGTAGGTCTATATATCAGCTTAGGACTAAACTCTGCAATTAATCCTCAACATATGGTTCAGCTGTTGTGACAATCAAGCCATGGTGTGATTGATGTTTTCTTGCAGGCAGCGGTGACGAAGTCTGACAGATGCTTTCAGGATTTACAGCCTTGTGTACAAACTTAATGCGGGCTGCAATCAGGCTTCTGTGTAAAGTGTCAAGGTCACGATTTCAGAGTAAAAAGCTAAAGTTGATTATTCATCACAGACAGTTAAAGCTTCTTTTGTTGTTTGAGTGAAGTTAGAGAGGCTCGAGCCAAAAAACACCAGCGCTGAAGCCAAATCATTAATGTCCCTTGACAGGTGTTTTCATTTTGCCTCACTGGACCTTTTTTTATCAGGAGGTGGAGTCAACAGGTTTTGCTTGATGACACATTTTTCCCTCTCTTGATTGTTTTGTCTTACATGTCAAGATGATAACTTTAACCTTTATCCCTCTATTGGTGGGTGAAATGTGGTGCATTTCCTTGCACAGCTCCGATCAAGCACAGCTCTCTAATCAGGCAGAACAAGTGAGAACACCTGTGGGTGTGCAGGAGCCAACTGCACCAGCTCCAGTTCAAACTCATCGCAGCTGTGACGGAAGCTCTTGAGTGGAGATTTACGTTTTACTAAATTCAAAAACAGGTTGCATCAGAAAAGCAATTAGGATTTATTGTATTGAACCCAGGTTTAACTGCAGTGCAGCTAATTTAATGAACAGACATTATTAAAGATTTTAATAGCAAAGACATCTCTTGTTTTAATGGTGCAGCTAGATTTAGTTAATATTAAAACAAAATATAATATTGATAATTTTGGATCTTCAGGTATGAGGTTGCAGCTCATTTGGACAGTCAAGGTCAAAGGTCATATCACCAGGTTAAAAGATGCTCAAAACACAACCAAAATGAAAGTCCTTATTCTTGCACTGAAAGAACAAAGCTGGCAACTAAACAGAGGTTATGCAACAGCTGCAGCATCTTTTAGTTTAAGGGTAAATTAGACTCTATGTTCCCTGTCTCTCTCTCTCCTCCACCTTGATGAATTGCACATCCTCATCGCTGGCCGCTGCCGTTGACCTTCCGTTGTCAAGGACCCGCCGACTACAATCGCTTCTTTTAATCCTTTTCTCAAACTCTCCAGCATGCCTTCTCCCACCAACTTTCTCCGTAACCCATCACAACACAACCTCCTCGACCCCAATCAGTCACGAGTCAAACATGCACTCTCGCTCCCTGAATTTCAAAAGGACTCCACACTCCTCACGCCGCCTCCCTTTTCACAGTCACTCGTCCTCCTTGACCTGCCCGCCGCGGTTGGCACAGCCAGGCCACCAGTTACTCCCTGGCACCAACGCAGAGCATGAGATTTGAGAATTTAACTGTATATGGTGCCTTTCTACCTGGCTGACTGCATCTATCAAGTTTCATTGCTTGAATCTCTCAAGTGCTCGGTCCTTGACTCGCTCCTATCCTCACTTTCCGACTCGTGAATTCATCTTCTCTCCTCGGGTATTTCAGCTTCGCTCCCTATTTTATGTCTCAGGCTCAAAACTTTCAGGCTTAAATATATTTTGCTTCTGGAGTACTTGACATTTTCATCACCCCGAAGACACAGTCAAAAACAAATATTAGAATTAAAGTCTGAGAAAGCAAGCATAACTTTGGGTGGAATATATGTTTTTCTGCTTTGCTTTCTTGTCGGATTTATTTCGCAACCCCTGGGAATCGCTGTCCTAGATTGATGCGCTGAATCATGTCCACTAGATTTCAAATAAACTAATAAATATACCATGTATGCCGTTCAGTTTATGGGCTCATTCACGGTGAAATACACCTCTTTTTTTAAGTATCACACAAACCAACCCAAATTAAACTGTTGGCTGAAATCTCCCGAGTTGGAGCCACAGCTCTTTCATTCAGACTGCTTGATCATTTTATCAAGGTTGTCTATTCTCAAATGACACCTTTTGATTTCTAGCTTCACTTCAGGTGGTTGTATTTGCAAGCTAGCAGCTGCACGGCCTTGAGGAATTGCTGTTTTGTCTGGGGAGGGTCTCCGACTGATAAAACCTTTGTCCCACTTTCACAAGATCTCGCCGCTCTGCCTCTTCTCTCAAGGAGAAATCTTTTCCACCGAGGCCGCCTGCTTTAACTCAATGATTGCTTTGTTTCTGCCAGTTGATGACTGAATATCAGAACGCCTGTTATCTGGCAAACTTGGGTGTTTTTAATTAGCTGAGCTTTGGCCAAATCCTCCCCAAGAAAGGGATTAACTCAAACGTGGACATAAACAGAGACAAAGGCAAGAAAATAACTGGGCTCAAGGGGGACATGGGTTCTCTAACAGGAAGCCAAGGTGTTGTGCCAGGAAGGAAAAAGGCACTTGCTTTGGTTTGACTCCAAAGCTGCCAAAAACTAATGCAAAAGAAATTCTTAAAGCCAGAGACCAAAGGAAAAGAGACAACACACCCTCTCTAGTACAAGTGACCATGTGCTGAAGCAGACTGAGGTTTTTTAAAAACTAACCCCAGCTGAAGGAAGTTGCTCCTAACGAGAGGGCAGCTGAGCTCATTAACAATGGTTGGTTCAAGTTTTAAATCTTCTGAACGTCTGGTTTTTAGATCAGTTAAGAGCTGAAACAAGATGCTTTGTCAGTTTTATGATTGTATCACACAACAAGCAGGAATCACTAAATAAAACTAAGATTATTGACCAAATTGCCTTTAAATTTCTTACTCTTTTTCTCATTGCACAGTTCATCAGGTCCTTTTAAGTGCAACAAGCTCTGCACTTAAAACTCTCTGACTTAAAACACTTAACACACTGCATCTGTGACATTACAGGGTGGTACTTCATTCCAGACATTCTCAAAAGATCAGAGAGGTAAAGAAGACATGTGGTGCGAGAAAACTATGAAAATGCTGCGCAAAGTGAGTTTTGGAAACTTCACTTTAGGTCCCGAATGTTCTGGAGTGATTATGTCAGTGGAAAGCAATTTGCCCTTGGTGGCTGACACCCCTGACAATGGCGTCAGTGTAAGGGAAAAAAAAGTTAAAGTGGCTTGTCTTTAGCCTGTTTTCCACTGCTGCTGGTCTCATGAAAGAATCCTTTCTTTTTCTCTCTGTGTGTTATACATGTTCAGTCCACTTCAGTCCACCCTTACAAACTCACTCTCATGTGTCTTGACACCTGTTACCAGTGGCTATTTTGGTTATATTATTTGGGTCTATAAATACATTCTTCAGGCTTCCGAGTTAGAGAAACACTGAGCAACTTAGAGGAAACAATCATGTATGTATTGAATTATTGTCACTGATTAATCCCATGATGCTTTGTCTTAAAGTCTGGTCATCTAATCAATTTCATTACAAGAGCATGAGGTTCTCCTTGTGAAATAAGAAATCGGACCAATTCTCAGAGCGGCATAAGCTGTGGAGAGACAAGTGGGCTATTGTTAAAAGGATTTGGCTTCTTCAGAGTTTTTTTTTTCTTCTTCTCCTTGCACCAAAACCAAGCCTTGAAAATCATGGACTTTGTTACTAAAATAGTTCACAAAGTGGGTGAATTAGAGATTAGTGGAGAAAAAGAGGAAAGTGCACAGTTTAGTTCCTCAAATAGAAAGGCTTAGGGTTTAATCTGAGGGCTAAACCACTTTCAAACATGTTGGATAGAGAGTTTATGAATATGAAAATAAATGTTATTCGGGGACAAAGCACCACTTGGGGCCCATTTTTAATAGATCAGAAGTGAATCTTTCCTCTGCTCGTCTTTGAGGTGTGTGATGAGCACTTGATGCTACACCACTGCCCCCTGCAGGACATATGAACAATAAACCTGTTTTTTCCCCTGCTTTTTCTGACCTGAAAAAAAGGCCTCTACTTCTTTAAAGGGAGCATAAATACATCTGGAAAGTGGACTCATTGAATTATTCCAACTCCTTTGTGAATGACTTTACATTCATGTATTACAGTCACACATAAGTCTTGGATCATATGAAATGCACAATCTGCTCTGCTTTTAGATACATAAAAGCTCGACACAAGGCCTGAAACTGAAAATCATATCAGTGCTTAGAGGCAATTTTCTGTCATGTCATGCTACATTAGGTCCTATGTACTTGCAGATGGATGCTCGGTGCTTTCATGTCCCTCGCTCTGTGCAGGCTGGAATACAGGGAGATAGCACTGACACAAAGCTGTAATTGCTTTGCGGGGCATCAACCATTATGCAAATGTGGAGAATGTTTCTCATTATTTTGAGATATTAACTCATTATTTTGTGAAGGTTCCTCATTATATTTTAGACTCTAAGTCATTTTTTGGAGATACCAAGTTTTTATTTTGAGATACTAACTCATAAATTTGAGGTACTAAGTCATGATTTCAAGATAAATAAGTCATTATTTTGATAAACTTTCTAATTATTTTGTGATACTAACTTGTTATTTTGAAATAATATATCGTTATTTTTGAAATTCCAAGTCATTATTTTGAGATGCTAAGTTTTTATTTTGAGAAAGTTGCTCATTATTTTGAGATACTAACTCGTTATTTTGAAATACTCAGTCACTATTTTGAGATACTCTGGTGTTATTTTTGAAATACTAAGTCATTATTGTGATCAACTTTCTCATTACAATGACTTACAGGCTCTTTCTTCATCACACTGGCAGAAATGGGCCTCCACAGTCAGGTTGTTAATTTGATTTATAAAATTCAACTACCGCCTGAAATGGAGCAGATTTCCCAGTTGGGATCAGCTTCATTAGACAAAGTGGATCTCAGGGGGAATTTTCCTTTTTAAATAAGAAGCGTGTGAGCGGGACCACCGAGGCTCTGAGGATGAGAGTCCTATTAGTTCCTGTGAGCTTCTACACCTGCTGACCTTTATTTAATGTCACTGTCCACCGTGTCATTGTTTCACGTCTTCCCATCTTGCCCCGGCCTTAAAAGCCTGGTCCGGGAGGGGTGATGTTGATTGTCACCCATCCCCCTCCCGCCCCCTGCCAACTCCTCCTTCCTCCATGTGTACCGCAGTGCAGCTCGTCCTGCCAGGCCCCTGCAAGGTTAACACTGCTCCAGGGCCTCAAAGTCACTGAGAGGCCTCACAGATGAAGCCAAACCTTTTTTTTCCTTCTTGGCACATAGCTCATCTTATTTAATTTGGTTTTAATCTTGGCCATGCACTCTACTGTAAGTCAGGCTTTCCGAAGTAAAAGGTCATAAATGATTTTGAGCTTATATATAATTGATCTCAAACTGCTTTTTGATGAATGAGTCAACCTTCTCTCCGGTAGCAGATTCATTTACACAAGTCTCATTCACTGTACCTGTAGTATGAGGAGATATTTACAGTATATTAGATTTTGAAAAACAGTCATTTGTCATTATATAACGTCTTGGCAGTGACTGACCTTTTTGGTGGTACTCATTATGAAAGTAAGGGAGATTTATTAGGGGAAAACAATCTACTACATATAATAATCAAATAATTCCTCTTATGTCAGTTTTTGTATCCTGGCATTTTCTCAAGTAATTTATTAAAAAGTTTCCCAGAACATAGTGAACAATACATTTCAGTCAAAACTATTTATTCATATTGTCATATATATATATATCATATAGTCAGAAAGCAAGAGATCAGCTGGTTGTTGTGTGTTACAGCAGAAAGTCATCCTATTCAAAAATACATTTTATATACAAACAGCTCATTAGTTTGTCAAAAATAATGCTGCTTATTTTATTTTAATCCTTCACTACTTATTTGGTTTAAGTATTGGAGTATTCTGAACAGTTCAGTTTAGCTGCCACTACAGTAATAGACATGAAAGAGTACTTTAAATTTCATTTTTTGCTAGAGATGTTTTCAGGAATAGTTCCTACATTCATCCGTCAGTTTTTCTGACCGAGAGGCACCAGGACAGTATCTGATGTATTTGAGGAGGAATGTCAACAAAATTGAAAAGTGCTTTCAAGGTCCCACGAAATGAAAAATGTCATAATGTGACAGTTCTGTTATCCATTATCTCTATTTTAATACAACATCTAGTCCTGTGTCCTTTAGTCAAAATGACGTTTGTCCTGAAACTGCAGCACTAACATACAAAAACTACTTTACAATTATAAAGCCATTTCATGGGACCACTGAGGGAAACATAGACATAGTTAACGGAAATGTTTTATCTTCAACCTTGAGAGAAAAAAGTAAAACAGTGCATTGAGTGATTTGGGACCACAAGTCCGGTTGTTGTCAACAACTGCAGCTTGAGTTTGGTATTTTTAGATTCAGCTCAGTCTTGTCCGGAGTTCACAGCTTTTGTTGTCCTTGAGTTGACGAAATCAGTTTTCCTGTAGCCACACTGTTGAGGGAAAAGTGTTGATTATGGACATTATATCTATGTTGTGTTTTAGTGCCCCCTAGTGGTAGCATCAAAAAAAGCAGACAGTAGTAAAACACTGACAGATACTTGATACTTTAAGTAAGTTTTGCTGATTATACTTTCATATATTTACTTAAGTAAGAATTTTAAATGCAGTATTTTTACTTCAGTAAAGGATCTGAATACTTCATCAACCCATTTGACAAACAGATGCTGGTTATCTGTTACACTATAACATGCATAGACAGAAACCCACCTTCTTGTAGGACCCGTGGAGATCAGTGTATTTCCACATGGAGTGCAGCAGGGCACACGCTGCCTGACCCGCTCTGGTTGGTCCATAACTAGGAAATTGAAAGTGGAAATTTATCTCTATATACTGCATAAAAAATGTATATTAAAAAGTACACATTAGAGGTTAGAGGTTATTTTATCGTTTCTGAAACAACAGACTGACCCGTTGTCCTTGTTACTGATGTTGATGATCTTTGGGAGAGCGCCCTCATTCACGATGGCTCTGACATGCTGCTTGTCACTCTGACTCAAGTTAGTCAGGATATGGCAAAGAGAAGCCGTCACCTCGGTGGGCAGGTCGGTGCCAGTGTCGTCGTTGGGGAGCATCGCCACCACCTCTGGCAATACATGCTTCACTTCAGGACAAAGAATAAAAGATATATATTGAAAGTGTGCAAAAATCAAAAAGGCACAATTTGAGGTCCAAATGTAAACAAACGGCACAGAAATTCTTTGTGGAGAAAATTCCTCAGTGTATCTGAGGCTTGAATGGAAACAGTTACCGATGTCAGGGTGCAGCTCCTGGTAGCGCGACAGGTTCTTTATTAGCGATATGGCCATCCTCTTCACATCACTCTCTCCCTCCTCTAACATCTTCCTGACATGCTGGAGGCCATGTTCCCGTTGGACAATAGTGAAGGTGATGGCTTCCGTCATCTGCCAGGCCACAGGAAATACATCAGATATGTGTGATATATACTTCATCTTTGAATTTGATTTACAGGTCTTAATAGATAAAAACAACCTTGTTTGCTGATGCTGTTAAAGGTTTGTTTACATCAATAATTCATGTAAACAGTTTTTTATTATGATGATTTTTTTCATTATGACTATTTTTACGATTATGACTTTAAAAGTTCACATTCGAATGAAATGTCACCATACACCAGGTACGGAAGATAAAAATACAGTACATTGCTTATTTAATTGGTACAGTTCTGACTCATTAACATTATGAAGAGAATCTCAAACCATGCAAATGTATCAGACGACTCCCTGTGAAAGACGTAAACTTCAAGAACTGCATACTGATCAAAAAACATTATTTATTACTTTGGTGTTGTGACTCTTGTCAAATCTTAAGACATCACTTTGGACTCACTTTAGTAACTCATGATGATATTTTTTCATGATTACAGCATCACATAGTATTGGAAACACACAATAACACAAACTATAAACCTCATCTGCCACATAAAATTCCAAATATGTATCAATAAAGTAATCTGGTGGTCAGTATTTAGATCAGTGCTGCTCTCCTCTCCACAGGAAGACAACTCTTTAAAAGAAACAGAGCTGAGGTTTCTCCCCAGTCTTACCGCTCCGTTCCCGGCCGTGATGTTCTGCAGGGCTCCGATGGCAGCCTCCTGGGTGGAGTGACGCACACTGCGGGCCAGCAGCGACAGGTACATCCGAATGGTGATGGTGCTCCACAACCACTCTATGCCACGTGGGTTAGCCTTCTCCTCCAGCAGGGGGCACCGACGCTCCAGATGCTGGGGAGGAACAGGTGATGTTGAGTTTAGATCAGTGGGTTCATATTGACAACATGAAGCAGCTATACAGTAGATTAACAATGAATGACAAACATAACTTTTTACCTGTTCCTTTTGTTAAGTATATTAAAAGTTTATTAACCAGGGAAGACTAGTTGAGCATCTACGCCATTTTACAACATAATTCATCATATAGTTAATTCATATAATTATGAACAATTTATGCCGTCGCTCAGTAGCTACAATGATCCTTTAAGGAGTCTAATTGGTTTGTAAAGACTTGGAAGGAGTTTGTCATCAAAGTTACAGTGAAATGAAAAATATATTTTAGAAACTGTAATCCTGTGTGTTAATTATATGTCAAAAAAAGAGTATCGTGATGACTTGCTCACTAACCCTGCCCACTATATACAACTAGGTACTAAGTGGAAGGTGTGTGTCTGGATCTCTGCCAGCAAAAACTCTGTTTATATTCCCAAAGATACTCGGTAATGTGATATAAATCACTCAGAAATAAGTCACATTACAGAAGTTAAACACGCTCTCACTTCTGTTTCACTGTGACTTAAAAACCTTCAAGTCATCATAAGAAGTGCCACTAAACCAGTTGCATATTACAGCCGGGAGGCGCTGTAGAAACTCCAAACTGTTACTCTTATTGAATGAGTTTTGTCTGCATTCAGTGCTGTGGTGTCTCTGTCTTCCATGGCTCTGGAGGAAGTGCTCTAAAATAATTTTGATGATGCCAACAGGGTTATGTCAATTTGAGTTTAGAGATGACAAATTATAACAGAAAGCCTGTGTTAAGAACTCGAGGTGTAGAGTTTAAAGATGTAGAAACTGACGAGACAGGGAGCATCTAATCTGGGACAATATCAAGTGGTTTTATGGAAAGTGTAGGATCTGGCATTTTTGGTGCTGGACCCATGCTAGGGACTATAAATCTGGATATCTGGGTATAAATCTGGGTCTCGTGTGAGTCCTGCAACTCTAAGGAAGCGTGATACTAAATCCCAGGATTATTAATAATTAACATTAAAGTATTGATTAGATCTGCTTTAATGAAGCATTGCAACTCTAAGTGCCTAAGAACAGGACTTGCACTTGACAAGCATGTCTCGTTTGCCCTGATGTTTCTCTCATAATTTAAGAGAATGAAAAATACAATCGCCTTCTAAGAAGTTGTTTTCAGGGTGAGGCTTAGGGTTTTTCACAGAATACGGCTCTTGAATATTGCACTGCACGGACATCTTTTGTATTGTCAATGTGGATTACTGTCCGAGGGGGATTACCTCTGTGATCTTGGCACTGCGATAAGCAAAGCAGCCGACAGCCTTTGGTTTGGGAGCCAAACTCTGTCGGGATTGTCGGAGGTCTCTGCTGAACATCTTAGGAAGCTCTGCCTCTATCTGATAAGACAGGTTGTGCAAGATGCAGACGCAGTTCTCTGTGGACTTCAGAGCAGATACACAGATTCAAATCTAATTAGATACAGAATGGCAAACTGTTTCATCACATAAACAGATGTAACATACAGAAGCTTAAATGGCAATAATTGGTCGTCTAGTGAGTTTTGCTTTGACTTTTTTTAGCAAGTGAGATTCAACATGATTCATATGAATGACTATGTGTACATGTATACATCAGTCCATCTGCAGCAGTACAGTGTAGAAATTCCCACATGTGGACGAGCAACAAGTTGCACCATAGATCAAACAGCTGAGCGGTTTGTTGTGAAACAGACCGTGAAGATAAACGTTTTCTCTGGAATGCTTATCATTTTCATTTCACCTTGTCATCCGTCTTATAGTCGGCTATGGCTCCCCGGACGTAGTAGACCAGAGAGTCAATAAGATTCTCACACTCCCTCATCGCCCTCCTGCCATCTGGACCAGCAGAGCTCAGATTTCTGGGAACAAAAACAGTCCCAACAATCAAGGTAATGTGATGTGTGTGTGTTCAATCAGATAGGCAGTTTTTAGTCGCACTGAACCGTATTGGAAAAGTCAGCAATGTTAATAAGAAGGAATTCAACAATTACAGTGAGAGAAATAGAAACATGAAGTCCCCTCCTGTCATCCACATGATTATAAAAAGTGATCAGATCCACTATTATGGACGAAGCCAGCAGCAATCAGGACAAATTATTTCAGACTAACAAAACATTTTGAAGTCATCCAAAATAAATACAACAATTAACATTGTGACTCCACACAACAAGCTCACTGTGCAGGGATGAGACATAAATGGGAGAGGAACTCATCATTTTTCTCATCCGCATGGAGCTGAAAAGGTTCGAGAACACGATGAGGAGAACCTGAGAACATCGGGGCCGGCGAGGGCTGAGTGATTTCAGTTCAGCCGAGCGGAGAGAAGAGAGGGCTCGATGAATAATTCAGTCTCTCACTCATTTGATCTGGCTATAGTCGCGGGGGTGAGCTGTGCGTCTTCTATCTCCTGCTTCGTAAACAGAGAGATGATATACTGCGAGTCTGAAGAGCTAAGCCGATACATAAACAGAGACCACAATGGACAAATTGTGGTTTAGCACGATGACATAATAGTAGAGAGAATCTATTAAAAATAGGATGGATAAGGGATGAATAGGATCATCTCTGACTTTTCCCCAATCTGTTGCTTTGAAAGAACTATCTTTCCAACTATTGGAAATTTAAAAAATATTGAGTATAGGTTGAAAAGGTTTTGCAAATCACTGTCTCAGTTTTTATTTACATTTTACACAATGTTCCAATTATATTATAATCTGGGTTGAAGCTGTTAGTTCCTTTTAAGATTCCTTTCATTGGGTGTGTGCCGACGAAATTCACCAGAAATCAAAAGTCTCTTTCCACAGAAATACAGCCAGCCTTGTTATTCAATAAAAGCTTGGCAGTGACAGCCATCTGTTAACTCTTGCACTTTGTAATATCATCATATCATAAACCTGTTGCCTTATGCTGCACAGTGGTCAAACATCTACTGTGCTTCGTATTCGTGTGAATAGATTGTAAGCTTTTAACTTCCTCCATTAGTTTCTCCATTGTGTGCCATTCTGGTTCATCGAAAGTAGGATTTTGTGGTGATAAAAATCAGTGAATCAATTTTTCTTCACCATACAAAGTGATTTATTTGATGTGTGGCAAAATGCATTGTATTTGTATTGAGTCTGATATGAGCTGATTATCTGACACCAGTGGTGGTGTCTGTTTACTTTAATCTATAATCTAGGCCGCAAAAGCTCTCTGACGATCGAGTTTCAAAGGCAACAAAGGAGCCTACCTCAGGCAGCCGGTGGCATTGTGAAACACAGCAGCATCAGCCAGGAGCTCGTCTTTGGGGTTCTCGCCCTCGGAAATGCCAGAACTGGGCACCAGGACGGACTTGGTGAGGACAGACAGAGCCTCTCTGGAGATGCGCTCCTTCAGGAGATCGTGAGAGGAGAGGTTCCACAAAAGACCTGGGAGTGAGATGGAAAAATTCTTTATCATTTGCAAAGACATTAATGTCTATATGAAGCCAGTTCAAACATGCAACAAGTTCTTGATAATGCAGCTCAGTGAAAAACACACCAGTGAGTTCTCGTCTGGTCTCCATATCACGGCTGCTCTTCAGGACCCCCAGAATAATAGCCAGGCCGTTATTTTCCTTCACTTCCATCTTGTTTTCACTGCTCTGGTAAACGACATTACGTAGGGCCCCGGCGGTGACACACTGGACCCGCTCGTCATCGCTGTTCAGGAGCTTCAGGAGCTTTTCAATCCCGCGGAGATAGTACACCTGAAAACAAGAGAGGAGTATTAATTGACAGATTCCTTTATAAATTTCATTACGCCTTAACTTGGCTTGTGTTAATTTGTGATGGTAAAGCAGATCATAAACAGCATTTCGTTATCATAGAGCGTCACAGTCAGCTCAACACGTTAGTCAGACAAACCAGTTGAGAAAATTCATGGCTGTTATTGAAATGACTGACAGAGCAATCGGTACATTTAACTGTACAAACAGGGGCTCAACAATGTAAACACTACCTCCAAAAAAACATGAACAAATCTGAAAAAGTCCAGTTTGAGTGTTCCTATATCTCTCATGTGATAAAGTCGGGTTTATATATTTAAGGGCTAACTAATCATATTTTGCATCACTTTAAAATGATCCCTGCACATGATGAAACCAACCATCTTTTTAGCGTCGTCGCTCTTGAAGCACTGGCTCTGTATGTGGCCGGCGGCACAGATCAGCGTTTCCTCATTATCCTGGGTCAGCAGGTTGACCGCCCTCTCTAACGTCATCTCTGGGGGCTTGCTCTCTGACTTCCTGTGTTAGAAGACAGCCATGAATGAAAAAATGTACAGTGTCTGAAAATACAGTTCATAGCCTGGATCACACATCAGGGCAATGCAAGAATGTATTAAATTATGTCCAAAGTGAAAATTAACAATCTTACAGTGTTGTGACATTCTGCGCCTGTTTCTGCTGGACGGGGAGATCCAGTTCCATCGCCGCCCCCATGTCCACCTCTAAGCTGGCGACCGAGGGCGGGTGTGAATTCAGCCTGCGTGGCCCCTGACCCTCCCTCCTGACCTGAGCCAACCAGGACAAGCCTTCATCGGGCTGGACAGCACCGAGCATCACATCAGGATTCTGTGCCTGCACCGTGTGTGCGTCCTGTTTGACAACAGTCTGGATATGATTCCGGCGAGAGCCGTAGTCACCGCTTTGCCGAAACGCGGGCTTTGGTGCTGCCGCCGCTCTCGATGACCTCCGGCGGAAGCTCTCGAACGTGGTTGTGGAGGTGAGCGGCCGTGTGACGCGGGGGACCTCTGAGAAAGCATAGCGGCGAAATGAATCCGAACCAAATGACTGCTCCTGAAGATTCATCGCCCTGAGCGACTGACCGGGTCCCGGATGCGTGTACATCCCATAATGGAGGGTACCGTAAGTGAAGCGACTGCGAGGAAACTCTGGGCTCTGCGGTGGAGAAACTTCCACTCTTCTGGATGGTTTCTGCACATTGTTGCTTGAAAGAGAGAGACTGGTGAAGCTCAGTCTATTTGTCTGTGGGAAAAAAAGGACAATCCACACTTTAATATGTTGAGACCTGTTCAACCTGCTGGTGCTCGGGACTTTAAAAATGCACAGTAATACAAATAAATTAACTGTACAGACAACAGATCATTAGAATGACTTGTACAGGCAATTAGTTATTTTGAGTTATATAATGCATTAAATGCTATTGAGGCCGATTCAGTCTCATTATATTTATAAGTAAATACCCTTTTACAGAATAAACTCCACTACTGACAGATATTGGTGTGGTTCAAAGTGCATGATTGAAATGTTTCATATGTTGTGTGGTCTTAAACTGCGCTGTATCACAAAACAATTGTGTATTATATAGTAAGATTATGATTCAGTTTCCCATTTACTTAAGATGTAATGGAGATTTTTTGTTTGTTTTTATGACATGCAATAAGCACATTTGGCTGCATCTATATGAAAGAAAACATAATCAGACAAGTCAAAAATGTGAAGAGCTTTATACTTTTCCTTTAACCTTCATCAGTTAGTAAAAAAAAAAAAGTTAAGTTTTGATGTACTGTGTGTTTGCCTGTGTGTATGAACTTATCTAATAAGTTATTATAATCTTATCAGTTCAGTGATGGCAATGGAAAATACACTTTTATTTTAGCGCTGATCAGCTGACAAAATAAATAAAACTCCATTCATTTTCTGTTGTCAGTTTTGGGGCGCTTGAGCTTACAAAATGGAAGACTCCAACGATTGGCTTGAGAGGCCTGGAGGCTCTGAGAGTAAATCATCAGCAGATCATTTGACTACATTCAAATTAAGGTACAACAGGTGCAAATTTCAAAGAGAGGACAACTGAAACAAGACAAGTATTGAACTGACTGCATCTACTATATAAAATCAGATCAATTTTAGCGACATGTGAAAAACATAATAAGCACCACTGAGCTGTCCGTGTGTATGTGTGTGTGTGTGTGTGTGTGTGTGTGTGTGTGTGTGTGTGTGTGTGTGTGTGTGCATACATGAATAAAGAGGCAACAGTCCCATACCTTCATGTTTGGTAAAAGTCCATCTGCAGCATCAAAGCTCTTGTTCTTCTGTAAATGGACACCACCTGAAACAAGTGGAAGAGGCTTTGTTTGAGAGTACTGTTTCACACTGTAATTACCTAAACGCCTGGCAACACCGACACTTCCTCCGGTCAGGGGCGTGACTCCCACCCCGGCTGCCTGAGCTGGAGAGGCACAGCGCACACCCACAGAGCCGCGTGCATCTTTGCAAACTAGTGCAAGCCAGATGCCATTTGCATTAAGAGGGATTGGCAAGAGGAAGGCAGAGGGGGAAGCAGGAAATCAGCGATAAGACAAATCAAACACATACTTTAAATCCTATGTTCAGTATGAATGGACATAACCACCTGGTGCATACAGTGTGATGTGTATCTCCCAAAAGGTCCAACAAAACCCATTATTCTTTATATTTCCAGTGTGTTGTGTTGCAGGAAGCCACATAACAAAAGAGCCACGATATGTGATTGTACAATAACACATAAATAATTATATATCACTGAAACTATTGGTCAATTGATTTAGTCATTTGACAGAAAACTAATCAGCAACTACTTTGTGACCTCTGACACATTTCAAGACATCACAATCTATTTTTTGACTTATCATAACCAAAGGATCGATCAAATCCTTCACTGAGAAATCAATCCATCAATAATGAAAATAATCAATGGTTGCAGCCCTATTAATATGTAAGTGACACATTTGAACAACTTCCTCTCTTTGAATGAAATTTCCAACTCGCTATTCATTATACTGAACTACTTCTCATTTATCAGGTCAGTCGGTCTTGAGTGGATGAAAGCATGAGGCCTGAAATATTGTCACACCTACTTTAGTAATCTCTCACCTTATCTCTGAAAACAGTCTTATCATGAGAGCCATCAAAGCCAAAATTGCTCCAGCAGCACATTGTTGATAAGGAACCTTGTGTAAATACATATATCAACCTTATTAAGAAGTAGTGACGAAACAAACTTCTGCGGAACATAATCAATATCGTCCTGAAAATCTTATCGCTTTTTGTAGTTGATGACTCACTGAAGTTCATAGCTGACCCACTCTCATCTTTATTTAGGCGACCAATGCATCATACATGAGGACATAACCCCCCTGGGAAGCAGGCCAGTGGGTTAGATATTAGATTCAAGCTCCGTCAGCTGCCACTGTCATCTCCCTTCAGACGACAGGATGAATGAAACTGCAGAAACCTGTCGGACGAGCAAACTACTGAGAGGCATGCAGGTCGCAGAAATATCTGGATTTAGTTGAAGTGATAGTAAACCTCCTGCAGGCTTCACACAGAGAGGACGCATGTGTGGTTTGTGGTCCAAAGCAGAGAGGATCATGGGATCACTGACAGGAGAGGAAATAAGAAAATAATGCTGATACTTTTATTTAAATCCTTTTTTTCCCCTGAGTTTGATCTAAGCTGTTTTTTTCTTGTAAATAATTTCAAAATCTAACAGTTAAAATGACACTTTGCTCACTCTTATAATAACATAGTCAACCAGTTAGATGCTGCTTCATCTCAAGAGGTCACCAACCAAAATATACAGGGAACTATTGTTTACTAGTGAGGTTTAATTGTCTTTTTCAAGCTAAAGAAAAGAGAGAAAAACAAACAAACAAAAACAAAAAAATTAGATATAATTCAAGATGGATCATTATTTTTTGTTCAGCCAATGAAAAATGATCTTTTCAGGTGGAACAAATCTCCCCAACAGGTGAGGCCTCATGTTCATCCAACCTGTGTACTAACACCTGAGATCCTCCTCTGTGGCTCTCTGTAATCCAGCCATGCATGAATCACAATCACAGGAGGAAACTTCAAACTGACTGTTACCATTTGACAGAGGCTTCCTGGCTCTCCGTGCCAAGGTGAGCTGGACCTGCTGCTGGACCCGCAGGCTCCGGGCACCTGGACTCGCTCTCCTCGCGGATCCCGGAGTGGCCTCGGCCGGCAGAGCCAGGCTGGAGTCGGCCAGCACGAAGGAGTCCTGGGCAGGTAAGGCCGATTTAAAAAACACCTCGTCCATGGTCGACAGATCCGAGTGTGACAGTCTAAATGAGTCGCTTCATTGAACCAGGCTCTGTTCCTGGATCAATGTTGTGAGCAGCTTTTGTCCCACACAGGTGAGTCACGGAGGAGGGCGGGGCCAGAGGGGAGGACTCACCTGAGGCGTCACGTGTCACTTCTGGGTGGTATTGGATAACTTTCCTTTTCAGTGTTACAATCAATATCTGCCATGTCACTAAGCAAAGTTACCAAAGTACTGTATTCATCATTTAGATTTAATTGAGCTTGATTTATTTTTTTTTACATTTTCATTACATTTATTTATTTAACAGCTTTTTGTCATTCAACTTACACTTATTTCTTACAGAGTTGAGATGAGAAGATCGATGCTGTCAAAGATGCTCTATGATAATAAGATGACACATTACAAGCTGTGTCATCTGTATTTAAAAATTATATCAATCCATGCTAATAACAAATTAAATGGTAATGAATGGACCAATGACCTGCCTCTGGTCTCAGGACAGTGACACAGATGCTAAAATGCTGGAAAGCGAGATTTCTACTTGTAATAGAGTACTATGAAACTGTGGCATCACTACAAGTATGAGATCTGAATATTTCCTCTCTCTTAATCTTAAACACACCTGATTTGTTTGAGGCACACAAAGTTGGTTATCATCTACTTTTGTGCATCAATATTGACTTTAGATCTTGGTGACCATTTAGTGGCAAGATGGGTGAATTCTTCAAATGTTAGTCAATGCAGATGCCTCATTTTGGAGTAAAGTTGCACCAGGTAATGAGGGAGTAATAGATTACTTTAGGAAACACTAGTTGCCCACATGATGTGTTCCCCACAGTGGAGCAGAGTGCCGCCCTCTTTGGCTTGAGTTGAAAGGGGAAACCGCTGCCAGGCACAAGAGGCAGGTCTGCCAGGTGTGCCTTTCCAGGGAAATCCGTCTTTGCACAAGTGGTGAAGTGCAATTAGACCAACTTTTATCACCATTACCTTTCCTAACCATAACTACCACACATTATGATAGAGTCCACTTTCATTTAGACGTCTGCATTCTTTGTGCTGCCGGTAGCTGCCTGGCCTGTTTTTCCCCAGACGAGAACAAAGACCAACTTCTATTCTCTTCTGTCCTATTGTTGAGATATTATAACATGCTCAGTTATGCGACTGGCAAACAAAGCTGGACGATGAGGTAAAGCTGTCCTGAAGGCTCACAGTCAGTGTGTTTGTGGAGAAAAAAAATGCAGCTTGGGAACATCTCCCTTTCAAGAACCATGAGTGAAACTATCTTCCCATGGGGCTCCACAAATCTGATCCCAGAGTCAAAATGTGCTTTTCCAGCCGCCTGTCATCTGATACTCCGCCAACTGTCTCACCCTAAAATGTTATCCAATAAACGTGTAACATTACAGATGCTAATCCCTGCAGAGAATGAGGGGTGGCGATGGGAAGTGGCCCACATATTTACCCTGGGGCCCTATAGCAGGTTCATCTAGTCATGACTCCAAAGCTATTAAAAGACGAAACCTTCACATGTTTCAATGTTTTGAAATGTTTTGACGTGACGGCTGCTCAGCTGCCGGGACTCTCACCGACACACCTTCTTTTTTCTTTCACTGCTACTAGAAACAAAAACACTGAGTCATGTCAAACAGGGATTTCTTTCCACACAAAGATAATGATTACATCTTATCTCATAGACAGTCTATAGAGTCGATGTTGCCTTCAAATAAATGAGAATTCAACAACAGCTACAATAAGATTTTTCCCCCTTTAATGCAATATTTTCTTAAAAACAATCTTTCCAGTCCAGGTCTTCAAATCACGTTCACATTAAACTTTTCTGTGCATAATATTCATGACATAATGGTGACAAATCGTTCATTTGCTTTGATTAAAATGGACACATCCACGTGACGATACAGTGTGTTTCAGCAAACAATCGAGCCGTCCGAAACCAAAATCATTTAGCGGACGCTCGTGTCTTACAGTTTTGTACTTGAGCACATACATTTTCATTTGTGGGATTCTTATCTTTACTGTCATGCGTTACCCATAAAAGCAGCATTCACAGATCAACACAGACCCACAAACAAAGCTGAGGTGTTTCAGGGGGACAGTGACAAAACGTCAAGATTAATGGGTTTAATTAAAATTCATGTTGCTTGGATTGCAGTCTTGAGATCGTCTCAGCGACATGATGAGTGGATTTTAAAAACAGCATGGGTTAAAGAAATTAAGTGCCTGTGGTTCATTATCAGTTCAACAATGAAAGATGTAGTCAATCCCTAAAAACACACCTTTACACATTAGAAATGATTATATTCTGAAATTACATTAAGTTCATCAAACAATGTTTCAATTGGCCTAAAATTCTGTATATTATAATAATGTGACATCAAAAAAGTCCCCAGCTGAACACCAGCACATTTTTCAATTTGGCACATCATATTTCACATTCACACACACACACACACACACACACAGAGGTTTGAGGTGGTTGGAGTCCTTATTTACGCCAGACAAGCAAGAAAGTTAATGATATTGTAGATAAACCAAAAGTTTTGATGCACACGTCTGGGTCACATGGGGTCGATTAAAATAGGAGATATGTTTTTAGTCTGAAGGGACAATTGGAATAAAACAATACAAATAAGCATGTGTCTATGAAAGCGTAGGACTAATTCAAAGAAGCTTTCATTGTCTTACCGAAGCCGCCAAAATATTTCTCTGATCATTACTGTACCGTCTTTCATTTCCCCCCAAAATATTACAAAACCCAGATTTCATTTGTCTATATTCATTCATATTCAGGCTTGCGTATCTGATGCACACAAGTTGATTAGCAAGATGCTAGACATATTTTATAAAAAAGAGAGAGAAAAAAAGTTTAGTTTTCTCAACATCTGTCATTTTGTTCTGTCTCATTCTGAAATTCACACCACATTCATGATGGACAAACACGTGGATTCAACCATCTCCGTTTCATTCTAAGACACAAACCAACCAACCGTCTAAACCTGTGGCACATTGTCATCAATACAAACACACTGTACAGACTGTTCTCAGTGGGTTTTCCACGTTTTTTTTTTCTGCCATTTATACATTGTTAAAAAATATATAAAATATTAAGAGAAATTTTACAGGTTCATTCAGGTTAAAAACACATGTTCAATGTTTTCTCTTCAAAGCTATTTACAAATCTCTGTATGGTTACTAGTCGTCATTCAGCTGTCAACACAGGAGTGAAGTGAGTATCTCCTCTCAAGTGAGATAAGCAAAAAATTATAATCTCAAATGTGACATTTTAACTGCTGATTTTTTCTTTGGATTTCAGTCTTCATATTTAAAATATAGTTGTTGTTGTCTTTAATTGACAGAATACAGCTGAGAGGCAGACAGGAAACAGGAAGAGAGAAAGAAGGGGGAGGGCGTTGCAGATGCCCCAGAATTGAGCTTGTTGAGGCAGTAATAAAAATTAAAAAAAAGAAAATATTTGGATTAAAACTACATTTTTTTAAACCACCAAAGGTTGTTTTCCTGATAGAGGTCGATAGAGGTTACGATCTGAGACTAAATCTGAGATCAGAGACTTTTCAGAATTTTGTCACTTTGGACATTTTTTTGACCAAATCATAAATAGATTGATCAAGAAAATAATCAGCAGATGAATCCATAAATAAAACAGTTGTTAGTTGCAGCCCTAGGCGCAAGTAATCTCACTTGCAGGTGGAGAAAACAATCATATCGTACATGAAAATGTCATTTTGTGGGCATTTTTTGAAATTGCCTTGCAGCACCATGAGATGTGATAAAACTGCTAAAAGCCTGGATTTAAAGTTAGAGCGGTGAACCATTTTCATTGAAAGTAAAAGATACAAATGATTTGAAGAAAATCCACTTTTTTTTAATTAACAGTTGAGATAAACTCAGTTGACCCTAGCAGCACGTAATACCTAAGGCAAAGATGTACTTTACACCATTAAATACTTTCGCTGTGACAACATGGGAAGCAGAAGCGCTGATGTGGTTTCAAACAGACAGGTCTGTTGTATCGGTCAAGGTTAGCGGACTCGTTTAACTAAAGTTTAACTAAAAACGCAGCATTGTGACTCAGATCCAGTTTTCGGTTTACTGAGGTATCAACTTCCCCGGCAGCTGCTACAGTCCTGTGAGATACGTCTTTGACCTTTGACCCTGGCGTTCAGGGCCAAAAGCTGTATTTGTTTAAAGTATTTTCAGTTAAGTTACTTTCATTTTAACAACACAATCTATTTTTTTGTATGGACATGTTGACGGTGGCTTTATTTTTTTAGGCCAATTAACTTCTTCTTTAGAAAAAAATAATTAACGATTACACGGTGGCAAGAAAATCCCACTTTCCATCATAATGCAGCAGAGGAGGTCACTGAAACACGTCAATGCTCAGCTTTTAAAATGACATTATTAAGTCTGGAAACATTCCCCACATGGACGTGCTTTGGGGTCAATTACTCTTTTATTGACTAGAAAGCATATCCATTCTGCTAAAAAAAGAAAATAAAAATGACCATTAGTGAAATAAAACAACCCAAATACAACATTCATACAAAGTTTCTGTAAGGCATTCCTTCACCAGGTCATTAACGCAAGCAGAGTCTGCTGCAGCTTCCTCTTCCCAAGCTCCAGCTCATCAGTCTGGTGTTTGCCAGCAAAAAGAAAAAAGTGTTCTTGAGATAGTTCGAGCCACAGTTTTTCTGTCAGAGGCTTCTCCCACTCTGTCACGAGTCTTTAACACAGTTCTGGCGATGGCTTTGGTCTGTCCTGCAGCTAAGACTAGAAATTATACATACAGGAGAGCCGCAACTCTGAAAAGTCATTAGATTCATGCAAGACTGTACAGACTTTCAGTGAACTGTCCCAGCTGGACAGGACACCAGGCTCAGGTGCAGTCCTATCTGCAGGAGGTGCCCAGCACGCTGCCCGTCGAGGGGGTGGTGGCGGTGGCGCTGTAGTGGGGGTAGTTGTCGTTCGGCGATGGGCTCGGGAGGATGGAGTTTCCGTTGGTTGGGGAGCAGCTGAGCTGGAGCCTCCGCAGGTACTCGGCGTGGACGGGTTTGTGGCTCTGCAGCACTTTGATGGCCTCGTCCACGGTGAACCACTCCCGCTTACGGCCTGCAGAGGGAGACAGAGCACAATGTATGAATTCAAAGGAGGCTTTCATATTGGCTCTTCATTGTGTCCCATTGTGTCCCAAAACATAGAGATTATATCAGTTTTTATTTATTATAAAGATGATACTTATTTAATGCAACCTTTTCCACATTTGTCTTTTATCACATGTTGATCTTTTATTGCCTTAAAGCTATTTCTTCTGGTATAAATGCAACACAGATCAAGGAACTCATAAGGTAATAACTGCAGCATGTTAATCCCCTTTAACTCTTAGAGGAAGAAATGGTTCACTGTAATAACTGAAAATTGTGAAGTATAATGTGACTCATAACTGAAGTATTCTGCAGCAAGCTCCCACAAGAGGCAGCATGTATTTAATTCTTTTTCCTTGTCTAATTGGTTTGTCTTAGTTTCAAGATCAAATAAAGCAAGGCGAAGCCAGATTCTGCATCTTGAGGACTGCATATACACACTGCAAATACTACAAAGGAAAATAGTGCAAGTAGCAGGCATAGTGACAGACACCAGGTAGAGGATGCTCTTCACTGAGCACATAACAAAGTAAGGTTGGATACTGGCATCCAGGCTGCAGACAGCTGTAATATACTGCAGCCAGGAACCACTGCAGCTAAGATCAGTGGCCTGGATTTATAGGCACCTGTTGTCTCTGCACACCCCTATGCCCATATATTCACCATGCACTATATTGTCCTTCACATAAATAACAAGGTTCAGTTTATTATAAAAGGTGAGCTAGGTCTCAGCAGAGCGAGAGGAGAGACACACACCACAACAACATCTGCATCTGCTGGTACACATGAGAAGGGGAAGAGAAACCGTACCTATGTTGACGGAGTCTTCCCAGGCCTCCAGCGTCTCTGTCACTGTCAACACATACACATACGTCCGGTGCTTCCGATCTTGGTTTTGCTTTAAGGATCAGAAGGAAAGGAAGTTCAATATTTAATCAGAATACCACACCAGAAACACATGCACATACAATAAGAATGAATGAAAGAGTGAGTGGGCAGTCTTTACACAACCTGTGTTAAATCGAGAATAAAAGTAGCATCTTTAACCATTTTTATATAGTGATTGGGACTATGCTTTAGGCTACACTTTTCTAAACAGAAATCCATATTACACAAAAACAAAATATTGCATTGCGTGTAAGATGAAGGCGCGAAAGCTTACCTCAAACACGCCGAGCAGACGTCCTAGCTTGCCCTTCACACCAGCCTGAGGAATAAATGAAGAAAAAAAAACAAACAGAAGAAATGTTTTTATCCCCTCTTGCTTCTCATATACAGAACAAACAGACAGCAGAGGACAGTCCCGTGGGTGAAGTTTTAAGTAGCGGTGGCTTTACACACACACAATCAGCCACAAAGACGAATAGAGGGTGAAAAGCAGCGTTCAAACCACAGACTACATTCTGTGTCAAAACAATGAGTATTGCATATTACATTTCACTGCAGGTCCGCCTCTATGCACTTGACTCTCCCCTAACCTCCCACGCTTTGTGTTGATATAGAAATGCTGGACAATTACCCAAACACAAAAATGTTGAGAGCTCCAGAATGAATCCCTGCACCCAGAATAAGATATGTTTGTCCTCTGTGGCCTCACAGCTTCTTCAGTCTTCAATCTGTCAGCCAAGCTACAGTCGTCTTTAATGCAGCCATGTGGTGTTTAAGACTGCTTGGATTATATATCAATTATTTGTAATGTGCCATGGCCTGGAGAATAAAAACCCTGGCATGCATCCTGAGAGAGTATCACTACGGAAATGTAATTATGACCCTTTCATAACACTTAACAGTTGCTTTATTAATTCAGATGTGCTTCACAAGAATCAAATTACTGTCAAGACATATGACATCTGGCCCTTTCCTCCAATCCCCCCTGCTCAGCATGCTTCACAAGTGTCACTCTGAGCCGCTGATGTGTCCACCGGGCTGGACTGCATGCACAGGAATCCAGCAAGGAGCCAAGTTTAGACCGCTGACGTGGCTGAGAACACAAGGTTCTCAACCACAGGGACCTCTGGAATACCAGCAGACACCTCAGTCGCCCAGCTACTGACACCGTGGCCCCTTCAGAAATCTCACCGTTGGCATGCACGCTGCAGCCAGTTGTTTGCACCACACAACTCCAGAGCTGGTCATTTCAGTTTGAATGGAAAGACTTTACTCTGTCTAGCACATCACATCAGGTGTAATGTCCTCAGGAGCCACGCTGACCCAGAAGTCAGCCTCATGTGAGATACACTGTGTATGTATTACAGTAGTTTAATACCTCGGCTTTACTTTCTTTAAATATGAAATGAACCTATCATTTAACAAAATTCTGTCTCTTGGTTGAAACTGCAGCAGAATGGGATTTTTTTGGGAACAGCCTTGCAGCAGTCAGTGCACCACAATTTAAAAATATGAGAGATATTTGTAGTTTGAACACAGACAGTTGCAGGGGACAGAGGACTTTTACAACAGCAGCTGTAACACCAAGACATTTCCAAAGGGCAAATTTTTGCATGCTGCTTTGAATACATGTTATATAACAGACAGGTGGTCTTTGTATGTCAGTAACGCTGTCAAACACACCAAAAAAAGCAGCAAAAATAAAAAAAAAGTGGGGGCCAGTTTTGGTTGGAAGCTGCCGCGCTCTACCACCTGCTTCCTGTGCGTTCTCACCCCCGGCTCGTTTTACGATCACTTTGGAGTGGAGGCTCGGTTCGTGCGATATCAAATCAAAATGAATTCTTAGGTTCATTCACCTCTTCAAACACCTCTCGCACTGCGGCGCCACATGGCTCCTCTTCTGGCTCCATCCCACCTCCGGGGACGATCCACTGGTCTGGGTGCCGACTGCTGCTGACCAGCAGAACCTATAATGGAAAGCACAAGTTTAAGAATTGTATAACATGTCAATTCCTTTATTCTAATGTGAAATAAGGACTGTCTGTCTTCATTTGTCCCTTTAGACACAGCCTGTAAAGTACATTTCATTTTCTCGACTGTGGCTCTGACTTACTCTGTCACACTGAAAGTAAGGACTTAACATGAGACATGACCTTTGACCCTTTTGACTCAGGTCTCAAGGACAGATGATTGATGATTGGTGCTGCCTCTGCTATTTATTTTCCCTTGTTGTCCACCACAGGCCTTTAAACATTTAATTCTGGCATGATATTTGGCATAAACGGTCTTCAGAGAGATAAGAGTAGTTTGATTGATCTGATTGGTGTAAACAATTTCCTGTTTTCAGCTATATTTGGTTTCTTCCATCTCAGGGGTTTCAAGTATCTGTCTACATTGCAAATAACATTTTTAGGATTCTTCCTCTAGTCCGGCAATGACGCTCAATCAAAGCCAGCGTCGAAGCCAGGTCCAACACAACATGACCTCAGCAAACAATACATGTAAACCAAGCATGAGCCGCTCAAATCCTGTCAGTGCTCCCCCTGAGCAGCCTGCGGGGCTTGAATTACACTACAGTTGCAGTGTATACCGATATGCACAGATCAGATGTACCTGTGTCTGCAGTTCCTGGCACTATCCATATGGCAACCACAACAGACACAAGCACACCTGCTGTAAACATTTTAGCATTTGCATGGAGAAATAATCACTATAAAAACACAGTCAATGAGATCGACAGCCAAGACAAGACAAAGTATTGAATAGGATTCAAGTGTAGTAACTGCATTTTCTGTTCAGTTCAGAAATGATTTTATAAGACACGACAATGAGCGAACGTAAATATATGTGTATTAAAGAGGTCAGCTTGTGCAGCATATGGTGACATCCACCTCTGCCACCCATCTGATCGCCATGTCCAGTAATCTGCCAGAGAAGCCAGTCTGTGACTTAATCCTAACTCAACTTTCATATGTCTTCCCTTACGCTCTCTAATGGGATTGGAGCCGCGGCTAACGGAGGCCTCCTGAGGATCGAGGTCGAGGGCCAAACCGATTGGACGGCACATGCTCGGGGCCTTGGCCGTGAGCGTGGTCAGCTCACGTGCCACGTTCACCCAACTCGGCCACCTGCTCTTTCCCAGATGATATAGGTAAGGACGAAGGGCAGAAGGTGGAGGGGAGAGGGAGGGGGGGGGCTGCATGCATGTAGCTATACGGTACAAATGTCAAGCACGACGATGTGGATTAAGTGTGCTCACGCTCATCAGTTTCTGGAAATGAAAAGGTGCAAGATAAACACACAACAGGTGTTTATCCTATGCAACAGGTGCCTGGCCTATGTAGTGTACAGTAAGAGACATTTACACTAATAGTATTAATAGTGCTGTGCGGAACATGACGTCTTCTCAGCAGAGTGCCACCTGTAAAAAATGTGTAAAGTTGAACCCTGTAACCTACTTGAGGGAGCTCTGGATGAACAGGCTGGACTTTGACAAAGAGGGGAGCTAAAGCAAACCTAATGTGAACTTTTGTTCTTTAAATCACAGTCTGAGAAAACTGAGAAAAAAAGATGCCACTAATATGTGTAAGAAAGACCTTTTTTTATTTAGTTAAACATGAATGTCACCTGCCAGACGTCTGTTTCCCAACAGGCCTTGCTGTACCTCATGCAGGATGGGCTGACTCATTCATGACATAATCAAAAATTTCATCCACTCATTCTTGATGTTTTGGATGTGATTGATGTCCAGCCGCTGCCCTCGCTGTCTGCTTGTGTGTGTCTGTGTGTTGAGCCGCAGCCAGCGAGGCTTAAAGGGAGATCACTGGTGTCAACGGGTCCTAAGCTGACAGTGCGACATGTATACAAAACAAAAGCCACAGAGCTTCCGGGCCAGAGAGGACAAAGCAAACTTCTGCTCTGCTCCTTCCATTTTTATCTTTTGGTTGTTGCCCCACACAACTCTTTATTTGTCCGACCTCAGAATACGTGTTGGCTGTAACCGCAGTTTTGTTTTAATGATTTTAGGAATGTAGAGCCCTGAATCGACATATTACAAACTGTGTGTAATTAAGAATTTGTTTCTTCGCATGTGCTTCTGAGATGAATACAGCAACACAGTCATAAGAGGGAGCAGCAGGGGTTTGGCTTCTATTCATCTCTCTCAGCACAAGTCACTTGAACAAGGTTTAGAAACACAGACAAGTCACTGAAATCCAAGTGTTTGAAGTTCATTAAGTGGGCAGCAATGTGAACAGTGGTTCCAAACAAACTGGTCAGATGCTCAACTTTGATATATTGGTACATTACTTTCAGCACTATCAACCATGTATCTAATGTTTCAGATAACTATTTTAATCCATTACATTTTCCTAACTATTTGAACTGTTTATTCATTCCTTTCAGGCATCTGCTTCAATCATTTATACTTTTAGGCTTTAACTGTTTAGACTTGCTTGCCAACTACTTTTCAAGACCTCTGAATTGCAACATGCAGTGTTCAGGTGTTACAGCTGATTTAATCTGACCTAATCACAGTTTTGTCTAATCGTGGGTTTTGTCAAATTAGTACAAGTCTTTCCAAGTAGCCCAGAGTTAAATGCACTTCTGGTAAGAGAGACACATGATCTATACCCAGAACTTTACTCTTGTTGAACTTTCCGATAACTTTTGGGAATCCGAAATAAACAGCGATGTCTCAAACTCCCCAGGCTGCTGTTAAAAGTACGATGAAAAAGCAAAACAAAATAACTCACACAGTCATGATAGATAGGTCACCTGACAGTTGACCCCTGAGCACAGAAAGCCCACTTATATTTGGAAAGTGGGACAGGGTGAAGGAGAAATCCCACAGGAACACTGTAGTGTTTCCCACTGACATTTTACTGTTTTGCCAGTCTCACCACTTCTCAGGGAGTCTCAGTATGAAAAAGAAGGTGGGCAAATTCTGAGAATCTCCTCTGGGTAATGAAAGACACCAATGACAATTTCTCTTATCCAACAATGCAAAGTTACACAAGAACAAGCTTCATAACCAACATGACATGAAGTGCTAAAGTCTGTCTTGTAATTGGTTGAGAAATCTTAACTCAGATTCTCTATTTGAGACATCAGAACTACCATTAGTATTAAAACACAGGCTATGACAGCAAGTCCTCTGGCGTGGCCTCCAACAGGGACAGCAGGCAGGGATATTCTGGAGGACATAAACACCTCCTCCTCCTCCCCGAGGAGGAACGCCTGTAGCTGTCAAATAAAGAAGGCTCCAAATGCCAGGCCGGGTGCCGGGAGGAGCGTATGATGGAAAGTCTAAGACACTCAAGCACACAAGTGCAGGCGTGGAATCAATAGTGCTAAGACAGTAATATAGTCACTGCATTATGCAGGCATCAACAAATAAGAGGAGTCATAAACAAGGAATGCCGGTGACAAACAGCAGGGGAGGCAAAGGCAGAGAGAAACCGAACGCCTACTTTTATGACTTTATGATGAAGCATCCACTCACGCTGATAACCTCACCCTCCCATTTCCAGTATGGCATTGTTTACAATCTGCTGCAGCGCCTTGGATATGCAGCGTCTGCTTTGCAATCTGATAAAGATTGGAGTTACTGCCAGAAGAGTTGTCCTGATCTTACTTTAAATGATGCATGAATTTATGATATTATATTAAGTTTATTTTAATAAACACTGACACATATAACACATTAGGTTGCTGCTAAACCATTAAAACAAACAAGACGATTTTAATGAAACAACTAAAGGTTTGGACAACAGTTAAATAAAAGGACATTTGAACACTTGGGGGACGTGGGAACAAGCTGTGAACACAACACTGACATATCATCACCTTTGAAAACCAAAACAATGAGCTGAAAGTCGCTGTTAGGAATTGCCGAGACAAGAACGACCTACTTTATATTACACTGCCATTTAACCTATTGTTGCTATCAATAAATACAGATTATAGCACCTCTAAAGCCATAAAAGCTGTACTTTTGAGTGCATTGAGTTTATTTTTGTGCAGCAACTAGGTGATGAGTAAGTTGGATGAAATAATTTCACAGAAGCTACACACCCACAAATGTTTCACTGTGCACTCTGCAACATCCAATTAAATTACTTTAGATGCTCATCAGCATGAAGCTCAGAAGAAAAATTTCAATTTGAATTCAATGTATGAATGAGTAGTCTTCATTGGTGTCTACAACTTATCACTACATTATAATGATGTAAAATAATTTCAGACCTCGAGCAACTCACACGCTGTTAAACTCAGGTGTCCTACTCAGCTATCAGTGCGTCCCTCTGCTCTGTCAGGTTCCTCTGTTGGGAGTTTAATTGCTGTCATAGACTACCTCGCCCTGAGGGTTCAGCTTTCTCTTGTACTCTCCAAACAAAACAGTGCAGCAGGAACATGTATGGCTCTAATTTCACCACAGTTGGGTCTCCTGTGTCTAGGAACTGATTGTGTGTGCATGGGCATGTGTTTAAGGAAAGTATTGATGACACAAAACCTCATATCTCACTTCTTTAGACAGACCATCGCCATTGTTAGCATCCAAAAACACAATCAGAGCGACAGATTAGTTCTCTTATTTGAGCAGTCTCATCTCCGTGCATGAGCAGACATGCCTGTCAAAGCCTGAAAATCCTGAGGATGATGGTCACACCTACACACTTCTGTTGTCTCAAAATCCTCTGACTGTCCTTTCCTGTGATTACAAGTTATAAGAAAACTCACTGTGTACAAACAAGTTCTGAGACAAATTATGTAAGAGTCACAGCAGTGCAGGTACAAACAAATTTTAAAAAGCAGGTGCAAATCTCTAATCTTATATCACAAATCTCTACATCTCTTTCATGGCCTTTCACTTAAAACTCAGACATACTGATGACATAACATCTGCACATCTATAAGTGACAGGATATACTTGTGTGTGTGTGTGTGTGTGTGTGTGCGTGTGTGCTGTACAGCCAAACACTGGAGGGCTCAGACAGACATCTCAGTGCCAGTCTAGTGACACCACACTGAGCTGCTTTTACAGTATAATGTGTAACAGTTTGTTTATGCCAAGCTCAAAGAGGAGGCTAAATATAGACGTGCAAGAATATGCCACAATAACAGAGACATGGTCCTGATGTTTGGGCTTACTAGTAATACAGATAGATGGATATTATTAGTCTGATACAGGAAACTTGCCAGACATAAATACATGTAAGAATAACTAACCCAAGACACACAACCTAAGGAACTTAATATAACAGGGCTGGATCTAGACAGTCAAATTAACAACATACGAAGCTATGGAGTTTGCCAAAACAGCTCATTTACTGTAAATGGAGATAGTGTTACTTCATCCAACAAGTTGAATGAGTCAATATTGGCTCTGTGGATAAGTCTACATTTGTTCCTAATTCGCATCCACATCCTTGAAGACTGTGAGAAAAAGGAAGCAACAAAAATAATTTTGTCTGTCTTATGTAAATAAGTGAATGAATACGTTTTCAGACTCACTCTGACGAACCCATTTTTCTTATTTCTGTTTGTTTAGTTCAGTAGTTTTTTGTCAGATTATATGTGCTTATAGTGGTAAAAAATGAAGGTTGTGTAAAAAATACACACAAATATATTATGTTAACTCTCCTAACATCCTAATACCTTGGGAATGTGACAGCTTGTGTATCTTTGATTAGATTTAGATACAAATATCACATTAGACATGAGAGGAACAGTCTCAATAAATGAAATAAAATATGACACAATAGCTCAGTAAAATACAAAGAATATTAACAACAAAACAAAAAAATAATAATTAAAAATAATAACAAACTCATATATACATACAAATGGGTGGAAACGCTTTAAAGTGAATCTCCTGTATTATTTATGATCTCTAAAACTCTTCTTGGACACAACAGAATAAGTCCATTTCCTCAGGTTCATTATTTACATGTTAAAGGCCCCTTTAAATCCTCCACATTACAGCTGAAGGCCGGCGGGATGCGGCACATCCATGAATGGCCGCCGCCTGCTCGTGGATGTTTCCACCCGGTCGTGGTGTTAAATTTAATAGTTGGATTTAATTACACACTTGTGACCTATATTTTTATCTCGTCGACGTTAAACCCCCGCTTATTCAAGGAAACGTGCGGCAGAGCGCCTCGCCCCCCCACTTGTGTTAGCTTCCGCAAGCTAGCAGGAAGCTAACAGGAAGTGGAGTGAGTTCAATTTCAAAATAAGAGTTTTGTTTTGACGGGAGGGAATTTAGATTGTCGTTTTAACGAGTGGTTTTATTGTGAAAGTTGTAGCCGCTAACTAGTTGCTGTTAAATGAATCTAGCTTGCCCAAACCATTTTTTCCTCCTCTTTCTCGCTCCTCAAACTAGCCTGAACTGGATGCAGCAGCACGGAAACACAAAACAGCCCCATTAAGAGAAACTCATACAAAAACATGTGATTACAGCTGCACATAGAAAAAGATGCAATAAACTCAAACCCGTGTGCACGATTGAAAACGAGCGTCTATTTTAATGATGATCGCACATGTGCTGTCTGAATGACTGGGTGCAAGATTGTGTTGGACGACTAGGCCACAAAGTCATGCACGCATATCATTTCTCATGTGGTCCATTCGTGCATCATGTTGCAGAGTCTCTTACCTCCTCTTCACGCTCATTCTTGAAGCACAGACACGCTGCTCGTTTCTTGAATCCCTCGCCATCATACGTCCTGGTCTGGTTCGGCTTGAGCTTCATGGTGGATTTCAATGTGCCTCCTTTTAAGATGAAACAGAGGAAGAGGAGGAGGATGAAGAGGGTTAACAGCAGAGCAGCCGCATCGTCGCTGCTGCTCTCTGCATCCAAAATCCAAGAATAGAGGAGGAAGGCTTGATCCTGGGTTTGTGTTGTCCTCCTATAACCAGAGTGTCAAATACAAGTGGAGGCTCCAGATGCTGCCTGTGTCTGTGTCTGTGTGTGAGTGTGTGTGTGTGTATGCAGCCCCAGCAGGCTCAGGTCTGATGTGGACTGCAGCCCTCCTCTGGATCCATCTGGCCGCTGACTCAGTACAATGAACAGGCAGGCTCACATATACAGATCACGCCCTCCGAGCCAGGAGTCAGCTCATTGGTTGGGTTTCAGGCTTCAGTGGGCGGGGCCACGCTTCTGCTCCAAACAGTGAGAATAAACAAATGCGTAGTTTGTGCAGATCTGAGACCGGTGCTGCACAACAAGGGAGCATTTCATGAGTGGGTTTGTACTGTCATTGATGAGGATGTGCATGACAGGCCTCATCAATGATCTTTTATTTGGGGCTGTTTTCTGCCAGGTGCAAGATCTGCAATGACTGTTTATGTTGTGATGGCCAGACACTAAAAATATAACAGCAAAAATAACAACATTTTCAGCATTCATAATGTACAGAAATAAATAGCATAATTTCTGTACATTTTATTTCCCAACATGAAAATTCTCCAGGTGCTTTAACATCTTTCTTCAACCTGAGTTCACATTTGACCCTCAGGCTGAGGATGATACAAATGTTGTAACTCTGATTTACAGGAATAAAATTCTAGTTGATTTCTTCTTTCCTTTTCCTAGAAATTGTCCATTTTTGGATTTTGAATTTTTTTCCTACCACAAATGTCTAAATCTTGTCTACACATACAGCCTGAAAATACTGTCATTGGCCCATATAAATTGTCCATTTCTGACAACTGGGGGACATTATGCTCAGGTTGCTATGATCTTTCTTAAATCTTTCTCATATGGTGCATAACTTGTAAAATGTTTTCTTAGTATGGATGGAAAAGAAAAACTAGGTCTTTAAATGGCTTCACAATCCAAGCAGGAAAATTCAGCATTGTTAGACAAAACAAAAAATATTCTTTAAATTAATGTCACAGTAGAAAAAAAGGCAAAGGTAAATGATAAAGTTAATGATGGTTGAGTGTAGTTGCCTCAGTGTCTGGATCCTGGTATTTTGCATGTTGACTCAGTGTCACACTGTCATGACTTACTGAAATATTGCTGTGAAAAAAGCCTATTGTCACAAGTGACAAGTGAAACACAAAGAATATAGACATGCTGCCCTGTAAATGGAAGATTGAAGGTTCAGCCCCATCACTCCCTAATATACTCCCCAGTATATGTAATGAACTCCATTTTGGTTTGGGGCTCTCACCTCTAATCAAATTATCAAACCTCAGGCTCTGTATTAATGCCATTCAAGGCTCACAAATAGAGCCAGCCCTGTTATAAGCTCATGTATTTGTCGCCATGCAGTCAGCCGTGACATTTTTATTGCTTTTTATGGGAGTTTTCTTTTGTGAGTTCCATGTTTCAGGTTCCTGTTAAAATGTCATGGTACATTCTGCTTTTATTTGCTGAAGGAAAGTTATAGCACACCTAAAGTCTTTGTTTATGTTCAGTGGCTTGAAAAAGAAGTTGCCTAAACTGAGCATCACAATGTAACTTGTATCTCACAGATTCAAGTTTGTCCATCTTGGGGTTTTTGAGAGTGTTTTTGGCAAAACTGTGCACAAGCTCACGTACTGACTGAAGCGAAGAGAGTTCATGGGATGGTTACCTCTAATCCAGTATGTTGGGAAATCAGTCAAAGACTCCCATTTTTCGCAGAATTGACATCACAACTGAGATCATAGTATTTGCACAATATTTTAAGCACATGATAAAACATATTTCAACTAAAATATTAGAGGAGAAAATTCTGTGTTTCAATGAAAGGTCAGAGGTCTCTGTGTTGTAATGCAGATTATTTGTCTATGAGAATAAGCACCACTCCTGACTGCTCCTCCTGACTAAGCACACTGGAGTCAGATCTGTCTCAAATCATATCTGATGGCACTCCCACGTTGTCTCTGGGTTCATGTTAAACTCATATAATTTCAGGTGAATGAATAATGCCATCCCTTCCCTTGGTAACTACTCCACAGGTGGGGTTTTAGAGACTGTAATTGAATTGCAAGCTGCTGTGATTTATGACCTGATTCACTGCTTCAATGGTGTAATTCATTAATGGCATGCAATACAGTTGATAATCACACGATACCTTCATGGCGACATAGTGCATGCATGAGTGACGCATACACTTGTTTCTCCTTCCAGGTGATTTAACAGCTTCCTTCACCCTGAGTTCACCTTTGACCTGCAAGTCGAGGAAGATCCGCATGTTGTAACTCACCAGATAACATCAAAAGCCATATGACTTCTAGGAGACAAAGATCAATGAAAGAATGAGATCGATCAAGTGGGTCAAAGAGTGAGACGATCCACTTGTTTGTGAAGATAATCAAGTTTTGTTGCCAGTGATTCTTTATCTTATCTGGCAGCCTACTTTCAGGCAATGGCAGGCAGCATGCTGGCAAAACGTGACAACCTAATGCATGTAGGACTCCAAATATAAAAGATATATGACTCAGCGTTGTTCATTTGGGAAGTATAAGACGGACAGACAGTCAATCAGAAATAAAGGCTATAGAAATCAAAGTGATAGTGAACATAACATTTCAACCATGACAGTAAAAGTTTGAAAAATGCCCAAGACAAAAACAACATAATTCAAAGCAGAATGACCTGAAAAAGATATAAAATCGTCTTAAATAACAGATCATCTTTGTCAATACACAACAGAGTTACATCAACCAGTACAAGCATGAATTTCAACACAGCTTTAATTACACTCCAGATAACCCTGAAATTCTTCAGCACTGACAAAAAAAAAAAGAAAATCACTACACACACAAGCCATGTTATCATTTTGACAACAGTGGTTATCGTCTCAATGTGACGGAACTACAATAAGCCTGCAGGTCATTGTGTTACTGGAAGTCATACAGCATCATCGTCTCCTTTTAGCAGGGTTGTAATGACATTACACTGATCTAATCATGATGCGATTACATGCTGATAGTGACATGATGATGAAGTGATCTTTACAGATGTAAAAAATCAAGCCAAAAATAAATAAAATAGCAGATTAATTATTGAGTTCTGACTGAAGATTTACACACAAACAAAAGGGGACATCTACATGATGTAAAAAAATGATAAAGGTATTAAAGAAAATAGAATATAATTGATTCTTGATATGAATTTCTTGAAAATAAAGGCTAGCAAATGTTTAAATGACAATGTGGATTGTTATATAGCAGCTAACTGTATATTTGATGGATTAAGAGGAAGCCTAAGTCCAAATGTGACTTTAAAAAAAAAAATCAGTGAATCTGAACATTTTTGGAGGATTACCACAGGATGAGGACAGTTTTAGAGGATGTGTATTGATGCTTCCAGGGTCAGGGAGACATGTTATAAAATTAATATATTTATAGAACTGTAGTGTCATTTTAATGTGATATATGAGGGCAAGTAATTCATAACGGACTAAAATTAGAAACCTCGCTCCCAAGTATGACAACAGATGCTCGGTCATGTTATCATCTTAATGGCACCAGTCACCTCAGAGGAAAATAAATCTTTCTGTCGTCGTGCTACTTGAAGTGGTTTATCATCATCTTCTTGCATAGCAAAGGAAGGCAATTAAGAGGTCCCCTTTTTAGCCGAGGTGTGAGGGGAATAGAAGGATCCAGTTTCTCCTGGCTCGCATGGAGACAGATGGAGGGACGAAGGAGCCAGAGCTGAACGTCTGCCTATCGCCGTCCTCGCTTTATCAGGAGAGTCACAGGACATCTGCTTCCTGACGACACCACAGGCTCAAACTACACACAAATACATAGCCTATGTCACATATATTCAAGACAGTATGTAAACAGACATCTAGTGTATATGTGTATCTGTATCTACACATACACACACACACACACACACACACACTCATGAACATAGAGTCTGCTCTCTGCTTCATTTGCCTGTGATCCACTCGGTGTTTGCGGCCAACTCCGATTACGCATATAAAATCCTGAGCTGATTAGCTCACCCATAAGTCTCTTCTTTGACCTCAGCGCCAAGCCTTCAGACATGAGGCATGTGAGGGAACGGCTTCTTGCCAGAAAGAGAAAATCAGAGCCACAGAGCCGAGATGCCTTCGAAGGCAAAATTCTGATCAGGCCGAGGACAACGAGGCATCATTTCTTCTAAATTTAGTGAATGGATAATCATGCAGTAGCTATCAGGCTAATTTTAGCTGGGCCATCTGTTTCCCCATAATGTCTCCAATATTAGACACCAGTTTAAAATTAAGCTTTACTAATCTCTGCCGTCTCTTATATATTTACTATGACAAACAGAAATAGGACAGTTGTTTGCAGATATTCAGGGTGAGGTGGCTGTTTTCACCGGATGGAGCTCGTCCAGTGATGAAGTGAGCTCCTGACAGTCGGCCAAGGCTGCGAAGATGGATGTGAGCTGCTGTCACTGTTGAATATAGAGCCTCCTCAAACAGGCCCATGCCCTCCATAAAGGTGTTTCTCCAGCACGGTAACAACAGCGAGCTCAGAGAACCTGAGCTTCACCCTGAGTCTCGTGTTAGTTTCATCAGAATGCTATGTTCAACTTTACTCCATGTAATATCGTAAATTCAGCTAATAAGATTTTTTTCAACAACACAGACAGCATATTTGGGCAATATATAATTCCTCAGTTAGACCACTTGATTATTTAAAGAGTCATTTCATCCATATAGATGACAACTACCAGGATTCATGTCGGCACAATTGGAGGTTCGTTACAGCTGATTTGGGATTGTCTAGTTGTTAAAGCACTGTTTTTTTTTTCTAATGTTAATTTCCCAGTATGTTCCATAACATGCCTCAATATTAAATGCCTGAAGGACCACTGAGACACTGTCTCCAAGTTCCTTGTTTGATCATGTAGCAAATAGTAACTGATTACATTTGCCTGAGCAATTAGGTTTTAATCGGGTTGTTCAATTGTTTTGCTAATACCCTCACTTATACTATTAAAAAAAGGGGTCAGTTCATCCAAATACTTCTAAAATACTATTTTCTCAGTAACTTTCTCGAGTGGTAGTGATCCATCCAGACAGTTTGGTTTTGTAGGTTTGTAAATACTTTTTTTTTTTAATCATCTTAAAATTCAACCTCCTCTTTTTCAATCAGTGCCACACAATGGAGCAATGAATAGAAAATCCAGTTGAATTAGGTGTCCATAATTTTCACGGAGGTCTCAGTGACACCAGCCTTTTCTAACCTGCGGCCTGTACAACTCGCATCAACATCTCTTCTAACAGTTTATACAACAGAATAAATACAGGTCTCAAGGCTGCAGATGCAAGAACGACAATAAGTTGGTTGTGAGGGCTGAAGGACACAAAGGAGGCTTGTTGGTGCATATTAAAGCCTGTCATTACAGTATCTGAGGATGAAATAGACTCAGCATGGGTAAACATTACTTAGGGATGAATTACCCAGCGCAGTAGGGTGGGGCTATAGCTTAGATTTTTTTTATCAGGAGATTAATATAAATATGAATGTAAAAATGTAAATTAATAACAGATAAAAGAATATATGTACATATGTATTTTTTGTTGCTCTAAAAACAAAGATTTAACTACCACTGTTAACTCAGACTGTTGAGGCTACCTGCGGGCAAATGTTCCTCTCACAATGATGCCTCTGTCTCCTTGAGGCAGAACAAAAACACAGGCACTCTATAATCATGTGAAGATTAGGCTTTAAGGGGCATAAACAAAGCCAGACAGTGACAGTGCGATTGGGAGAATGTGGGAAAGTTGTCTGAGACGAGAAACCCCACAGAGCGTATGACACACACACAGGCTGAAAAAGATGTCATTCACCTAAACAGGTAGGTTCAGACTCAGCGGCCTGACAGCAGCCCTGAAACAACACCGACTCATCTGAGGAGCAGGAGCCTTCGATGAATGAAAACAGGGCATTCATGAGATTCAAATCCGTGGCCTTCACATCGCACATTTACAAGCACTGCTGGAGTAAGAGAGATGAGGAAACAAATTCAGTTCACAGACTTAAGTGCCGCCGGGAAAATGAAAGTTTTATTGTTATTTGCAAAAGGTATTTAAAACTGAGACGTTTTAAAGCTGCAAGGATTAGGAGACGGTGAGAGAAAATCCTTGTAATTCAACATGTAATTTCATAACCCGATACTGAGCTTTCGTATGCGACGATGTCTGAGCTTCTTTTTCTGCATATGGTTCAAAAACTCAGGCTTGTTATATTATTGAAATGGAAAGACCCAACATCCCCAACATATAGTCACTGGATTAAGGAAGTCATGTATCATATTAAGTTGGAGAAGATCAGATGCACAATCAGAGGTTCACTAGGAAATTTTATAATATTTGGCAACCTTTCTTAATGTTTGTTGAAGGTATGGAGGCAGATAATATAGCACTGTAAACCTCTGCTTTTATTTATTTCTCTTCTTTCTCCTTTATGTCTGGTTATGTGAATTATGTGAATTTTGTATTTTGAAATTGGTATTCTATACTGTTACTACTGTAAGTCTGGTTTCTGGGGAAGGGGGGGGGGGGTTGGAGGGGTTTTACTGTCCTGTTTTCTATTTTGTTGGACCTATGTTGAATTGTAAATTGTAAAATCTAAATAAAAAGGCCTTGAACAAAAACTCAGGCTTGTGTATTTCACAAAGAAGTCAACTGTACAAAAATGTACTTACATAGTGGAAATGATCAAAATGGAATATATCTCTGCTCAAACGATCATCATCATCATCAGTTTGGCTGACTCTAAAGCCAACAAACAATCAGCCATTGTGGCGTTCGATAGCGTGCCTTCTGACAGACCTTGTTTTGTTTTGCCCTCATGCTGAAGTCTGCAATGCCAGGAAATAAAGTAGGTGACTCTGGACGAACGGCACGGAAATCGTTCAATGAATTATTGTACTTCAAACGTCTATTTTATTTCCAGTCCTTACAGCATGTGGGCAAAACAACCAGAGCCTGCAGAACATGTGTTAGTGAACATTTTATCGTCAGCAGAAGGAAAATCTCACGTGAAGATGCAGGTTTTCTGTCGCCAACAAATTCATCAATCTGAGGACGGACTCACAGACTCAAACTATAAAACTTTACATCCTGCTGATGTTGATGTAGAAATTTGTGTTTCCTTAAAGTTTTTTTAAACATACAATATCTCTGTTATTCCACATCAACTCTTCTGAAGGTGCTGCCATATGTGACATTGTTCTCATCTCATCACATTCTTTGACTCTAGGTATCTAATGTTCATACATTTGCCATAGTTGTTGTAATGTTTGAGCTTCTTTATAGTATTTCACTCTCACTTTTAATGTTATTTAAAGGTTTATCCTCTTTTTTTGGATTTCTTCCTCATGTTTTCCTCAGAGGCCATGAGCACAAAAGGCATATTATTTTCATGTCATTAGATCCATTTGTCCATTTTGTGAAATTAATTTCAGGGTTTTCCCCAAGAAATTGTTTAGCAGAGACCCAGATCCTGAATCATCTCTTCTGGCTTTCAGTCCGGTGGATGAATGAGGCCCACTCATCAAACAAATGGTATTTAATATTTGAATAAATGATAATGTTTTATCTCATATTAGTGTTTTAATATTTTATGATGTTCGTGGCCATGAGCTGTAAGTCAGTGAATGCAAAAATGAAACCCTGTATTTTAAGTCACAGAAATGAAAAAAATCAAAATCACAGTTAACAGCTATATTGTTGAATATGAATGAAAGATTGTCTCCCAACATATAGAACAATTAAACCTTCAGTGTTATTTTCACAGTAGGATGAAGTTGGACCATGGTATCATCTGACCAGCCTCTACCAGAATCACAGATATAGCTAAGAGAGAAAAAAAACCCTCACTAAACTCCTGCAAACTTCACTACAGAGATGTGAGGTTTTCCCATCTAGCAGTTACAGTAAATACATTGCAACAGGCCGTGACATGACCTCACCCTGCTTTTTAACGCTGCAGCAGAACCCTCCCTGTGCAGACGTTTTCTATATGTCTCAGCAGAGTCTTTCCCTCATCTTCTCCCTGAGGTGTGGTGCTGTTTTATGAATGAGCTGTTATGCAAGAAAAGGTGACCTGAATAGTCAGACAGAGAGAGAGAGAGAGAGAGAGAGAGGGAGAGAGGATTTAAAGTACTGTATGGCTGCAATTCAAATGACATCACTGTGTTGTGAAAAAAAAGAGGTCCCAAATCATATGATTCTTTTTTGTTGTGGTTGTGTGCAGCTAAGTGACACCTGCTGTGAATCAGGTCACATCAGGTGCTATTCTAAATATGTTTTGTATTTGCTGGTGTAATCATACTAAAGCTGGAGATTTACTGGTGTTTATCGAGATGTTCAAGGTATAATCATCATAATGACCTGATAATTACCGCCAGCGATTCTGCGGGTATCACAGTGTCTCTGCCAGACAATGTGATGGCGTGCCAAGAAAAAAAAAAGGGTTTAGGGGCATGTGAAAATCTGTCACTCACCGCCTCACACGGTCATTCTTCAACTGTAAGCTCAGGCCTCTGCCAATGAGAAATGTTTCCCTCTTTTTTGAGACTGACTAAACTGAGAGAGGACAAGTTGAATTTTGCAAATATCATATCATAAAGGACTAGTTACAGTTATTGGGCAGTAAATTAACAATCAGCAGTACAAAGTTGTATCAGCTGAGATCGATGGGTGTCAGGTGTTATGTCATATTTGGACACCTCCCTCTGAATTTCGGCTTCTCGTTCGCACACAAAAAACATTTCAGGTCAATGAAACACAGATTTTTAAAAACTGTGGATTTTCCAAATTCCTGTTTCTGTGTCTCTGTGTTGACATGAAAAATGGAGAATCTGGGAAACAATGACATCATCACTTCAAGTTCCACATCCACATGTTTTGCATAATAAACATGCACCTGAAATTGCAGCCGACCAACTTGGATTATTTCAGGCAAATAGAACAATCTGAATACGCCTGATCAGAATGTTCTCTGGTGTTTGATGGGTCATTGGCGTTGACTCCATTGCCCTTGTTTAAGTGCTTGGAATTGGTTTTGTGTTTGTTTGTACTAAAAAAATATCTGTATAAGTGTGGACAAGGCCTTAGTCTGGACCAAAGTGGTGGACTGACTGACAGACTGCTAACATGAAAGAGCCCCAGATTCTCTGCTTCCAGACTCTCAAATGTGACTTTGAATCATCCAAACAATGGACTAAATTGATTCTTAGATTAGCAATAAAGGACTTCATACTTTGTTTTACACTGTGCGAATCAATGTCACTGATCCTTCCAGCTGAAATGTCAGTCAGCTATCTCAACCTGCTGTCCCAATAATCGAGTCCCAGATGTCCCAATCTGGAGTCTATATTAATCTAGTCTCTCCATGGGAACCCGCTGAAGCACAACTCGGCCAAAGAGACAAGAAATATCGAACCCTGAGCTCTAAAACCTGACTATCAGCACACTGTTTGACGGGTTATTGATCAGCATTGTCAGCAGCAGCATGACTTACGCAGGTGTGACTCCCTCTGACACAGTAACGTGTCATCTATTAGTGCACAGTCGTGGCTTTATTTTCATGCCTGGGTGGTGCTTTCCCTGCTCAGGCCCCATAAAGATATTCAGTGAATAGGCTGTTAATTATTTACATTAACACTGCTGGGCGAGACCACCAGGCCCTAATGACTGTACGTAGTGTGTGTGTGTGTGTGTGTGTGTGTGTGTGTGTGTGTGTGTGTGTGTGGGTGTGTGGGTGTGTCTTCTCGATCTGATGAGATCAGCACTCAGACATAATTATTTCCAGTATCTGATCACCGAGCGCAAACAAAACAAAGAGTGTCCAGCCTGATTTATTTGCCTCATTAACCTCAACTCCGACCACAGGGAGCTGCTCGTTAAGAATCATTAATTAATCACATATCTTTGTTTAAGGGAACAGAGGGATGTTCACGCTGGCTTCTTAGAAAAAAACATGCACCCACGCCTTACATTTAAATCCCAAGCCGAAACCACATTTTGATTTTAAGGGCCAATAAAACGTGCAATTTTAACAATCATCAGGAGATGGAGGGAGGCAGGTGAGAGGAGAGATGAGAACATGAGGCTCCTAAACGAGTCCAGGCTGTTTTGAGTGTTTAAGTTGGCGTGGAAAAGCTAAAAAGTATGAGGAAGGAGGGATTCTGTCTTTTTACTTCAGCAGATTAACTTCAACAATACGTCGTCATTTAACTGTAAAACTATACAAGTTGAAAGCTGCTGCTAATAACATGCATAGAGACCAAGTGGTTGAACAAGTCTCATTCATGATATGTGACTCAGTCCAAAGCAAACCATCCCTCATATTCAGGGGCCTCTGCGAGCACATAAAGGAAGGCACGCACACACACACACTGTACATAAACACGCCCTTCTCTCCTCATCCGCAGTGGCTGTTATATATAGAGAGAGAGCAGAGAAGTGGAAGGATGAAACAGGACAGCCTGTTCTCACTATGGCAGAAAAACTCACAGGAGCAGAAGAGGAATCCCCACCATGCACACACACACACACACACACACACACACACACACACACATACTCACACACACGCAGAGTCATGTTTCCATCACTTCAGAGGACGTTAAATTGACTTACATTCATTTCCTGGACACTTAACCTGACCCTGACCCCGACCTTCAACAAAGTCTTCTGACCTCAAATCTAATGGTTTACGTTATCGTGTGAGGGCATAAACACAAACAACACAATTCAAAATGTATGATATTGTATAAGAAATAATGTATGTCATTACATACAGTATGTATATACAACTTACTATACAAATGGATAAACATGTTCACCAGCCTAATGTTAGCATGTTGTCATCCACCAATTAGCACTTAACACAAACTACAGCAGGAAACCAAGCACTGAACAAACGAACCTAATGATGGCACAAGATGGAAAGTTAAGGGATCACCACAGTTATTTAACCTGAGAGGACCATGAATGTCTGTACCAAGTCACATGACTTTTCAGGTAATAGTTGCCAAGATAATTGACTGAATCACCAAAGTCAGTAGGGTTCATTCTCAGCACATCATTTCTAAATAGTTGTTGAGATGTTTCAAGTCCAAATCATTCAGGTTTCACTTTTACTTTTACTTTTGAGCTGACTGTAAAATTCATAATCCCTGTTTAATATGTATTCCTAAGTGTTCTATTAATATTAATGAATTTGACTGGATGGCTATGACATCTGGTGACTCTCTCATAAGCTGATAAATAGAGGGAGTAAAAGACGTACAAACAGCATCAGGTTCATCTCACAAAAAGCAATAAAATGTAAACTTCTAAATAACTTCTAAAAATGGCTGATTCCTAATTTACATTTACAGCAAACGGAGTCGTGTCTGCATTAGTATTCCACTGCAGCTGCCTTGTGTAACATCTGTGACAGAGAGCGTCCTCTACCTAATCTGACTCGAGGAAAAAGTCATCGAGATACAGAATCAGACTGAAGTCGTTCCAGATACCTCCTGTGGTCAAAGGAGGGATTCGCTGGAGGCTGGCTGACTTTTGTTTTTACGCATGGGAGAGTAATAAGGATGGTTATGTAACGCGAGGAGAGTTCAGGTGAGAGGGCTCTGACTGCAGTCCCCCCTCCACTTCATCTGCAGTGGGACAGAGAGGAGGAGGAGGAGCAGGAGGAGGAGGAGAGGAGAGAGAGAGAGAGAGAGAAAGGAGGAGTAGAAGGAAGATGAGGAAGATTAGAGGAGATTAAAAGGAAGGGAGAGAGCAGGAAGAGGAGAGAATAAGAAAGGGGAAGGAAGAAAGAGTAACATGAGAAAAATGACTGAGGGAGAGGAAAGGAGAGGAAGAAGGAAGGAGAGAAGGAAGACAGAGAGAAAGAGGCGAGGAAAGAAATAGAAGGAGAGGAAGAAAAGTAGGAGCAGAGGAGAGGAGACAGGAGAAGGAAGAAAGAAGGATTGAAAGGACGGAAAGGAAAGGAAAGGAAAGGAAAGGATGGGTTAGATGATGAGGAGAGGAGGAAAAGGAAATTATGGCTGTAAAGAGTTGAAAGGGAAGAAAAAGGAAATAAGAGGGGAGAAGACAGAGGAAAGGTGGAGAGGATGACAGGGCAGAAAGGAGATGAGGAAAGTAAGGAGGAGGAGGAAAAGGGGATGGGATGAAGATGAAGGAGGCAAGGGGAAAAAGGAAAGGAGAAGGGAGAGGGGAGGAGATGAGAGAGAAGAAAGGAGATGAGAGAAGGGGAAAGTGTGGAAGGAGAGGAAAAAGAAAAAGAGGAATGTCAAAGCAGGGAAATGAGGAGGGAGAGGAGTGGACAGAAAAGTGTGGCTTAAGTGCAGATTAATTAACAATAATTTCAAAGAAGCAGGAAAAGAGAGATGGGAAAAGAAAAAGAGAACAAAAGGAAACAAGTGAAGCAGAACCTCATAAGAAACAGACCATTTCAACAGGCTGTAAAAACCACCATACAGCACAACTACCGACCAACAGGGGTGTCAGGCTTCATATAAGTGCTGATGCCAATGACACGCGACGGCCAAAACAGGATGTTTGTCATCGACTGTCGGCGCAACATTAGCGGCATGTGATGAGAATGTTTTCACCTGCAGTCAGCAGTCAGGGCGAGAGATGATCTGTCCGGTCAGAGGAGGACTATGTTTAGCATGTTGGCTTCACGTCATATGTGGCAGCAACTGAAGATGTAACTCTAGACTGTCATTGGCTTACATNTTTTTGGAAGATAAATGAGTAAGCGATCAAATGATATATTGGAAATCCAAATATTTAAAATCCTTTCAGGGAGGTTGTTGTTTTGAGGAGCGTTTCTAAAATCCTGGCCTCTGCTTGGCGATGGCTTCTCACTTTAAACCATGTCATGCTTCTTGTTCAACAGTCATGTTTAAAAAGGTCACTCCGAAGATGGCCAAAACAAATCGTAAAATGTGTCATAAAAAGGTCAAACTCTGGATAAAAGCAGAGCCTGTATTTAGTCTGAATAGATAACTTACAAATTGAGATTGTTGGTTAACCATTTTAGCTACTCACAAGAGATAAGGCCACAGAATCACTACATATTATCTCTATGAGTTAACTAAAATACCTAATTATGTGACCCTGTAATGTTTTAGTTTCAGTAATGGTTCACATATGAGCTCATCTTTATAAGTGTGTCAAGTTAAAGTGACCTCGAGCAGAGACTTTCTGAGGATGGACGGTGCCATAACAAACCCCAGAGACGACGGCCTGCGAGTTAATGTTTAGTGAGATATTTGAGATAGTGAGGGGAATCATTTCCTGCAATTCCAGTCACAGAACGGCTGCATACCAGCTTCAATGACTCACCGTTGCCATATAAACCAAGTCATGATCATAAAATGTTGCGAAAGCCTTGTTTCTAGTGAGGAAGCATGAAAAGGCTCCAGGACAGGTGCTGCTCGAGCAAACAGGGACCAAAACTACTCATACAGACCAAGTACATGGAATGTATGCACATGAAAACATCTTGACCTATGACCTCATGAGATCCCTTTGAAAAGATGTAGTTTAAAGACACCTGACAGAAATTCATGTCAACTACGAGGAAGAACACATCCCACGTCCTGCAAGCCTTCTGCTAAAAAAAAAAAAAAAAAAGCTTTATGAGATACCTCTGACCTATAGCAATGAAATGGTATTAATTGACAGGTCAAGGTAAAATTTGCTTGCAGCGCCATCTTGTGGACATCTAAAGAACTGTAGACGAGAGTAGGAGAGCGAGTTATGATCAACACAATCTCACTACACAAAGTTGTTTTATTTTTTTTAAATGGATTTTGGTGTCTGAATTTCACCAACCTGTAAATGGTTAACTTGATGTTTTTGACTTGAATTTCTAGGTATGAAATTTGAATTAAATTCAAGCAGCTTCAATATAGTCGTCTGAATATTTTACAATTACATTTTCTATCTGAATTAAAGTTGAAATGTAAAAGATTGGAATTTTAAACCCCATAAGAATAAAAAAATTTAAATGCTATAAATTTAGTAGTAGTATTGATTCAATTTCACACTTAGGTATTCTTTGTCTTCTAAGATTAGCTCACATATTCCTGCTATGACAAGTCTAAATGTCTGTGAAAAATGTGAATGTATCAAAAATGAGGGAATAGTCCTTTATGTTAGCTGTTAACCAGATGCCCTCCAGACTAAAGATTTCCACTTCAGGACACAACAGCTGTCAACTGATTTTCCTAAATAACCAAACTGTGGAGGGCCAATTCATTGACCCTCCTTTTGACAGAGGTTTTTTTGTGTTCAGGGAACAAGAACTTAAAATGGATTATTAACAGGGTTATTTTAAAGCCAAGTTAAAACAGGTTTTAAAGAGGGATTATTCATGTAATCATACATTATCTAAAGCTTGAGTAGAATAATGTTATTGTCTCATTTTGTTTTGTTCTGTTTCGTATGAATCTCTTGTGGAGTTGTGCACACTTCAGGGGGCCCATCAAAAGAAAATTAGCCAGAGTATGTGGCACTGGTCCATGCTATATTCATTGCCTTTATTAGAGTGTCAATGTCTCCCTCTGCTGGACATGAATGGTGCTACCTCCTGCAGATACAGACAAAAGTAATGCAAGTTTATTTCAATGTGTGTGAATTGTTCTGATTAAAGCAAAGTCAGATTCTAAAAAATGCTATTTGAAATTCATCAGTTGGTTGCTTAAAATCTGCCAGGGCTAAGTGAATAAGAACAAGATGCATTCTCAGACATGCATGATATTAATAGCGGCCTCCATTCATTAAATCTTAGCTGTAATCTCTCTCCTTTAGGGGAACACACACTCCACACAACACAAACCAGACAAGCCTCTACTTACTTACTCAACTCAGTTTATTTACAGAGTATTTGAAGAGCCATGTTTGCAAATGTACTGAAATTACCGACAGAACTCTTCTTCTTTTCTTTACATGGGGAGCTGATTAATCAGTTTGATCTCTCAATATTTTGATCTAGATGCTTCAAAAATCCAGTGAGTGACTGTTTCTTGGTTTAGATTACTGTCAAGTCCCTCAGGGAAACAATAAATTAACCAGGTTTTAAGCCGTGCTCCTTCTTCCAGACTTGAGTAAATGTAGCAGTTAGAAACAGTTAAGTTAATATTTCTGGGTGAGGACAGGACACAAAACAAATCTAAGCAACACCAAGCCTGTGATAGTCCAACAGAGAGCAAGAAAAGAGATCAACCGAAAAAAAAGAAGGCTCAACAAAAACAGTTTTACTACGTCATAATGTTACAGTCCTCCCTCAGATGAGCCATACAAACGCATTATGATTACAGAGGGTTTAAGTTGTGGGCGATGAGCCTTTCAAGTCCCGATCTGATGTCACACTGATCCCATCAACACAGCATCTTTAAAAAGAAAAGATTAAGGATTTTTTAGAAGGTGAACAATTGCCAATCTAGAGTTTGACACAAGGTTTTCGTGTGCAATTTTGAGCCAATAGAAAAGCTGTAATAGCCCGATAAGCCTCTTTAATCTTCAATGTTTTATTTGCAATATTACTTTTCTGCTACCACAATGAGCCAATCAATTCAGTTCACTTGCATAATCATCACAGATCGGTAAAAAGAGCAAAAGCAGGTAAGACAACTCAGGAGAATCACGGTGAAAAGCAGCTTTGTAATTGATGACAAAGAAAAAAAAGCCTCAACTTTCCCTTTAAAGACACAACTCAACGTCTCAACTCTCACAAACACCCCGAAGAAAACTAGTCTGAACTGCCCTGATGTCAGTCTGATTTTTTTTAATTGAACACTGAAAATAAAATAGAGAACAGGCAACATAGATAGCATGGACAGACAGTTAAAAAAGGAACATAAAAACAAAAAGAGCTCAACGTCCTACACCCTTTAAAAAAGGGACATTCTCAACACACTTTAGTAGTCTGCTACAACATGCATACAGTTCCTTTTCAACACAGAGACCTTGTGTCATTCTACCTTTCTGAATGTGTTGGGAATGGCTTTTTTTTTTTTTTTAAAAGGGTTTGATAGTAACCTGCTCACCCTCCCCAAACTGTCCACCAGGGTTTGAAAAGATGAATGAATGAAATACAGTAAACAGACAAGTTTCTGAACACTGAAGTGCGGAGGTTTTTTAAGATGTGGCAAAATGTCATACCGCTGCCGAGCAAACTGCTCGACAGGACTTTACAAGAACGAGACATGACATTGAATTGGCTGATTTGGAATTATTAGAAACAATCTTCACCTAATTATGCTCAGGCATCTAAATCAAACAATGCTGTCTTTTTTATCGACCTAAGACCAAAGTTAGGATGTAAATAATGAGATTAAATTACATCTACTGGGGCCACAAACTGAACCATGGACTAAATGCTTTTAAATATTAGCTGTGGCTGTACAGCACTGTCTATCCTCTACCGGCAAATGTGGCAGGTACGCAGGAAGCTTCAGGGCGTCTTCAAGTTTATATTACAGTAAAAACGTTGGAATGAACATCCCTCAGTTGTCTGAGGATGAAAATATTCTTAGACTCTATTTGTCCACTTCTTAAAAATTTGTGCTGCAGTTGGAAAAACGTCTCTTTTGAAGGTTTAAGAAGGGTCTTAGGAAGTAATTGAAATTGACTTGCTTTTATGTCCAATTTTACAAATATTCAAAGATGGTGTTTGCCGTGTGAAGTGTTTCACCTCTGTGCTCAGTATTAAGTGCCCTGTGTGTTTTCGAGATGATGCTGAAGTACAGTAGCTGCACCACCAACTTAATATTCAGTGTTGTGACACACAGATACACAGGAGTGGAAATCCAACGCACCTCCTTGTTGAATGTGAAAGGGCTATTTTCCGAGAACTCATCGTATTCCCTAAAAAGAGTAGAGAGATACTCCATCATTCATATTCTTATTTCTCGCCTGCTTACTAGTGAGGAGAACAGACAGCTGTACACTCTCTACATGTTCAATAGCAACATGTCATCTCTCACAAAAGACATACAGATGTGTTGACAAAATAATGCATGTGTTAAAAGAAGAACAGCTTTAATGTATATTTTTGCAAACGTACCAGTATGTGCCTAGTTCAGGACAACAATATTGCATGTTATTTTTAAGATTGTAGTGGGGAGGGTGTCATTCTCTGTCCATGCATTTAAATAGCAACACAGGGGAGGGAAAAAAAAAAAAAAAAAGTTAACACACACTTAACGCGTCTTAGAGAGGAAAAGAAGTCACCCAGAGGTCTGCAGCAGTAAATCTCGTCATTTCTTTCAAATACATTTGGATTTATAATCTTATTTTTTTTTCTCTTTTTTTGTGTCCGTTAAATTCAAATGTTGACAGAATAGGAGTACATTTTGTGGATCACATTCAGACGCCTCGTCTCTCTTCTTCTATACTTCAGTGTTGCCCGCGTAGAGCCTGGTCCATGCTCGGGCTGGGGGAAGAGACAGAGAGATAAAATGGTGGAGGGTGTGAGAGGGGATATGTTGCAGGACTTAGGATAAGGGAAAGTGTTGCAGAGTGGACACAGATGCTCCCAGAACAACAGGCATAAAGGAACTGAGTTGTGTTGGTATTTCCAAATGAAAAACGATTACTCAATCAACATAAAATGAATCATCAACAATCCTCATGATTAATTCATAATTTAGAAAGTTTATCAAGTGAACATGCCAAAGTTTTGTGGGTCAAGCCAGGGCAGCATATTAGGTTTTTTCTCTATTACTGAACTAATGAATTGGGTTTTAAATTCTCAGAAAATACTTCCTCCAATGCCCAAGTTCATATATTGAAAATGGTTGTTTTGTTCCTCCAGTAGTTAAGGAACCACATGCATGTGTTCCTTATCATAGGGCCATAAAATATTCACATTTAAAAAGCTGGAACAAATACGTTTTTGGTATTTATTCCTTAAAAAAAGAAGACTTAAAACGATGAATTGTTTATCAAAATAGTTGCTGTTGATTAACTACTTAATATAAAAGAATTCATCATCTTGTCTGTTTGCTGGTTTTCTATATTTTACATCATTCTAACTTGAATATCTTTGGGTTTTGAAAAGTCATTCGAACAAAATGACCAATCTGAGGTCAGCACAGTGGACTCTGACAGATTATGATGGTTATCTTCCACTGTTTTTGTGGATCACAATTACAAAACACATTTAGACTATGTCTTGGTTCATTGATTCAAAAAAGTTCTGATTGGAAAAGAGCATTTGCATAAGATATGACAAAGTCTAATCTCCGATGTTCTTTGACAAACAGACAGTCAGGCTTTATGATCAGAAAGCTGTCGCAAGACTGGCCTGTGTACACCAACCGTAAAATTGCAATAAAAATGAAACATTATGATGATGATTGCCATTTTGTTATCATTCCATTATACAGTCTGACTCTGTGTGAGTTAACTGTGCTTTACTTTCATTTACAGTCACACGAGTTTTTCTTCTCTCCTCTCTTTCTGAATTTGAAATGCTGGTGGTCATACAAAGGTCTAGAAGTAGGCTAATGGTTGGTGCCATCTACCAAAGCATTTTTCAAACTGGAAATCTGCGACCACCTGTGGCATTAGCAATATAGCTCAGCTGATCTTGAGTGTTTGGATGAGTATTTAAGAAAAAACACGATTCCAATCCTCACCTGTCTCGATGGCATTGCCTTCATTTTTCTTCCACTGCTCTGCAACATCGTTTGCCAGGGGATCATCTGGATTGGGAGCACTTAATAACGCCTGGATAGATAGCAACACTGTACGGATCTGCAGGGCTGGAGACCACTTATCTGGAAGGGAAGGTCAGAAGAAAGATGCAAAAAAGACACATACAACCGCTTAAGGGCCAAATCTACAGGACGAGAGAAATTTCAGGGTGATACAGCGTTGGGATTGGAAGGTAAAAATGGCCAAGCAGCCACAACATACCAGCGACAGAAACGCTAAGCAGCAACCGTCATGGATAAGAGTTGAAGCCAGTGCTCCCACCCACTTTTTCCTACGGCTACTTAATAATAAAAAACAACTCTAGCTTTTGAAAATCTAATAAATCAAAACAATAAAATATGAGCATGTGACATTAAAGGACCAGTGCGTACGATTTAGTGGCATCGAGCAGTGAGGATGCAGATGGTTCTGGGCTACTGTAGAAACATGGAGGAGCAACATGGGTGACTGTGGAGGAGGACCCACTCCCTCTGTATATATAAAGGACTCATTCTAAGCTAACACAAACACAATGGTTCTTTTATACGCTAATGAAAATGTAATTAGGAATATTATATTCCATTTTTGCAAAACAAATCCCCTGAATTCTAAACAGTGGGCAGATCAGTGTCTACAAATCACAGCCTGTTGCAATATTTCCTTTATCACCTAAAAGCAAGTTTGGCAACCCCTCTGCTGTCTGTTCTGCTTTTGCCAAGTAAACATTACACCTCGAGTTTGTTTACCTCAAAACTTGATTTAATGGTTGTAATCACATCTGCTTCCTGAGGCTTCGTCCCACAAGATTGCTTTCTGCAAATACAACCAGCTGCTTTTCAGCCATCTCATATCATAAAAAGCCTATTTCTGCTCTTTTACCTCCTTCTCAACTAAATCTGTGATTCTATGCTTCACACTGCTGGTGTGGAAGGTGTAATGGTTTGACGATGGGTGTCAGAAATGTGTGAGCCTGTCGGTCAGATGCAAGGTGACCAAAAGTGTCTTGCGCCACTTGTTTGATTACTACTTGAATTACTGTGCCATGAGATGGGACATTTAAGAGAATTTAAACTACTGCCACCAAACTAAGAGCAAATAAAAGGTGTAATATGTTACATTGTGACAATAAGTAATTATTATAGTACAAATCTATTTTCCCTACCTGATTATTCACTACTTCAGAATATAGAAAATCATGTTTTTACAGATGGGCACAGGTAATATTTTTAGTATTGACATTGAATCAAGTGGCTGTGTGAAACATGAAAAGTTTAAAGTGCTACCAAATCCACTGAGAATCAACACTCAGCTTCACACCTCTGTGCAGCTTTTACATGCTGTTAGATCATTGTTTTGGCTCACCAGCCCACATTTAGACTGTACGGTAGCTTCTGAACAGCTCTCAGCTCCTAACCTCGTAGGTAGTAGTTTCCCATAAACAAGATCTGTCAAAGCTCATGTTCACTACACACAAAACAGTAGATGGCATAAATAGGTGGTCGGTGAAGAAAAGATTCATTTAAGATTCTGCTGGTAAGAATCTAATCTAGAAATTTATTCTAAAAAGCAAATAATAATATTAATAATAATATTGGATTGAATCTGATGTGTGACCTGTAAAACTCCAAAGGGATTCCCATAATGCTCTGTTTATAAAGTAAATAACTGCCATTCCTCGGAGGTATTCTTTTTCAGTCTGATCAAAAAACAATTGCAGCTTTAACTGTTTACGATGTTCTTATTTTATTTATTTTTTGCTAATTTCAAGGTCTGATACAAGACCATGCAAGCAGAAAATATGCTGTGAGTGTGGTTCCACATTGATGCTACCCAGAAAAAAAAGTCTTGCAATTTAACGGATATGATCATATTTGCTTACCTTTCAAAATGTCTAAACATATTCTTCCCAGTTTGTCAACATTGGGGTGGTAGATTTTGGTCATGAATCGCACTTTGGGAGCTGCCATGGGATACTCTTCTGGAAGAAATAGTTCAAGTTTAAATGTGCCTCCTTCAAAAGGAGAGTCTTGAGGCCCTGCAATGACCACATGGAAGTAACGTGCATTCCCTTCATCAGGTGTAGCCGTGATCCCTGGAACGGGCTCTGCCATCAACCGCTGCGTCTCCTGAGTGTGGTCAGAGTGAGAAATACATAACACAACAATACATAACCCTGTTGTTGACTTTTCAGAGTAAAAACAGTTGGCTGTAGGAAGAACTGTGGAGGTGTCAGCAGACAACAGACTTTCGAGTGTATAATGGACATACAATTTCACACTGCTTTGTCTCAAAACGCACTTTCAAACTCACCCACATGCACATAAAACAACATTCCACAAGCTATTATTAAACACAGAAAATAAAAGGCAGGTGAGGGTGAGCTCTTCTCACATACTGCGCAACGGTTTACTCTGATAATAACACATGCAGGAATTCCCACCACAAACTGTTTAATTGTGTAATAAAATAAGGAATTTGGTGTGGCAACTAGCATTATTTTAATTATAGATTAACCATTTACTCAATTAATCAATTAATTGTTTGGTGTGTAAAATATCAGAAAATAATGAAAAATGTCCAAATTCAAAGATTCTGTTTACTCTTATATTAGTCAAACTCAACTAGCAAATATCCTCATTTAGAGAGAGTAATCAGCATATTTTATGTAGTTTTACCAGAGGTGACAAAATTAAAACAATTGTTGATTAATATTCTGCCAATCAACTAATTGATTATATCGGTTCACTATTTCAACTATGAATTATTTTACCATCCATTTTATTTCAGGAATTCAGTTAATAGATGAGCACAGATTATTAGTTGTGCATTTAAAATGTGTTATCAGTGAGTTTTACTGCAGATTAGTCAAGTGTTGAGCTACAATATGAGACTATTTTTAACAGAAATCAAAAGGAGGAAGTGGAACATTTTTCACATTTGATCAAGCAGGTGCAGTGAAACATCCGCAGTCAACAGGAAGGAAACTCAATTCAATCTCGTCGTTAAATGCGAGTTATTTCTTCCTATAAAACTCCTGGCTTCACTAATGGAAGCTCGATCGTGTTTTCAATTCTTTCAACGTTGCATTAGTGGCCGTGAAAACCTGCTAAACCTGAGAGAAAGCAGCGAGATGTGGCGGAAAAGGCGGATCGCGCCCACTGCCGGGCCTGGTCCTCTGAAGCTGCGGTGAGCTTCAGGGAGGAGACCGCAACGCAACGGGCCTTAAATTTAAGCCTCATTTCCCCCTTTCTTTTTACAGAAATCAAACGCTACTACAGTATTTCCTTTACTACAATCGTTTAAATGTTTTGAGACCACAAGGGCAGCGTTTCACATCAGCGCCAGACATGTGTAGTCACCAAAGCTACAGCTGCTAGCCTAGCTTACTTAGCGAATCCATTCATATGGCGACTGGGACAAAATCATAATTTTGTTGATTAATACTAAAAAATAGCAACCCAGTAATGTGAAAGCCGTGATTTAAACACGACAACAGATCTACTCGTAAAAATATTCAAGCACAGGATCAGAGCAGACGGGAGTAAACGGAAGTGGCAAACAAAACACTTGCAGACACGGAGCTAGCTTGATAACTAGCTAGATAAGAGCTAATTGTGCTAGCCGCGCTAACGTCCGGCTACACGTTGGATGGCAGTAAATCTACCTCCATGTTCTCACCAATTAATCTCAAAAATACTAACACATAGGCTGATTATGATATTACACACGGTGTGGTGTAAAGTGTACCTTAATAATCCTGCGAGGCAAACCGGCCATCTTGTGTTAGCTATTATATTTTTAGCCGTGGACTCGCCTTCTCTTCAGGTTGGACTGACTGAGCTGCGGGGCGGGGACACTTCACTCGCTCTTCCGGTGGCTTCAGATGACTCAGAAAATATGCTGGTGATCAAGACTGTCCAGAAAATTATTCAAATACCAACTGTAATTTCACTTTAAAATTTTAGTCAGATTTTAGGCGTAATCAGTGCACACTTTAAAGCTCCCTGTTGACTAGTGTGTAATGGTCTTATTCTATGTGTCATATTTCCTTGAATTAGATTTGATTTCACTTTCTTTTTTATGATGTTTGACACTTTTGTTAGGATAAACAGAAAATGAAAACGTATGTTGATGAATGAAAAATTGTCTCAATAAAAGTGAGTAATCACTGAGTTGTTATAATGATAATAATAATAATGATAATAGGTCTTGCTGTCTGTTTTGGCCTCTTCAGTGATAATTTGTTGACCATCTTTTTTAATGGTACTTTAAATTGAGAAATGCACATTTATATTTGATGTATATGATTTCCATGGTTGGACTTGAGCATGGACAAAATACCATATTCTCTAGGTGGAAAGAAGTTAGTATGGGTAAAGTCTGATAATGTCTGTAATGCTGCCCACAAAAAAGAAATGGTTTTGAAATGACCATCTAAATAATGAATGTCATCACTTCGTTGGGGTCAGTCCCTTTCAGCTCAGTTCATGTATACCATCGTGGTTTTGTTTGTCTGAAAGCCTTTAACTGCGAGGCAGCTACAGCCAGATGTTTCCAAAATCCACGAATGATAGAAAGAATGAAAGAACAAAATAAATATTTTGTAAATGTTTCTGGTGTCGGATCAGTTTGAAAGACTGCAAGGGAAGACTTGACTTTATTACAACTTTGATAAACATGGCTCTATTCTTCTGATTAGGAGGAGGACTGATACTGGCCTGATGGTGAACTGCTCACAAGAAGGGGCATCTTGTTTATGGGCCAAGATCTAATTTCTTTGACTCAATCACAAGCAACAGAGTGTTTGTGAATCAAATCATTCTGCCACTGCAGAGCATCATTCCTGATGTGCCTCTACTATCATCAAGTAAATCTATTCATGAAATTGTATGTTTTCTTTCATCATTTTAAACCTTGCTGTGATGTGAGCATCCCATGAAAGTTTAGTTTTTTTCCCTTGGTAATGTTTTGTGGCAACATTAGTTGTGTTCAAATCCAGTAAAGGAAGGCCACTTGTTACTCATTCGTCTCTTTAAGATACGAATCAACATGTAGGATGCATTTATCTTAGTTACATAATCAATTATTAATATTGCATCTAAGTTGTACTGATGGCTGACGTTTATTACCGATCCATTGCTCTCTCTTGGATGCAGGTTTTATTTCTGCTGCATGAACATTACGAATGGAAAACAAAGGGGAAGATATCTTCACCAATTGAATCTTCTATATGCCACTGAGTGTCTGTGAGCTAAATGTGTCATAAAATAAAGTTGTATATGAACACATCTTAAAGCTCAGCGAAATGCCATAATCTTAGGATAAAGTAGAAGCATGATTTCAAAGCCATACAACTTTTCCATTGTGGCAGCTTGACTCCAAAAAAACATGACAATTGACTTTATATTATAACAGTTTATTATACAACATTATGACAAGACACAAACAAACATAATTTGCAGTTATGTAACCTCGGCCTTCAACTATCTGTCCTTCGGTGGATCCTTCTTTCTGCGCCTCATGTGGAACCTGTGAACAGTGAAACAAAAGGAAATTCATTTTGACCAATATCTACAGAAGGACTTTTTGAAGGCCTGACATATTTTCTTTCAGCTCACAAACTCTGCTATACATTTATATACCGCAGAGACACACCCTTCTGGTGCAGTGGAAAAACATGAAAAAAGATGACAAGAAGCCACTGAGTGTCCTTATCAATGCTGACAACTGATCGAGTCCTGACAAGCCAGCACTGTGACTGTGACAACACTGTTACAAGTGAAACAACTGGTTCTCAAAAAACAAGTGAAAATGGTCAGAGGGCCAGTGGTTGTAAATGAACTTTCTACCACCATCTACTCAAACAAACCACAAGCATGGATATGCGAGTTGTGAGAGTGTTGGTGTGTTTTTTCCTTGTTTTTGGACTTATCCCAACTTCGTCGGGGGACCCATTCAGCCACGGCTCCATTGTTTACACCCGTGAACAGCTGATCGCGCTATGCCGGCCCATGATTCTCCCAGGTGAGGGCCCCGACATCCCTGCGGAACTGAAGAGGAGGAGAAGGGGATGCAGATCCGGAGTGAAATGTCGGGAAAGAAGAAGACGGTACAAACCATCCGTACCGTCTTTAATCATGGGAAATGTAAGATCGCTCCCTAATAAGATGGAGGAGCTGGCGGCGCTGACCAAACTACAGAGGGAGTACCGGGAGTGCAGCATCATGCACTTCACAGAGACGTGGCTGAATGAACTCACTCCGGACTCGCACGTAACTCTGGACGGATTTCACCTCGTCAGAGCGGACCGCAGCGTGAGGGAGAGTGGTAAGAGGAAGGGCGGGGGTCTGGCGATGTATGTGAATGAGAGATGGTGTAACCCTGGGCACATCAGTGTTAAAGAGCAGCGCTGCACGAAGGACGTTGAACTGCTGGCAGTGAGTATTCGGCCATATTACCTGCCGAGGGAGTTTTCGCACGTCATCGCGATTACTGTGTACATCCCCCCCTCCGCCGATGCTGCTGCAGCCTGTGACCTCATCCACAGTGTAGTGGCCCAGCTGCAAACATCCTGCCCCCAGGCCCTCGTCATCATCTCAGGAGACTTCAATCATGCATCGCTGTCTGCCACTCTCCCCACTTTCACCCAATATGTCGACTGCCACACCAGAGACAATAAAACCTTGGATTTACTTTATGCAAATACTAAGGATGCATACAGCTCTTCACCCCTCCCCCCGCTGGGACGCTCAGATCACAACCTGGTGAGACTGCAGCCCATTTACATACCTATGGTGAAGAAACAACCCCCCACCAAAAGGTATGTGAAGAAGTGGTCTCAAGATGCCACTGAGGCGCTGCAGGACTGTTTTGCCACCACAGACTGGGATGTTCTGTGCAGCCCACATGGAGAGGACATTGACAGTATGACACACTGCATCACGGACTACATCAATTTCTGTGTAGAAAACACCGTACCCACCAGGAAAGTACGGTGTTTCTCCAACAACAAGCCATGGGTGACCCCTGAACTGAAAGCCCTGCTGCTGGAAAAGAAGAGGGTTTTTAGATCTGGGGACAGAGAGGAGCTGAGGAGGGTGCAGAAGGAGCTTAAGAAGAAAATCAGGGAAGGCAAGACCAACTACAAGGCTAAGATGGAGGAACAGCTCCAACAGAACGACGCCAGGGGGGTCTGGAGAGGCCTGAAAAACATCTCAGGTCACAACAAAGGCCAGGACAGGAGGCCTGAAGCAGGAGACAGGGAGTGGGCGAACCAACTGAATCTGCATTTCAACAGATTTGACTCTGCCCCCACTCCTTCCTCCAGTCATCAGAGTGCTGTCCAACCAGACTCCCAGTCACTCCATCTCTGCCGACTGCCACCCAGCTCACCCCCCCTCTGCTCCTCCCCACCCACCCCCGGCCTCTCCATATCAACTGACGAGGTGAGAAGTGAGCTGAGGAAGATCAAGGCCAGGAAAGCTGCAGGACCCGATGGCATCAGCCCCAGACTCCTGAAGGACTGCGCAGACCAGCTCTGCTCGGTGCTCCAGTACATCTTCAACCTGAGCCTGAGTCTGGAGAGGGTCCCTGAACTGTGGAAAACTTCCTGTGTTGTTCCAGTCCCGAAGACCGCACACCCCAGGGAGCCAAACCACTTCAGACCCGTGGCCCTCACTTCTCACCTGATGAAGACCATGGAGAGGATACTTCTCAGGAACCTTCGACCCCTGGTGAGCACAAATCTGGACCCCCTGCAGTTTGCTTACCAGCCGGGCATAGGGGTAGATGATGCTGTCATCTACCTCCTTCACAGATCCCTGACCCACCTGGAGAATACGGACAGCGCTGTGAGAGTCATGTTCTTTGACTTCTCCAGCGCCTTCAACACAATACAGCCTTCACTGCTCAGGGGGAAGTTAGAAGGAGCGGGAGTAGACTGTCACCTGGCTGCATGGACGACGGACTACCTCACCAACAGACCACAGTACGTGAGGCTTCAGGACTGTGTGTCTGACACGGTGGTCTGCAGCACAGGGGCCCCACAGGGGACAGTGCTCTCCCCCTTTCTCTTCACCCTGTACACGTCGGACTTCAGTTACAACTCTGGGAGCTGTCACCTCCAAAAGTTCTCCGATGATACCGCCATCGTCGGGTGTGTATCGGGCGGGGACGACCAGGAGTACAGGGGGGTCATCAGTGACTTTGTCAGCTGGTGTGAGCTAAATCATCTTCAGCTCAATGCCAGCAAGACGAAGGAGCTGGTGATCGACTTCAGGAGGAAGCCACCCCAGACTGCACCGGTGAACATCCAGGGATTGGACATCGAGAGGGTGGAGACCTACAAATACCTGGGTGTTCACCTTAACAATAAACTGGACTGGTCACATAACACCAATGCACTATACAAGAAGGGCCAAAGCCGTCTGCACCTGCTGAGGAGGCTGAGGTCCTTTGGAGTATGCAGGACTCTACTAAGGACTTTTTATGACACTGTGGTAGCATCTGCACTCTTCTATGCAGTGGTCTGCTGGGGAGGGGGGAGCACAGAGAGGGACAGGAAGAGACTGAACAAACTGGTCAGGAGGGCTGGTTCGGTCATGGACTGTTCTGTGGACTCCATTGAGGAGGTGGGTGAGAGGAGGATGTTAGCCAAGCTGACATCTATCATGGACAACCCCTCTCACCCCCTGCATGAGACTGTGGGAGCTTTAAGCAGCTCCTTCAGCAACAGACTAAGACTCCCTCCCTGCAAGAAGGAGCGCTACCGCAGGTCTTTCATACCCACGGCAATAAGACTCTTTAACACCTCATTACAGTAAATAACTGCATTTAAGTCATGACTGCATTTTTTCTGCTGTACAGTGCAAATAATGTAATAATGTGCAATAACATAGAAATTTCTGTGCAATAGCATCTATAGAATCTTTATTCTCATATGAATAATAGTATGTCTATTACTTCTGGATGCCAAAGACAAGGAAAACATGTAACATAATGTAAATACTTTACCTCACTTGTCACTTTATTGTCTTAGGCCACTTATTGTTTCTTGTTTTTTATTGCTGCCTTATCTCTTTAGCCACTTACTGGTATTTATTTTTGAGTTAATGTTTACTGTATGTTACTGCTGCTGTGACAAGTAAATTTCCCCTAAGGGGGATCAATAAAAGTTATCTTATCTTATCTTATCTTATCTTAACCTCCAGCTTGTCAGTAGTGAGATCAGGTGTCAGCTATAACTGATATGAACACTTAGGCTCCACGTTTTTCTCTGTAGGTTTTTTTTTTGGCACCTTCTGCACAATACAACTCATCTTCTAGTGCAGCTGCATTGAACCAACTGGGCACTTTGCCAAAAGGCAGCTCAACAGACGCAGCAGTAATTAATTTACAATGAGAGATTATGGCTGTAAAAACAAGAACATGAAATCATAGAGAAAACTGTCCTGATGAATCTCTATGTCATAAAGCCAACCTTCGTACGAATAGTGGTGTCAAAAGCCTATGAGTTGTTTGTGTACTTACTGTCCGACTGGATACCAGCGGTGTTTGGTGGTGAAAAACATCTTGCTCAACTCTTCGATAGTTGGCCCTGCTTTGTCCTTTAACACCTCTTTGCTCAGGTGGGCCTTCAGAACCTGGTCGTGGCTCTCGACCGGGTTGGTCAGGGGGTCTGGCCGTTCTATAGGCTGCAATGATGTATTGTCAAGAAAGTGGTTCCCTCTTACATATTTCTGTCAAAACGTTTCAGTCAAAACGAACACATTGATATCTAAGGAGCAAAAAGCACTTCCTTACCTGGGTAAGCTCATAAGGAATGTCGACATCGGGATGGTAGCACACTATGGTTTTCCCATCTGACGTCACGCCGATTTCCACATCACTAAATCCAAGACATTAAAAGGTTATTGTCCTGATTACAACAATATCATTAGAACAAGTTAATACTTCAGGGAGCCAACTGCTCAAATACTGACTAAACCATGTATGTCAGACAAATGAGAAACTTAGAAGAACTAGCTTTAACTGAGCAACAGAAAGCCTTGATTGCTCATATGTAACATTTATTTAGTGAGTGTTCTGGTAATATCTTTACATTTATACTCCGGAAACCTTTGACATTTCCTCTGCATGTATTTGGTTCACAATTACCAAAAAAAATAGCGTTTTTTACAGCCACATGCCAAAACACAAAGGCAACTATCATTGCCAAAATTGCCCATGTGTCAACTGTGACATTCACCCAAAACAATTAAATGTGACCTACAAAATAGTGAGAACCTTCTCTGATCATGTTGCAACTTTTGGAACACAGCTGTTTCAAATCTTTAAAAAAATCTTCCACAATTTCTTTTTTTGACTCTCATTCAGTGTAATAACGTTATAAATTAAGTGTGTGTTCTAAAAATGTGCTACTTATTTGTTAAGATTGTCATGTCAGTGTGTAACAACTTCATGCTATAGCTAGACTAAGCATAGATGCACTTACGTGTTGGGTCCATCAAGTGAAGGACCAGTGACACTGGACTTCTGTCGCACTGACACCAAACAAGCTGCAATACAAACCAGGTCAGGACACACAGATGATATAACATGATTAACAGGACAAATATCACCTTCTCCTTCTCATTTGAAAGCATAAATCCACTGCAAACCACCATTAATGTTATATGATCATGCAGGCAAATCTGAAAGGAGCCAAGAAGTTATTCCACCTGCTAACAAGTCAACATGGAGGATTGACTATCAATGGAAGAGGAAACTTAAAAGTTGCACATCTCTACTGTAAACATTTTTCCGATATATTCCTTTACAGGACATACGGTTTTGATAGTGGAAACAATTAAATCCAAGTGTTTACCTGCTAGCTAAACATTTTCTCAAGGTTAGCCTCTGTTAGCTTTTACTGCCTCCTTCGTGAGGTTATATGACATAAACACAAAACTAAAAAAACAAAAACAAATATCGTGTTGAATTCATAACAACACAACTTACTTTGTGCACTGCGTAGTGTGGCGCCGTTAGAAAGTCGAGCTACGAGACTATGTAGTTTGTAGAAATGACCTGACGCCATGCTTGGTTATTTGTGAGTGTGCGTCACTGTAATAGTCCCGTCTTAGCAGTCAGACTCACTAACTTTGGTTCCGCCTTTGAAACGACCAGAACGGCACAGACCTACAAAATCCAGACCTTTTCCTAATCCCAGTAGTTAACGTTATTAATGAATAACTATACATTTGATGAAACTACTTCCTCCTTATCTTATTTTATATTTAATAAAAACACAATTAACGGTTTTGTCCATTTTTAACTTACAGAGCTGGATGCACGGCTACATTGAAATGTCCTCTGATTTTAAATGTAATATTTAATAATATATCTTTGTCATATTATATGTCAGTTTTTGATGGTGATGAAAATCTGTGACAACATATTTGATCCATTTTGGACATTAATGTCATTTATCTTGCACATCATCCATCATCTGAGAGTTGCAGGCTCCAAATAACCAAAGGTTTACACATTTAATAAAGTGTATTTATTCATGAATACAGAGCATGTAAAAGATTATATTTCAATACTTCAACTACAATGCTTCTTTTACTATTTCATTGGACCATTCACGATTACCAGGAAACCCAGGTATGCAGTATCAAAATGTCAGTGACACATTTGCATGTGAAAATAACCTTAATAGCATATTACATTTGTACATGTAGAGTGAAAGGCAAATTGAAAGAGTTCTCAAAGAAATATTAAGAATTTAAACAGCAGTGACTCAAATATTTCAGTATTTGAATCACTGCTTACACCTGAAAATAAACAAAAATAAATTCCTGCAAAGATTCACTTGAACATAAGAAAAGCTTTCTTGTCTTTTCTTAAAACGTCTTTGAGTGTGCAAATCCACTGCTGTTATCTTTGCAGAGAGACAAGTTGAACAAGTTTTTCCAGGTGTTTTTGGCCCTGCTTGCATTCTGGCCAACCTTTCAAATCCTCCATGAATGCAACTTCATTTACGCCAGTCCTGCGCTGCACTATGAGGAACACAGCAACAAGCAGAGCAGGTTTCCACAGATGCTCAGTTTATTCATGTTTACAGGTTGTTGATGAATCCAGAGCATCACTAGGAGACATCCATCTCTGCTGTGGCTGCAGTGCTGGATGCCTGTGATCCTGTGCTCACCACCAGGCGCTCTCGACCACCAAACACCTCAGCAACTAAAGGCAAGCATTCACAAAATCAGGCGAGCTTCATTAATTTACCAACTGACTTTACAAAAAAAAGCTCAGGCGCTTTTATACTGTCTAACTGTACAACAGGAAATACAATTGGCAGATAAACAAGTTAAACTGGAAAAAACATGTTATCTCAAAGAACAAAGGAGACAAAGAAACAAACACACAAAACAGAATAAATTATACCTGCTGCAACATCACTTATATCCCAAACACGCAAGCCATCCTTCTGTCCCCCAAAGGCATAAACGAAGGGCAGATCAGGGCAACATGAAGCACAGAACAGCACACCCTGTTCACAGAGAGGGAAATAAGTTGTTAGGACTTCTTTTTGACTTGGCAAAAGTGTGTGTATGTGTACAACCGAATACAACCCGTCAGGGATGGAGGGTGAAACATGATCACTACAAGCTGTATATGTAATGTATGTGTATGTTCTCACCATTTTCATATCCCGTGAGTGCACCAGGTTGGGTTTGTTGCCCAAAATGTCCCAAATCTTAACGTGTTTGTCAGCTGATGACGTGACCAGGCATCCCTTAATCTGGCTGCTAAGGTCCAAACCTGCAGAAATGTTGAAAAATTTTAGATGTGTTTTAAACTTTTAAAAATTTTCTGGTTTTAGAGACAATTCCTCCACCCTGTTCTATGTTTGCTTATTTGTCTTCATGGCCACACAATCTCAGCATGCACTGTATGAGAGGTGAAGGTTCACCCTTCCTATACAGAGTTAAAATATCTAAAATGGACATTCACAATATGCCTAAATGTGTATTACATGGTGCAAAACAGAAGAAAAAGCAAGAAGAAAAGACTAACTGCTTACTTACTGAGCCCATCAAAATGTTTTCAACTGAATGAAAATAAAGCAGTCACAAGTTTTCCCACATTTCTCTGGTATGTGCCCACAATATTAACCCCTCATTTCATCCTTCCTAAGTGACTCATGACCACACAGTGCAGAAGAACGAATTATTTGTACTTGTTTTGTTGGTCGACTATTCTTCATGCGCACACACACACACACACACACACACACACACACACACACACACACACACACACACACACACACACCTACCTGACACTTCTCCATCATGAGCTCTCAGAGTGAAGACAGGTTTATCTGAGCGTGCGTCCAGACAGTAGACAAATCCGTCCTCTGTGCTGGCCTGAAACACAACCCCAAATTGCAGTTAACCACTGAGCTTGTGAAAGAAGAGATAAGCAAGATTTATTGCACAATCACCATAAAGTATACACATCTGTAATGAATATCTCCTACAAGATATAAAAGGAAGGCCATGGGTGTGAGGCCTTTCAGTGCTGTTGTGCTTAGATTTGTTATACCTCATCAAACAAGCACTAACATACAATAAAACTTAACAAGCAACATGTAAAGCAAAGATCATTTGCTACAAATAAAAGTTGAGTCAAAGTGTGTCACCCTGAGACAAACATGCTTGTTTACTTGCCTAACCCACATATTACAAATGACTACAAAGGTCATCATGTTGTTCAGGCTGTGAAGCTCAAGTGACATCAGCCAGACGGACTCATTACTGCAAGACTGGGAGGGAGCATTATGTTTTTGAGTATTTTCATATGAGGTCACAGATTTGCCTGACATTCCCAATTCTGCCAGTAATTTGGGTTTGGGACAAAGTTGGTTGTTGAAAACACTGGTCACTGTTCCTGGATCAGCTCCTTTAAAATGGAGCAGAAGTATTCAAGCGCCTACCAGGAAGTTGCACGGTGAAAAGTGGTTCCAGACCAGACGCTCCACTTGACCACTAAACCTCCAGGTCCGATAGCTGCTGTCTGGGCTGCGGCAGTCATACAGGATGGCTGTCCTGAGAAGAGAAAATGTCAATCACTCACTTTAAAAAACATTCTTTATTTTCCCTCACCTCATTAACGACAATGCTAGATTTCACTTACTTGTCATATGAGCCTGATATCAGAGACTGTGCCTCAAATGGGTGGAATGTTAACGTCTGGACCTGAAAGATAAAAAAAAGATTTTGTTTTCCAGTAGCGTAGGCCTGCAAATTCTGATGTTGTAATACTAAACACACACTGTGAATTATCTAGCATAGTTGTTGTTCTCACTGAATACCTTATCGGTGTGTCTGCGTAGAGTTGTGGCTGGTTTGCCTTGAGCAAGATCCCACAAGATAACTGTTTCATCAGCTGATCCACTGGCCAACACATTTCTGAGGAAGAGATGGTGGAATAGTTTTATGGCAAAAGAATGAAGATGAGATACATAAACATAATTAAAAAGTCTACTATGTTACATTTGACAAGCATTAGGTGCATTTTTGGATGTTTTTTTTCTAGTACTACACTATATATTGAAATAGATCAGTGAATGCTCCAGAAGACTGACCTGACCAGTTTGTTCCAGGATAAATCCAGCACTGCATCTGTGTGGCCCTCGACAGGCTCTGCTGCTGCTGCTGCCGCCTGATGTCAATGAGAAAAGGCAGCAATGAGTTAATGATATCAAACAAAGCAGTAAATAGTGCAGGAGAGCAGGACAAGCATAGTATAAGACAGTATTAGACATATTTGTTGTACCTTCTTGCTCTTCTTTTTCTTCTTGGAGGCCTTTTTGCTCCCCAGGGAGAAGGCTGGCTCTAAACAGTCCACCACATCCAGGTCCCATACATCTATCTGAGGGGTCATGTTGCCCACAGCAGCATAGTTGGCTGCAGTCATCACACACAGACCAGAACAAAGTCAAGTACAGTAGCATGTGCACACCAAACAGATACAATTAGACCTGGAGGCCTGGTTTGGAAAGGAACAGGATTCTTTAATGTTCGTTAAATTGAGGTAACATTATCTTACCGGATCCTTCTCCAGGGCTGGGGTCAAAGTTTAGCCACTCCACACACAGTGGGTACGCTGGCAGCAGAATATCATGATGAACATACAGAGATTCCTCTTCAGAGTTATAAACTGTAAAGCAAGAGATCAGTTGTTGAATATATTTATACATTAATATATATGATGTATTTAGCTTATATTCTAATCTACAAAAACAGTATTAAACATAGAGAATAGGGAGAATTTTCACTATCATCCTGTCGTGTCCCGTGATGTTTACCATGGATCTCCAGATTGCAGCAGTCCTTTTCTGCCCGGCCAGTCAGGATGAGATTGTCACTAGGCTTGATTTGGAAATCTTCTCGCTCATATTGGTCCTAGAGGGAAGAATGAGGCTAAACATTATCAGAGATCAGAGCTAAATTACAACATTATTTTTTACAGGTTTAATGACATTCCTGCACTGGAAAACAATTTGTATTTAAATCTATTAGAATTTTCACAGTCATATACTCATGGTTGTTGTCAGGCTTTAGGTGCAACATGAAGTGGAACTGAATGTGTGTGCATCATTGAGGGAACTCACTGTGTCTTTGATAGTGATGTAAGGATCCTCCTCGTTAGAGCTGAACACCGTGAGTCCAGCCAGACTGTCACCGAGATTAGCAGTCACTAAATTGAAGACAAACAGTAAATACAGAGTCAGTCTGAACAAGACTGAAGAGAGAACATACTGTACATAAACACTCCTCCCCCTCACCTGCGTCCTCTTCGTCATATTTATCCAGGTCGTACTCTGCTAACTCGTCATCTTCATCCCTTTTCTCTTTATTCTCATCCTTTGGAATGTCATCACCATCCGCTCCTGTAGGAGTCTGTTCAGAAACAATACCTTCATCCTCTTCTTCTTCTTCATTCTCAGCAGCTAGTTCTCTGATTTAACAGAGCAGATAAAAACAACACAAAGAAACATGACACCAGCTTCAGCTGAAAGAGGGGCAATATTTTACTTCTAATCAGCACCCACTAATTGGCTGTCCTTCTTGGCAGTTGTGACATTTGAACACTTTGACAGTACCAAGAGAAAAAACTGAGGCACAGACTGCAGAAATATGTTTGTCATTCCAACATACCCCAGCTCCTCTTTGGCTTCAGTAATGATGCGCTGTAGTTCTTCTTGGCTCAACTCAACCTGAAATGGAACAAAAAAATGCGGCTTAAACAAACAAATGAAGTTGGAAAGTTGAAAGACTATAGTGTTAGGGAAGTGAGAAGATGATGGTGATGGTGATGGTGATGATGGATTTAGAAAAATGTGAATTTACATTATATTTGGAAAAACGTCAGCATCTCCTCAGCAACCTGTTACTACTATCCTGTTACTACATTCCTGCTGCAATAGCATCAGTTGTACGTTAAACACAACCTGTCATGTGTCACCTACAACAGGTTTATAATTCTTCTTCTTCTGCGACATTTCTCTCACCACTTATGCCTTTGGCTTGATTTCCCATTTGTAGCACTGGCTGATTTAGCGTATGGTCAATTAAATTAATATATACAAAAGATCTTCATAAACAGTCTTACAAAGTCTGCATTAGCTAAACACAAAATGCGTTTCACTACATTACACGACAGTTTTATGGCTGACAGTCTGACGTGAAACATGATCTTTTAAAGCCACCTATAAAAGCAAATTATATCCAAAAGTCTTGGTTAATTTACATGAGCACATTAGCACAGTGACATGTTGACAGATTAGCCGCCTGTTAGCTTAAGTTAGCTCAACATGCTAGCTACTTACTTTGTCGGGTTTCTCCTTGGCGACGCCTCTGCCGACCCATCCGACACAAGTGATCTGGGAGCTCATTGTGCAGAAGCCCTGTGGTTTATTTGCAAATACTGTCTGAACTACTTCACTTCAGGCTAATTCTACTGTCTATACTTCAGACATGCACACAGTGGGCGGACATGTGAGTTAAAATGGGTCCTGTGTCGCATCTGGATGACGTCAAAGGAGGGTTAAAAAAATCTGCCTGACCAAAAATGTAGGAAGAAAAAAGACAGTTTTAAAAAATATTTTAATTGCAAATGAACGACCTCTGCAGTATTGAAGCTGTTTGTCAGATCCAGAGGTGCAGGAGTTTCCTATGAGATCAACCACTTTCCCTTTGGCAAAATGTGATATAGGAAGAGACATGATAGTTGGCAGATCTGAAGAGGAAGATCTTCAGAGTCAGAATCTTCTCTTGGGTCTGTGGAGGTTCTGCTCGTATCAGATATGAAATGATTGGAGGATTTTGAACACCCTCCTCCTCTTGTTGTCCTTCACTTATGGTGTGCTGTAGCGGAATGAAAAATGGCTGGAACAAGTGTTGTTTCAAGCTCAAATGAGATACATGATCAGATGCAGAGCGAAACTAAGTGTAAATTGTATATTATACAAAACCAGCAGCTGGAAATCTTGCTTTTGCTGACCTCCAGTGGTTTTAACTCTCATCTTGCTGCATTGATGTAGAAATGTACTCCAGGTATTGACAGTACATGGTGACATCACAGTTTGTTTCACAGGTTTAACAGAGTAATGTGAAGTGAAATATACATTGGTGGAAAGTATTTTTTTTAATCTCAGATATTAAAAGAGATTTAAAGACTTTAAAGTACAACTTTTATATAAAACAATTCCATGGCTTCGTATAAAACAACAAGACAAAATGCATAATCAGATATTGCTGGTATATGATATTGTTTACATACATGGTGGTTATAGTCCCACTGTGTAAATCTCAAGCTGAGACAGTAATGCAGCAGAGGTATTGATCTAATATTTCAGCAATGACACAGGAGAAGCCTGAAGAACTGTATTGCTTATATCACAGGATAACATGCAGTTGTGCAGTGCAGTGGTCATGGCACAGGACAAGAACTCTGTAAGTGCAAAACGGTACAGTGGTTGTGAGTATGTGTGTAAAGAAAGAGGTGGACGAAACTCACATCATCAGCTAAACCACTTCACAGGGCTGCCATTCGTTCATTTCATTCAAAATACAAGCTAAACTAAACTGTCCTTGGTGCAATAAAAAAGAGCATTCAGTTTGATATCATTCTTGTGTTTTTGTAAACTTGTATACATCAAACTTTTGTCAAATAAACTCACTTTCTGAATTGGCTGTACTGAAGAAATATAACTTTAGAATCATTTAAAAGGCAACAGAGGTGAAAGTATTTGAGGCACATTTAGTCAGTATATGTGGCTTTAAGTGACCTATAACTCCATCACTTGTGTGACAATGTGAGCTATTTGAAACTACAGCTCTTTAGTTCTAGCAACAAAGATGGAAGAGTAAAAAAAAAAAAGCTTTCAAAAGTGGCACAATTTCTGTAAGTAATAACACTGATATTTCATAACAGCATTAAAGTGAATCAATCTCCCAGCAGTGGCACTTGTTTGCTACATGTGTGTGAAAGCTTTGAGCCCCCAACATGTAGCACAATGGACATGGTGACACACTGCAGTGCTGATAAAATCAAGCTTAAACTCACTGCAGACATAAAACCCAAAGACACACACACAGAAAAAGTCTCAACTCAAGGTCAACACACGAGCATGAGAACTTTCAACCCATCAACTTTTGGTCTAACAAAGACGAGAAGTACCACAAGTGCTACAACAGTCAACTGAACCAGCTCCATGACAGCACATTTCTATCAACTGATGAAGACCATGAGATGTGGTTGAAAAATAACTATGAAGTGAACAGTGAGTTGGGACTGATTTGCTGTTTTTCATGCTTAATCCACCAAATGGTTGGTGACATTTAGTGTGAAGCTTCAAAGTGCGAGGCACGGATTTGACATGATTTAAAAAAAAAAAAAAAAAGACAGTCTTAAATGTGACAGTGGACAGATTGCATTCGATGCATTGTTCTTTTTCCTTTTAGACTCTTTGGCTTGACATAAGCCAAACACACTGAGGGAGGGAGTGAAGACTTGACAACAGTGGTTTCTCCTTTCTTTGCCCAACAGTCTCAGAGGAAACTTCAGACGTCTTCTTTATCACTGGCTGCTACACATGTTCCATAACAGACATCCATGCCTCGTTTTTGGGTTTCATTCTGTCACTGCTTCACAGGGTCAGTATTCAGAGAGATGTGGGCAGGTGCAACAAAGTCATGTATAATACAGAATCAGGGGCGACTCTACTGTCCGAAATCAAGTTCCAGCTCCTCCATTGCCAGTTTCGCTGTATCTTTAATGGCGTCATCATTGACTGGTTTCAAACGTTTGGTCACCAGCTTGAGGTTGGTCTCGTGGAGGATGACCTGGGTTAAGTATTTCTCTCGTTTGATCTGTTCTTTGACGGCGTACGGGACGTCTGGGATCACGTAGGACAGGATGAACTTTGTGAGGTAAACAATGTGCTGTGAGGAGAAAAAGAAAAAGACACCTCCATGAATATGTTTCAATAATGCATGCCTTCATAATCGTTTCCTGTTATGTTCATACTCACCTCGACAACTATTATAAAAGCCATTTTGGCAGCGATCACGTGCCAGTAATAGATAGTGTACTGATACTCTCTGGGGTGCCCGGGAGGATACCGGAAATCTCGATACCTAAGAAGAGAAAAGTTCAGTACAATCCAACTAGGGAAAACTGAATGCAGCACACACAGATCGGTCTGTCTTTGTACCTGCAGGTGGTGATGGTAAAATTGCCCAGGGGTTTGCTGTTGTTGGAGAAGTCGTCTGTGTTGAACACAGATAGCGAGCTGTTGATGTAGCCCTCCATGGTGTTAGAAGGGTGATCTCCATACGGGTACACAGAGAAAGACCAGTAGTAGACCAACCGTGGAATCATGTCTGATGTAAAGGCAATGATCATGGCCTGTCGAGACACCAGGACATCAAGTAAATGTAGTGATAGAGAGGTGAAGATTTCAGTCTGTTGTATTGTTGTCATTCTTGTATTCGATTGCATTCGATTATTACAACAACTAATAACTCAGCGTCAACTTTAACTTACATTGGTTGCAACAGCCAATATAGCGACACCTTGAAGAATGGGTTGCCAGGCCCCTATATCCTGGGCCTTCTCTGGCACGACACGGCGAAACTGAGTGGTGATTTTCCAAGCATCAACCCGAATCTCAAACAGGTTGTTAACCAGAGCCAAGACGGGAGCCAGAGGGAAGGAGGCCACAAACAGGGTCACAAAGCCAAACTGGATGACTGTGAGAGACAAGACACATAAATAAAAAAGGTGAGTCTTTCGGCAGCAGGTACTTGTATATTATTCACTGTGTGTAAATTTGTGTACAGCTCTAAATGTGGCAGATAAAGGGACTAAAGAAGACATTTTTCCGTCTTACCCATCTCGAGATATTCATAGAACAGTCCCAGTTTGGAAACAGGCTGTAGTTGGTAGTCCTGTTCCCAGCGAGGAATCACCTTCTCTGAGGCCACACGGGTGCAGTAGCGGAAAATCAAATTCCTCACCCATCTGTGAAGGAGTGGAAGAGATTATATACATTAACACAACTCACTATGACGATGGAGAGTTGTTGTAGGATTTGTATTTATACTCTTGGCCTTGACACCTGATGTATGCAGCATATTCACTGGAGGCCACTGCATCTATCAGCTTCCATTGTGCTACTTAATTGCATTGCTTGTTTTTTATATTTCTCAAAAAAAATGGTTCTTAGATTCTGACTTCTTACGGTAGCAAGACCTCTTGGATGTTGTTCCAGATGGCTTTTCCACCCATGATGATAGAGAGCTGAGTCGTCAACTCAATGAGGCAACCGCCAGGATCACACTGCGGGACAACATGACACAAAGCAAGGGTCAAGAATAACATTTGAGCGAATTAGACATGTGACAATAAGATGGACAAACTGTAGCTACCTCCTCATTTCGGTATTTTCCCAGGAGATAAACAGGCTCTCCAGGAAAGCCAACTGCTTTCCCTTTAGCGAAGGCGATGTAGAAACAGGAGGAGTAATAGTTGACAAACTGAAAGAGGAACATCTTCAGGGTCAAGCTGTTCTCGTAGTCTGTCTTGGTCCGCGGAAGCTCTGTTATTATTTGCAGATAAGAAACAATTCAGAGTTGAACCACATGGAGGTCAGTACTGGGCAGACGTCCAACGTAAACTCACCAAAGTCGGTGATCCAGATGGCGACTCGCTCATAGAGGATATTGAGGATCATGATTACAACAAAGCTGATGAGGGAGGCTGTGACAGACGTGGCCATCTGAGGTGTCACATACTCTTTTAAAGGTTCCAGCTCCTTCAGGTCCTGAGCTCTGAGCCTAGCTGAGAAGGCAAAAAACGCAGCCAGGCGATAGACAGTGATGGCCACAATGGACGCAAGGATTAACAGAACCTAGAGGACAAAATACAATTGAAAAGATGAAGGTATGTTCTGCTTTGAAATTGAAAAAGTAAGATTGCTGAATATATTTTCATGCACACAATGTGAGCTACATGCAGAGATATGTAATTTGCCACTGTGCAGGCACACAATTCACTTTACAGTATACAGAGTGAATTACCCAGAAAAGGACTGTCCCAATTCCTATCGACACTCGAACACATCGTCCACAGGCTGTGTAGGGCACTTTTTCTTTTACCTAAACCACAAACAAACATGATGAAATACAGAACAACACTCCATGTTTTGTTAGATGACCACAGAACTAAAGATTAAACCTTTTTTCTGACTATGGGATTCAAGCTGGAGAGAAAAGTCTGAGTGTGTGTGATTTACCCCCGTGACAGGATTTTTCCTCTCATAGATACACTTGGCCTCATATTCTGGACGAGGTGGCTCTTCCTGCTCCAGAAACTCCACAGTGTCCCACTGGTACTCCAGCTCCGCCTGGTAGCGCTTCCAAAACTCCAGGAATAAAGTTACTACAGCCGGGAAATGAACAGGAGCAGGAAAAAAACAAGCAGGGCAATAATTTGAAAAATGGAAACATTATATACACAGTATTGTCTGCGCCTTCCTCCATATACACGCGTGTACTGTAAAATGTGTCAAAAAATATTGTTTAAAAATACGAAAGATGAGACAAAACAAACATTTCAAAATGTATGTAAATACAGTTTGGATCTAAGATAAGAGATAAGATAAGATAAGCCTTTATTCGTCCCACAGTGGGGAAATTCACAAGCTTGAGCTTGAGCTTGAGATGTTAGCATGCCTGCATACACTCTGCAGAAATGAAACTTACCCCAGATTGACATGAAAACTGCAAACACCAAGGTTCCAAAGTTATCAAATATACAAAGTTTCTATAAAGAGAGAGAGAAAAAAAGACAAACATGAAGAGAAATTGTCACAGTTGTATTCTGCTTATATGCAAATCAACACAAAACTGTTGCTACCGTGCCACTGGTGACATCAGCAAACACACACATTTAAATATGGAAATGTCCTAACTGTGTTCTGCACTGGTGCAGTAAGATCTGTCCTTGACACAACATGAGGAACCGAAATCCAAGAACGAGCCTCAGAAACTAAAGAGAATCTATGTAACAGTGACCATAGTGGCCATAAGTGACAATTACAAAATAAGGTTAAGTGCAAACACAGAACAGTGGTACAAGTTGAGAAAAATCCTGAAGTCAGTGAACTGACTCAGTCATGTTTGTTATACATATACATCATGTGTCAACATTAGCCACTGTAAGCTACTGGTTATTCCAGTCCAAAACAGGAAGAGCCACAAAATCCCTCAGGGCACTGAAATAGGCAATGGTGTGTTTATTTCATATCAACAACCTCTTTATATATATAGTTAAAGAAAAAATGTTTTTGTTCTTTAAAAAGTAATTTTGTTTAAAATGTGAGTGTTTCAAAAAAAAAAAAGTGTTATATGTGCTTTCTGTACCTGTATCTGTGATCATACAACTGTCATTTTAAAAAAAAAAAGAAAAAAAAAAAAGAAAGATGCATATTATTTTGAAGACGAAATTCAAAACTTTCATATGATGTGACATAATATTTGCAGACAGGAAGGCAAAAATTACATTATTATAATATAAGAACTATCGAGAAACCCTTTGCTTCAGAGGATATACTTTTAATGTCCACTGCACATTGAACGACGCTAGTAGGAGGGCAAAGTGAAAGACATTGTAGAAACACATGAAGCCTTATTGTTGAAATAAAATAAAACTCACTTTCGAAGCTTCACAGGTGGTGTTCAACCTCCAGAATTTGCATTCCCTGTCACACTGCGGACACATCACAATTTTGCCTCCAATTTCAGGGTCACACACTTCTTTACTGCAGGGATTTTAAGCACAGTACAGAGATTATTGGACATGGAAATCTACGAAATGGAGCAGAGCATTAGGCTGAAAACAAGGATTGGTGGTATGTGTTTTAATTTGATAATATTGATTAATCTCTCTTGAGGATATTTTTGGAAACGTACCTCCAGGTGCTGGTTTCTTGGGTGTTGTATCCATAAATAAAGCAACCCAGTCCCACAACAGCAGCCAGAGCGAGCATTATTGTGTAGAAACCCAACCAGGCAAAGTAAATGCCAATCTTCTCCCCATAATACTTCCTGTGGAAAAAAACAAATGTTCTTTAAAAGACAAAAACTTTGGCTCTACTGCTCTTAAATTGCAAGGACAAAGACATAAAAGATTTTGCTCCTCATTGAACACACAGGAAATGGAACTGTAGTCCAACACAGGACCAAAACCTTTAAGCTGAATTGAAACACTGTCATTAAAATAAAAATCTACTTCAAGTTCATTTTTGTGATGAGAACATCAAAGATTATACCAACCTTATGAGGTTAAGTGGTTGCATCTTGTAGAAACTTTTGGGATGAGCCCATTCTTGATAGAGGAGAAACCTCTCGTTGGGGCTGCCCTCTTCTTTGGACTTGGTGTTGAACCTGCACTGAAAAAGCCAAAAGGGAAATAATCCAAACAAAGGAACATTTTCAGTATATTTTTAGTTCAATAACAGCAAAAACCAACATACAACCCAATAAACAATAAACAAACAAAATAAGACATAAAACTAGATTTGAAACAAGAACATCTACATGAGTTCTAGACTAAACATCATTTCACAGACAGATTCAAAATAAAACACTAATGCACAAGAGGGAAAAGTTAAATGACATCACTTACGTCATGGAGGGGATAGGCAGCTTTGTACACTCCACCATCCAGCAGCTTGGTGATGCCAAACTTCTTTATGCTCCCTCGTATTTCATATGGGGCACGACTCAGGATGTAATACGCCTGGAAGAAGAAGGAGAGGTTTATTGTTAAAACCCCACAAGAACACCTTATGTTACCTCATCCTTTAAAACAAGAATGACATATGAAGAGAGCTTGAAGAGAACACGAGACAACTTGCCATCCTGCTCCTCATGGAAGGAGTGAAGAAGATTTTCTGGTCCTTCACGTAGAAGTATTCCAGACGGTCTTTCTCAAAGGGGGCGGTGAAGAACTCGGCCTCCTTTCTGATCAGGTCCTCGCTGGGGAAGAAGTGCTTGGTGATGCAGGAGAAAAAGCGCCACGGCGAGGGGCGGGACGACAGGTCGTTGGGCTGGATGGGAAGCTTGATGTGCAGGACCTCGGCGTAGGTGCACAGCACGTCCCACGGCATGTGGACTTTGACAAAATGCAGTTTGTCATTAATGACCTACAAAACACAAAGGAGGAGGATTGGTTTAAAGTGTGAGATACAGTAAATGAAATGTGAGTGAGTGCAGTCTACTTACAGATTGTGTCGCCTCCAGTTCCATTCCCATCTTCATCAGGCTGTCCTCAAAGAACTCTCGCCGTCTCTACAGAGAAGAACACAGGAAAGGAGTTTGAATGAGCTTTTGTTTTGAGGTCCTGGCTGCCACATTATCACCCCAATAAATAAAAATTATAATTAAAAAATGCCTCAAGAGGTTTCACAATCTGTACAGCAAATTCTATTCAACTTTGTCAATATTTTTGTTTTAAGATAACCTTTAATCATGTTTATTCAAAGCAAACTGTAGAGTTGGAAGCTCATGTATTTGGACAGGTTCCATCTCCATAACATACACATTATTTACACTGCACATAGCAGAGGATGACGAAACCGAAAGCAAGTCAGAGCAGGTTCTTGTTGGTGGCATGCCATCAAATATGGTGCTACAGTGAATTGTTACACAGTTTTCCCCCAGCCAAAAAACACATGAGAAGCAATGCATCAGTATGTAGAAGTATGACAATTATTCAAATAAAAATAGAGACAGCAGCTCACCAAAATGCTCCAAATAAGGTTGTAATATTTTCTTGTTCTGACTGCTTTAAAACCGCGATGAGTTATTCGATTCGTTAGGATCATAATCATCCAAATCATCTTGACATGTTTCCACTTAACCCCTATTATGTCTGCTCAGTTCTAAGAAATACCTCTGAGGGACTGTTGATAAAGCAGACGTCAAATACATCTTTGTTGAAGCCAACTGTGTTTTCATGGCACACAGGAAATATGTTTCAACAAACATAATCAAATATTTAAAAGTCAATGTAGCATCAATTGAAGCTAATGACTGAGCTAACACTCTGTGAAGTGAACCACACCCTTCCAGCACTCAGAGTCAGAGCAGAAAAAAAAGGTTTTGCAACTTCTCATGACCCACGTTCAGCTGTGGAAAAACAAAGTAAAGGGAGTGCCCGGTTGAGACCGTCGCCTCTCTCATCCCTGGCTGGATTCGGTTTGCTTTGGGATGACTATAAATGAGGAATTGTCTCAGTTCCAGTTGATCTGTGGTGAAGGAGCGCATGAGCTCTGACTTGCAATAGCTCTACTAGCCAGAAAGCCTTTCCTGGGAACTGGCTGGAACTGGCTAATCAGCTTCTACATGTGTGTTTCTGTGAGCTTCAGAGCATGTGGGCTACCTCCACACTACCTCCACTCACTGAGAAACAGCTCATCCATCATCTGTCATCTCATAAATACGTTTTTCCCACCTATTGAAGACCTAAATTTGTGCCACTTGTTTCCAGCTTCTAGCATTTAATATCTGATAATGTACGGTTTTAGCCTTCACAGTGCACAGTCATTTCAAAACACCTTGGGGGTTTTGATTGCAACAGTGCAGGTAACAGTCTCTAAAGGTCTGTGGATGTGTGATATTTCCAAGTATTGCATTGCACATCCCTCACTGTAAACACATTGTGAAAGACACCAGCAGAGACAAACAACACACCGACACCGTGGTATGTCTGTTCATGTCTTAATGTCCTTAATGTGTGCACGTCATTCCATGCAAAGATCCCTCATATTTAGATTTGTGATGTGTAAAAAAAAGTAGCCAGCATATGAAATATATGACTCAACTAGCACTGAGCTAGTTTGCTTTCGGATTGACTCAGTTTAGTCTCTGTTTTGTGAAGGTTTAACATTTCTGGGACAACGTTAGATGAAGATCAAGTTTAGATGAGGAGACTCATGACCAGACTGATCTGAAATTTCTTGGCAAAGTGAAGGAGCAAGGCTCTTCATTTCCACTTACCCGCAGGGAACGCACTGAATGCTCAGCTGCTCCCTTTGCTGGATAATTGAAAGTTAAAGCATTATTGTTCACACTGTGTTCACACAATGTACACCGGTACGAGTAATTAATTTAAAACCACAGACTGTCTTCCTGCTGCAAACACAAACGCCCTTAACAAATAGAGTCACGGTATAAAACACACAAGTTAATTCATATTCAACCATTTGTTTTTTGAGAAGTAGATGTGCTCATTTGCATTTCAGTTTGTCTCTGTTGTGTCATGTTTGATTAATGCTCTATGACTAATTTGTTATGTAATGATTCGTGTCGTCGATAGACTTTTTGAATTTATACAAAGTCTACAATTAAAAACATCTCAATTAATGGAAATACTTATTCTTTAAGACAACCAGCTCAAGAAGATGTGAAACAATGAGGGACCTACTTTGCGCCTCTGGAACGTGTGCCTCTTCTCAAAGTCCTTCTTATCCTCATCCTCATAGACCAGGATGAAGTCGATCCTCCTCACGCCGTCATTGAAAAATAAGGAGTCCGGTTTGTCATTGAACTCCGTCTGAGGGCAAAAGCAAGGCTCGTTAGATAACTCGGCGGCCTGATACTCGTACACCTCTTCCTCCATAATGTCGTACATGATGAGCGGAGAGAAGAGAGAGACTGTATGTGGAAGGTCTGTGCAGCAATGCTGTTAAATACTGACCTTCACCAGCCTATTTAACAAATAATGTGGGCCATGCAGGAGAAGTGGGAAGAGCCAACAAACATTGTGACACCCGCCCTTCACCTCTCTCTCTCTCTGTCTCTCTCCATACAATCAGACTTGTGACACCATTTGGTATTGAAGCTCTTGAAAGCAGATATAACTACTTGCATGACTTCAATACCTGCCTTCTGTTAGCCAGATAATTGTGATGTAATTCTATGTTAAAATAGCCATTACTGAAGGGAAGAAGAATTAATCAAAATGAGCTGATTCCAACAGTACTGTATATGTAAACTATATCGGAAAGATAGAAGTAAAGCATCTTCCTGCGTCTGGACAGTATGGCAACTTAATTAAAATGATCAATCAGTTCATCTAAAGCCCATCCACACCAACATTACTGTGTTGACTCACCAGTTGTGCCCTGGCTAACGTTGTTCCTTCTGCGATAGTTTGGTATGTTGGTAAGAACTCCTCTGGGTAGACTGTGAAAACCAAACACAGAAATGGGAATGCAGACATGACAAAGTCCAACCTATACATTAGCAGGTTGATATGATGTTATTATAGACATATCATGTATGCTCAGTTATGCAAAAAGGAAATTCAGAGCAGTAGTTTACTGAAGAACAAAACTTATGTTATTTTCATGTTGTTTTGTTTATATATACACGTTCATTTTATTGGAACCATTTATATTGGTTTATATTGGAACCAGTATATTGTAAAAAGTTATTATTTTAGAAGAAAACTGTTCTACAATATGGTGTGCATTTGTGTTAAAGTGCAACTGGCCTATCATTAATGAAAGACACATTATATTGTTCCAGTGGTGTTCTGAATATCCTTTCTTGAGGGTAATAATAGGGCGAGCTGAAACACATTACCTTGACAACTATTTTCTGAGAGGGACATTATTATGTGACGCTCCTCTGAATCACCTATGTGGGACGGACTCAACAGGTTACATCATCACGCATCCGGTTCAGCCGCCATTTACCTGCAGCTCAGTTGGAGCTGTGCTTGTTACAACAGACCCAACTTACTGAAGCACCCAACTACTTTTTTAACTGAAAGAGCTCTAAGGCCCAAGTCACAGCTGTGACACAGATAATTTTAGCTAAGTGACACAACATGTATTACACAATTATGTGTTTCTATAAATTAAAAAGAAGAGGTGATATTTTTTGATCAGATTTGTATTATTTTCAAATTAGCTATGAATATCAGAATCAGCAGAAATGTTTTTTGTGCTCATGGGTTTTTAAGACTGGTGGTCTCAACTCCCTTACAGAACACTGTAAGGAAGTTGTGATGTTAACTTTTTATACTCATGTTTAAATGTGAGTGGGTCCAACACTCGTCTCCAGATTTTTAATATGTCCAATTCTTTGATTTATGATCAAATATCTGCAAAACTAATGACGTCCCCTGAGCTTTATATTTAGTTTAATATGCAAATGTTAGTTCTCCTTCCTATTCATACACTCACACCTGGAAACTGACCAGGACAATATTCATGTTCTACCTCAGCAGTGCTCAGTGAAGCAGCAATGTTACTCATTCCCAAAACCAGCCACCCTCCTGTTACAAGCCTGTTTCCCCTAACGTCACACTGGTTCTGGTGCCGTTTTTTTTTTTTTTTTTTTACAGCTTGCACATGATTGCAAACTCACCACAGTGTTACTCCCTGGATAAAGGAAAGAAATAGGTCACCACTCACTGCAGCGTCTTCCCAAGTGTTCATTTAGGAATCTGCATTCAGTTTTCACACCACTGACCACATCAAGACTAAACAAACCACGACTGTATGCATTGTTATATTCCCATAACTGTATTATATTTCTTTCTCGACAAAGCAGATGACACAACTTCCAGTATGGAAATTCCTTCAGGCTTTCCATATGAAGAGGACGAGAAAACTAAGTGAAGACAGATGTTGTTTTCAAAACACAGGCCATAGTAACACCCTGGGAAATTTTACAGTGGAATCACTGTTCTTTAAATAAGACTTTCCTTTGAAAATGTCCTCCACCAGCTGAGACCATCCGAACTCTAACAAAGCTTGCTATACTAGAAAATCTGTTAGTGTTTTGCAGACGAACCAGTAACAAATTAACTGCTAATCCTTAATAGCTGTGCCTTAGGCTATTGTTATTTGGATACAGACTTATAAATAACTTGCTGGAATCTAACAGTGATGCCTTTTCATATCTGACTCCTTTCATTGGGAAAAAGATGCCATTGTTAGCAAACTGTTTATCTTATATTTATATCACATCTAATGTAATGATCTAATGTATATGAGGGTAAAAGGAAACGAAAACTAAATTCCCTCTTGCAGTGTGTTTCAGTTCCTGGTGGACTGGAGGCCACTCTGTAGCACCCTCATTTTATTTTCTACTATCACCACTTTGGTGTGTAAAAAAAAAATGAAATATGCACCAGCTCCTGAGTCATGAAACCCGACAAAACCTCTACAGCCTACAGTGAGTCAGTGAGTATGATTCCTTTCAAAAGCATGCTGAATCTATGCCCATAAAATCTGCTTTCTTGCCACAACCCACCCACCGGGCGCTCACTTCCTCTCTAGAGAACATCCTCCATCACGACAAACAAAATAATAAAAGCTGACCAAACAAAGAAAAAATGCATCATTCTTTAACAGAAACAGCTGTGATGAAATCAACATTTCATAATTTTGTGCAGCACAAACATGCATGATACACATTTTATGTGATCCTAATGACACCTAATCCTTCATGTTTAATGCCAGCCGCTGCCAGCGTCAGTCTCACCATGTGACAGGAAATTCTTCTCTGCGTCAAACACAGACCGGGTTTTTGGTATACCAAAAACTTCTATAGAAGTCGAGAGTAATGTCTTTCACTGGAACAGAATCAGCCCTAACTGAGATCCTGCTTCAGTATTAGTCCCTATAATGGTATTTTCAGCATTGCTGATTGAATTTCCATTTCAGAACGTTTGCAGCAGTAAAATCATAACTCTCTCCCTCATATGCACTGACCTACATTAACCAACACCATAAAAACGTGTTGGGTTACATGGTAAAAACCAGATTTCCTGTATCACCATAGTGTCCATTTTGCACATCATTAATCTAAGCTTAAGCTAAGTATTATATTACAAGACAGTGTTCTGTGTTTTTTTCTGCTGTTATCTCAGCATCACAGGCTGCAACAAATCATGAACATTAATAATTCATTACAAGTCAATAAAGACTCCATTAAATAGAGTGCACTTGGGCATGGTCTTTGTGATCCACTGTGAGAAGCATTGGTCATTTCAATATGATCAAGTCCTTTTAAATACTGTACTACTGACGGCTATTCAAGTTAACCTACAGAAGTTGCCTCAGTGAAAAAATGTTACAATATCTGATGGTATGTCATTGTGGACAAGACAAAACATGGAGCTTACAGATTGAGAAATCATTCCCATAAAATACAAGCATTCAAGCTGACAGCTGTACAGACACTGGAACTTGCTGTGCTGTAGCTGTAGGTGTCTTTAGATTATATGTTAAACTTAAGTTGCAGTTTCAGTTGGTAGCGTCAGGAATGCAAGCAATGCAAGAAACAAAAGAGAACAAAGATGACAAGAGAAGAGATCACTTCTAGCTGTAGCCGTTCAAGGAGTAACACCAGATATCTAAGAAATAAACAGAGCTCCTGTGTTTCGCTTAAACTGACGATTGCCCAATATCTGTTATCTATTCATCTGTATTGCAAGTATGTTGGTGTGAGCTTGTACCCTCTTAAAAATGTGTGCACCACACCCCCACTGCAGTTGCTCTGCTACACATGCCATGTGTCTGATCTGGATGTATAACATACTCCTCTACTCACAGCTTAATATTGTGATAATTTACTTATATATATAACAACAATGCATATGTGTTCAGCATGGAAATCAGGATCGGGCCTGGTTAGTACTTGGATGGGAGACCGCCTGGGAAAACCAGGTCCTGTAAGCTTTTCTTGTAAAATTCCCCATTGTGGGACTAATAAAAGAGCATCTCATTTTCAATCATGAACAATTCATTTCAAGTGTTGCATTCAAAATGCTACTTAAGTACAGAGTTACTAGCAATAAAATGCACCCATAACTAAAAGTAGTCATTAGACAAAATGATGCATGTCATATATTATTGGATTATTATAATTATGTCTCATTTGAGGAGCAATTTATTGATACAGATCATTTTAACCAGCCTATTTTTATACTGATGAGTACTGATAATCTGAACATATGTTTTGCATGTAGAATCAATGGACTGCACATCCTCAATGTAACTGTACCTACATTGTAGTGATGTGAAGAATAGAGCATTTTCATACTTTAAGTTGCAGAAAATGAAACTACTCAAAATTAAGTATCTCTAGATAAGTATCTCTCAATGGACTCGAATACTGCAAGAGTAAATGTACTTCATTATGGTGCACCACTTTTAAGCATGAACCATGAACGCATCACTGTTAAACTCAGAACAACATGTACAGTAGTTGAAGTTTTTCCAAAGATGAAAAAGATCTACGTGATGCATTCAAGTATCAGATGTTTCAGATCAGAAATGGTCCATGAAGCCACAACCAGACAACAAGATCTGTTTCACAACTCAAAACTGTTCTCTCACCAACTTCCTCATCAATCATGCCAAGTTCAGTTTCACCCTCCATCTCCTCTGTCTCAGTCATGGAGTCCATCTCCAAGATGTCGTTAACGCTCATAGTCCTTGTGGGCTCCGAGGATCCAGACACAACAAAACAAAACTGTCTCTTATTACAGCAGCTTTAAAGCGCAGCCCCGTCCTCGGCTCATTCCTCCTTTATTTCTCAACATTGATTTCAGCCGCAGAAAAGTTAGAGTCAAGTTGTGACTTGAGAGGGTGGAAATCAGACGGGCGGGGTCGGAGGAGGAGGGTGTTGATGTTGTTCAGCCACATTTGACAGGTCGAGTTCCGCCCACTTACTTCTTCAAAAGTTAGCACAATAGAAACGTCATTGTAAACAAGTGGGAGCAAAAAAATAGGTGGAAAAAAAATATTACATTGTTTCATATGTTTGAAATGGTGAAAGATTCTTCTAATAAACATATTATACTTTTCAAATGTATAGCATTACATTAGCATCAAAACCAAAGCTACTGACTTACACATTGCGCCGAAACTTCATTCAAATAACGTTCAATTAAAAGGAAAAATCAACCGTGACCCGACATCCAGCGCTGATTTGTAACTTTAGGTATATTTTGGTACTCGTGGAGGTGTCTTCTGTCTATCCGCTTTGATAACATGTTTACCAGAGGCGAAACCTACGTTTAAATCCAATATTTCCACAGACTTCATCCGTAGTCATCGTACCAGAGAACAATAGAACAAAATGTGAGGAAAAGTTGTTTTAGACATTAGTTTCACCTTAGGTAAACATTTGATCATGCCGGGCAGACAGAATGAATATTTGTCATAAGGAAATGTTTTTTTCAAACCGTTGCTGTAAAACAACTACGAAATCCCAACTTGCAAATGGGGCTAGGAACCATGCGGCTCAACAACTGGGGGAAGGAAAACGGCGACGAACAACCGCTGGACATATTTCCGCCAATAACAAACCTGCTAGCTTGTAACGGCTAAGTGTATTGTTTGTGCTAGTTGTTTTTAACTGTGTTAAAAATAGCGGGGCGATGATCGTTTAGATGTGCGTTGGATAGAAAATATTCAGCTCAGCGTTACACAAATGCCACAATGGGTAAGTGTTTATGTCGCTGGCTATTAACGTGAATCAGCAAACATTATTCCTGCTAGTGTTAGCTAAAGGGCTAACGCCGTGGTCAGTGTCATGCGCCTTTAGCACGTAGTGTTATTAGCTAGCTAACGATTTGGAGTTACTGGTAAATAACATGTCCTGACACGGATTGGCTCGGTAGTCAGACAGTCCGTTTATTAGTCAAAACCTGAGCTAAAGAGAGCAGCCAAGGTTTTCTGGGAGGCGTCCCGCTGACAAGATTTTTTTTTCAGGTGGGTCAACTTCCAATGGCCGAATTGCAAATATTTAGAAATACTCTGAACTTGGAAGTTTATGTACATCAACAGATCTGAGCTATCCACCACCAGCCACCAGTTCTAATAACAACTCTATTACCTTACAGGATATTGCATTAAGATGTGTTGCGTTTGTCATGTTTGTACAATTTTCCTGTGTTTGTCTACTTTAGATATGATGACTGTCATAAACACCAAGAACATACATGGGCTTTGTTAGCTTACATATATCAGTTATTTAAGGCAGCGTGGATTTATTTGAATCACAATTTTGCAGATCTTCTGGGTATATTTTATTTGGGTTGTAATTGTTTTTAAACAATTGTCTTGGGCTTTTAGATGTTGGTGAAAATAAAAAAAATATAGATATATAAAATATAGATCAGAATATTTGTTTGTTGCTGTCCAAGCGTTTAATTACTCCATGAAGTATGCGTCATTTACAAGACCAGATTGAAAAATACATGTAGCAATTTAACCAGCAAATGAAGCATTTGAAAGTTAAATTATGCCCAATGCTTAACCTTGGTGTTCTTTTGTTACCCTTACAGATCCGTGCACACTGCAGAGTTGCAAAACAAAGATGTTCTCAGTGGCTCACAAGACGGTCTTCGTGGTGGACCACTGTCCCTACATGGCAGAGTCCAGTCGCCAGCAGGTGGAGTGTGACGTGCTGACCAAGAGTCGAGCTCAGGGGGTTATTCCTTTGGCCCCTGTGTCCAAGTCCCTGTGGACCTGTGCCGTGGAGTGCTCCATGGAGTACTGCCGGATCCTCTATGATATTTATCCAAGGGACAAACTGGTTAGCTTCTTGTTTTTGTTTTTAACTTGGACTGATATGTTTTAGCTTAAACTGTTTCTCCACCACCGGTTTCACTTTTGGTTGCAGTGCATCAGAGACATCAACACTGCCATGAACATTTTTTGCCATTTTTTCGTTTTACAGGTTAATTACATTGTGAGTGATTCAGAGTTCCACATTTTGAACAGCTGGAGGCATGAAGACCAGAGCACTCATGAGGTAATCCACTGCCCACAAACTCAGTCAGATTGTTTGTGTACAGAAGGTCCTACAGTGATCATGACTCTATTGTAGAACTGTTTTTGGCAGCTCCAGGTTGCTACATTGTAGAGATGTGCAACATTTCCAATAAACATCAGTGACCACATCCACATTTTCTTTGCAGAAGTCTTCCTGAGAATTGAACTTGCAATATGATTATGTTGTTTCTCCTTCTGTCTGGCAGCTCATGTCAGCTCTGGCCGCCGTTGGGCCACCAAACCCACGTGAAGACCCCGAGTGTTGCAGCATCCTGCACGGGTTGGTTGCTGCGGTGGAGTCGTTATGCAAGATCACAGAATTGCAGCATGAGAGGCGCACCATGCTGATGGACACGGCCGACAGAGTTGCCAATAGGGGGCGTATTATCTGCCTAACCAATGCTAAAAGGTAAACACTGTCATTAACATAGTGGAAAAAATCTACAGCAGTCATCAACCAGATGTTGATAAATTCTGCTAGAATGAGAATGTCAAATGCTTCTTACATTTTCTCGACCTAATTTACTTGTATATTTCACAACACAATGCAGTCAAAAATAGCCTGCCCAAAACGATCGACAGCTCTCTTACAGTGTCAATAACAGCTACAAATCTAACAGATCTAGTATTGATTGGAGGACTATGTTATTGGATTATGGTTTTCATTTAGTCTCTTAGTTAATATATTCCTGAAAGAAGCTCTTGGTGTCATGTCATTTAAAACTGTGCTCATGCTTTCTTACAGTGACACTCATGTGCGCATGTTGGAAGACTGCATCCAGGAAACCATTCTAGAACAAAACAAGCTGGCAGCAGGCTCAGACAGGTCAGTATCAGATCATGAGTGAAGGAATGTATCACTCACTTGTTAAAATTATTTTTAGTTCAATGTGGTTGAAAGAGGTGTGACATGACATACACCACTTTTTGTAGTGTTTTTTCACTTTTGAGAAGGTGATACATGATTCATAGATTTGTTTTCTTATTTCTAACTCACTATTGTTTTCTAGGCTGATGGCCATCCAGCAGTGTGACCTGGTTCTAGTTCACATCTACCCACAGGGTGAAGACACGCTGGTGTCTGACCGACCGAAGAAAGAGGTGGGTGCTAACAAAAGAATCACTATCATAGTCTTCGTTACGTCAGTCAATGAATCAGACAAAGGAAGACCTATTCATGAAGTTGTGTGAGAACATAATACTCAATGCTGGATTTGCCACCATGTCACAGCTGGTAGTTCTCACAGCATCTTTTCCTCTTGTTGTCTCAGATCTCCCCTTTGCTCACCAGCGAGGTTCACAGTGTTCGTGCAGGGCGGCACCTGGCTACCAAACTCAACATTCTGGTCCAGCAACACTTTGACTTGGCCTCCACCACTATAACAAATATCCCTATGAAGGTAAGAGGCCTCTTGCCTTTCGTCTGGCCTTGGACATGCCTCGCCAAAATTAAAAATCACATAAACTTTTCAGTATTTCTTTTCTTTTGCTAGTATAAAATCATTGTCATGTCTAGATTGCAGTGAACTGCTCCCTCTTTTTACTTGATTGATTGCTTTGTTTTATAGTTTCTCTCGCAGCCTTCACTCTTTTTTTGCCTGCTTAATTTTTAGTTATGAGCCCTTCCTCACCTATAATTACTTGTGCAACTTTACGGTCTCATCTTTTTGTTTATCTCATCTGCATGTTGATATGACTGTGAATCTGCTGCTGGTTTCATGCTGTATTTTCTGTTTTGCTAGCCCACATTAAATGTTTGCGACCAGGTTAGTACTCTTATCACACACACATCAAAGTGAGGAAGGGTCAGAGTTTACACCACCTAGTGTGCAGTATATGTTTTGAGCTCGACTGTTGCACAAGGCTTACAGTGTCATTCATTTATTTTGATGTGATAGTTGGTCTACAGATTTGCTGGTGAGGCTCCAGTAAAGGACAGGCAACTCTGGTCTCACATTGGACGCTCATGGAATGCAGAGTTTGGGATCTGCTGTAAAAGTCTGCACACCTAAAGATATATTTTTTTAATCAAATGATGTAAAAACTAGGGGTGTCACGATTTAAATTCTAAATTAAAAATCTCTTGAATGAGCTTAACAATGAACGTGTGGTCATCAGAAAAGTTTGCAGTTTATGCTTCATGCAGTTGCCACAATGCCACCTCAAGCGAACACTACAAATATGGAAGGACATCTTCCTTTATTGCGAGCTTGAACGGCACCTGCCGTTGTTTGATGTGACAACTGCACACTGCAGTTAAAAGAAGACTCACTAGATGGCAGAAGAGTACTTTACAACAACAGATCCAGATCAGCCCATTATACAGTCTATGAACCAGATCAGTTTGTTCACAATTGACTGATGATTGATAGTTTGGTACATTCCAAAAATAAATGTCTGTTATATTGCACTTGAAACCGTGTAGCCTATAATTTTAAAGAAGTAATGTATCAGGTAATAAATTAGTACCAATTATCTATGGATCATTACAAGTCAAGACTTGATAGTCTAACGCTGGCAAAGCCATCAGCGCTGAAAAAAAGTTCAATCGAAAACTGAATTGTGACTTAAAATCTGAAGTCAAATCTTTCTTTGGAGAATTGTGGCACCCCAAGTAATAATTACCATGACCCATCATTTGTTTTAAAATTATTGAAGTTGGTCAGAAAAATCAGCCTTTCATTCATGTTTTGAGCCACTGTTTCTGCCAAATTCTGACTTAAAAATGCACAACATGACTGTTGCATTCAAGTGTTTTTACGTCCAAACATCTGTGATCAGCGTTGCCTCTTCTGAGTTATTAAAAACTGTCAGTGTCTGTCAGGTGTTTACACCTTAAAAGTTGTCCAAACTTTCCCCTGGTCTCTGTTTTCCCCATCAGTTCCCACTCATCCCCCTTTAGTGTTTTGATGTGGTTCATTGTTGCTGTCTGGATAACTAGTTTTTAAAAACCTGACCTTTAATTGTTTAAACATGATTCCACCTTTAGCTGCCAGAGTTTTGCCAAAGTTTGCTTTTAGATCAATGGTTGCCAGGTCCCATTTTTGGGCTAACTATATAAAGCTGTTTTTGTAATATTGGGAATCAAAGATTTATGTCAAACAAAAGTGGAGGCTCAGTATTGTGTGAATTTAAGGAAATTTGCGTTAAACTCTAGTTTCTGATATGAATACTAGAAAATTTACTCGAGTCACCCAGAGAGCGAACCTTTTCTTTTGCTTTGTCCATTTTCATTTACCCTTCGGGACATGAAATCAGCAGTGTTAATGTGTGTTCATGCCTGTGTGTGTGTGTGTTTGTTTTTTAGTTTGCACATTTTAAGAATTGGCTCTATACTAACCCGTATTTGTCATTGTCTCTGCGGATGAACAGGAAGAGCAACACGCCAACACATCAGCCAATTACGACGTTGAGCTCCTGCATCACAAAGACGCTCACCTAGAGTTCTTTAAAAGTGGTGGGTATTGGTAAATCAATTTTTTTTTAATTGCTTGACCATTATAGGAAGTACTGTTAAGAGCTCTGAACTGAACTGCAGTTCTAAAATATTTGAGGCAAAATCTCTGAACTAAAATAATTTTGCTTTAAGCTAGCTTTCATTTTGTAGGTTATAAGCAGTTTGCATATTCTTTCTAACATCCGTGATGACTTTATTCATGCTTAATACTTTTTTAATTAATCAATTTATCCTCAAACATTAACAGCTTGCATGTCCTCTTTGTTGTGCAGGAGACTTGCATATGGCTGGCACCAGCACTCGAGAAAACGGACTCAAAGAGACAATAACGCTGAAATGGTGCACGCCACGGACCAACAGCATAGGTGGGCAGCCAGCTGAAATCCTGAAGTTTGTCAGTCAATTGAGATGCTAGAAGCAGCTATGTTTTTGCTTGAACAAAGTACTAAAATAATAAATTTGAAGTAGTGTCTAATTCAAGACATACAGTATTTGCCCTTTTTGTAAAATACACCTTTTGGCATTAGGGGTGTATTGTGTAGAAAGGAGAGTTGCTCATGGCAGCACACGCTGATTTAGGCCCTTTTTTTATTTTCAGAGTTGCATTACTGTACAGGAGCCTATCGCATCTCCCCTACAGACGTCAACAGTCGTCCCTCATCATGTTTGACAAACTTCCTCCTTAACGGTAAGCTAGATAAACCCTCTTTATTTGTCTGTACTTTGTCCACGTTCCTTGACTTGAATTGATCTGCAGACTGAGTGTTGGTTGACTAACTCTAATCTTGACACCACAGGGCGATCTGTGCTGCTGGAGCAGCCCAGGAAGTCGGGGTCAAAGGTCATCAGCCACATGCTCAGCAGCCACGGAGGAGAGATCTTCCTACACGTGCTCAACAGCAACCGCTCCACACTGGAGGACCCGCCCTCCATCAGCGAGGGCTGTGGGGGCCGTGTGACAGACTACCGCATCACTGTACGTCCTGCTCATCCCAGCTGTGTTGCAGTATACATCACTGATCCTCAAATAATAACTGTCTTTATCTGTTTTAGGACTTTGGTGAATTTATGAGGGAGAACAGGCTCACTCCTGTTTCAGAGTCTTCCCATGATCCCTCGGGGAAGCTACCAGCCGAGAGGGCCAAAGCTCAGCTGGAACGCCACACTCGATACTGGCCGATGATCATCTCCCAGACCACCATCTTCAACATGCAGGCGGTGAGCAGCATGCAGAAATTTTCACTCTTACTCATAGATTTCTATTGCACAAGTGAAGCTTCCCACTCACAAAATACTTGGCTTGCTGTGCCTTGATGATAACATCTGTACATAAAAGATAATCTGTCCACTGGGCGTTTCTTGAGAAACTGGACTATGCGGTTTTCCACATTTCTGTGCCTCCATGTTGGCCCACATCATCACCAGCTCATTCCCATGTCTCTGTGTCTTCTTGCTTTCCTCCACTAGGTGGTTCCTTTAGCTAACCTGATAGTGAAAGAGACTTTGTCTGAGGAGGATGTTCTGACCTGCCAGAAGACAGTTTATAACCTGGTAGACATGGAGAGGAAAAACGACCCTCTCCCTATTTCCACAGTGGGATCCAGAGGCAAAGGCCCCAAGAGGTATCTGTTTAAAACATTTTGAGTCTTCTGTCTTTGGTTGTATGAGCATTAACGTCACAATTTCTAAAACTAAACAGTCAGCAGAGTCACCCATGTTTCTGCGTTGCTGTTATCCCCAGAGACGAACAGTATCGCATCATGTGGAACGAGCTGGAAACATTAGTGAAAACCCACGCCGGAGACACGGACAGACACCAGCGGGTACTGGACTGCATCATCGCCTGCCGCAGCAAACCTCCAGAGGAGGAGGAGAGGAAGAAGAGAGGGAGGAAGAGGGAGGAGAGGGAAGACAGGACGGAGAAAAACGGCAGCAAGGATACAGATGACAAAAGCTGGCAGGACTCTGAGAGGTCAGTGGTGCTTGGATTGGATTTAGTAGCAAAAAGAATCTTCACTGTGGTCATGAAATATTCTGTTCTCTTCACTGTCGATTTGTTTTTAATCTGAAGACTAAAGGGTTTGCTGGATAAAGAAGAACAGGAGTCGGAGGTGATCAAGGACTCCCCAGACTCTCCGGAGCCGCTCAACAAGAAGCCGCGCTTGTCCACAGAGGAGGTTCAGCCTCCAGAGAGAGCAAAAGGTATCAACCCTCATCATGTTTTCTGCCACCCTTAAGGTACTGATACGCCATGATGAAATCTGACTGAGTGAGACTCCTTGGTTTGCAAGCAGTTATCCTTTTGTTCAATGCTTTGTAATCAAGATGGACATCAGCCACTATAGGATCCCTCATTGGTCTATCTCTTATGAAAATGCAAGATTGGGTCTTTCTTATAAAACTTTAGTGGGCACAGATTGTTCCTAGCAGTACATATAGTGATCTGAATATGTGACTGGACCAATGAGAGCTTGTTCCAGCAAACACTGGCTGAGGACATTACGGAGTGTATGTGTTTATCTGTGTCTTTGTCTTACTGTTGCTGCAGGTCCCGTCTCGCTGCTCACCATGTGGACCAACCGCATCACCGTAGCCAATTCCAGGAAGCACCAAGAGTTTGTTGGAAGAGTGAGCTCTGTGAACAACAAGTTCGAGCTTTACCAGCAGCTCAAAGACGAGAACGGGTGCGTTATCATGAAACATAAATCATCTGTCACTTTGTTGGTGTAATGTGCTTGATGGTGGTCTTTGCTTTTATATTTCAAACAAGATCACATCTAAAAATCAATTTTTTTTATGCATCATCAACTTTACACTTTCCCTATTTACAGGATGGATGTTCATGAAAATGGCAAAGCCTCCAGATGATGTTTCCGCTGATCCATTGCTTCACCCCTCAGCCAAGGATGAGTTTGTGGACCACAGTGTTTTTCAGACTTAGGTGTTACCTTATACTCGCAAAAGAAGGACATCAAAAGAAATAGACAGTGAACTCTAATGAGGAATTTATAATTTTTTTACCTGTGATTTTGTAGATATGTTGTTCACATATTGTGTAACACAATAAAAGCTGTTAATAGGGAGTTTTGCTGTTGGCTTTTGTATGTTTGAATGCACTAGTGATATATTGTGCTACTAATATGATCAGGGACAAAATAACCTTCAAAGAGTGTTTCTATAAATTATTTACATACATCCAGTTGTGAAATAATCCAAAATATTGACAATATAAAATATATGCAGAGTGCAGCACATTTTGCTTTGGTCTGAGAAAGCGGAGAGGCAACCAGCCAATAATAATCATCAGGGAACAAACACCTACCTCACCATCATCTTCTAGTTCTAGGAAGGTTTTCGGTGGGATTGAATGATGGTATTGGAAGCCAACAATGTCCAACTGTGGAATAGACTGCAACACCGTGGGAGATTCAAAGAGCCTGAAATATAAATTAAAACAAAGGTTCAATTATTGCAGAGAAATACTGAAGAAGTTTGACTGTATCCAAATAAATACATGTAAATAGAAATATTTAGATGTGTAGATATAGAAATGAACTCATTTATTTATATGAAAAAACAAATGACGTTCAAAGTACCCTGTGGAGTTTTTGACCACTAGTGGGAGGAGCAATGTTTTGTCCAGTTTTGTTTGTATTTTTTGTACAAAAAAATTTACATAGGGAACTACAGCATTTTTTTAAATCAATTAATTGGTTGTCATTCTTAAAGCAAAAATCCCAAACACTGCTAAGCAATTCTAAAATGTGAGAATAGTTTTTTCACTGTTCTCTTTACAGACAGAATGATCAGTTGATAAAGAAAATAATCATTAGCTGCAGCCCTGATCTTGTGTGCACACAGAAGGACACACTTGTTGCAGTACATTTTCATTCAGACTATTCCACTTCTGGACAGTTGGGGTGGTATTGCACAAATATGGAGCATCACATGTATTTGTTTATTGTTCCTAGAATATATTCTAGATCCAAAAAAACAATGATGGCTTCTTGTGCCTGGGTTCACAGACATGTTGGCAGCTGCCCACTACAACCAGTTTCACTCATGCCATTGAGATTATGGTAGTCGCTTGAGAAGGAAGCTGAAGAGGATGTTGGCCGGACTGAGCTCTGTCTTCTGTATGAGAAAAGGCCTGCAGCCTGTATTGATGTTAATAATGTGGTTGACATCCCATAAAATCGACTCAAAGATGTGCTCAGAATCTGCTGCGTGGGACGTCCTTTTGTGATTGGCCCACTGCTGTCTCTTCGGTGGATTAACAAGGAATTCTCTATACTGACACGACTGAAGGCAGATGTGTTCGGTGTTAACGATGTGTGTGTGATTACTGAGAAGCCACTGTCTTCCAGGGAGGGAAGAGTGTCTGAACTGTCCATTTGTGGAGTAGCTGTTGATGATGTATTTCTGTAGTTGTACTGTAGAAGACAGATGCATCGTTTAGCGGAAAATAATTGTCTGTCTCAATCAAACATTAAAAACTGTGATTGAGAAGCAGTCCAGTGCTTCTCATCTTAATAACTTAGCCAACATCCAAAACGTGCTCCACTGTGTCCTTGAGGTAAGTCATTTTAACTTGTGGGATACAACCATGTCCACAGACATGAGCCTGTGCCACAGACTGACGCGTCAAGATTCTGGATTTGATGAACGGAGGATGTAGCTGATGGCCCCTGAGCAGCAGAGGGAGCAGTTGGATCAAACTGGTCTTCAGACTCCATGCTAGCTCTCTCAAACTTGGGTGCAAAGGCAGTTAGGACTGCTGTATTTAATATATGTTTGTTATCATTTCAGTGACAAATACGTGGGAAAACTTTTGTGAGACAGATGCTTGTTCTTTAATGAGTTAGTCTGAAGAGCCTGACAAGGATATATTGGTTGAAGGGACATCAATAAAAATTTGTTTGTTGAGTTATAATATTGCAATATTGGGTTGTGCATTAAAAAGTCAAGCTCACATTGGCTTTACATTGTTGCTGGGAGCTCCATCAAAGACAGTGAGAACAAAGACTCTAATTCAGTTTGAGCCGTTAATTTGTTTGATGAAACATCCTGAGTTGTTACATAGAGCTGAGACATTACATCCTGATTCAGAACTGAGGACAGATGTTGGACTGTATCAGAGTGCTGAGTTATTGGCAATTGCTCGGACATTAAAAATGAGGTTGCTGACACATCTGGAAACAGCTGAGTAGACAGTATTTTGTTTGATGGTGGCAGTGACTGTATTGTCTTTAATCTGCAGTTCAGTAGCAGGACGTCATTATAATTCTCTGCTAGAGGTGGATGAGAAACAGATGGAGGTTGTGGAGTGTTGGGTTGGCAGTGTGGTGGTCTTTAATAGGCCCTTGGTTATAGATTAACGTAAAAGGGGTCAATCACAAAGATGAACCCACAGAGAATTCTAACCAAACTCTGCAGCACGGCTCACCTTTAGGAAGTGATTTCAACATCTTCCAGCTCATTATTTGGTTTTTATGGGACACATTTTCTACTGTTTTGGTGTCTGCTGAATGTGTAAATAAGCAACTGTTTACCTATATGGCAACTTAAAGGTGTCATGTTTGCAGCTTGTTTCTGCTGTGTCCAAGTATATATAAGTTAATGCAGGTCTTTCATCCACTTGATTCATAATTCTTCACGTGATACTAGCATAACATACAACTCTAACAGTCATTTGTTTTCCATGTCATTCATGCTTCTCATGTTTCCATCACTACATAAGCCCATATGTTCTTCTATTCATTCAGCTTCATTGAGCTGTGGGCTTCCTTTCAAACAAGGTCAAATCACAGCAACATATGACTTGAATGACTAAGCACCCAGAACAATCCCATATAGTCATATAGAAGTCAACAGGAGCGGACTTACCCAGTGAGCTCACTGCGGGCTGACTTTCTGAGTCAGTGTGTCTGGCTCTGTAAGCACCAGTCAGGGGGGCTTTCTTTTGGACGGGGTCGGAGGGTCAGACGAGTGGCTAGGGATTTTCTGTTGACCACTTCATTTGTCAGTGTGGAAGTGACACTCTCAAGAGCTGGGGGTCAGCTGCACCGAGGGGTAAATATTGTGCAGTGTGGATGATGGTACAATTAGAGAGTGGTACCAGCTGAAGGTTCCTGACTGTCGATATATGTTGATATACATAGTGTTCGACTGAAGCAGAAGGCTGGTCATGATGGTCATCCCCCCCTCAGAGCAGGACAGAATATCCCTGTTAGACATAGAGACAAAGCAAAATCCAACCTTCACTCTTGTCCACAAATGATTTAAAACACATCAGTGATCCACACTCATAGCTTATATTGAGTGCAGCATCCTAATGCTGTAAATACTCACCGGTGCACTAAATCTGTGGCAGGAAATAGTCCCCAACAGATGCTCTATAACTCCTGTGTAAGCAACATTTTCTACAACTACAAACTACAGTGCCCAGCTAAAACTATACACTTGTAACCTGTTTCTAAACCTGCATTAACTGTAACATTTGGCCACTTGGAAAAGTAACAAGCTGGAAAAACATGGGGAAAAAACACAATAATAAGCACTTTATAAAGTTGATATATTAAACCTATCAGCAAACAGTTTCTCATTTACTAGCAGAATTAAGCAAGCAGTCATTGAGCAACGGCAAACTCCTGAAGGAAATGGGGCAATTGTAACTCTTGATCAGGCTGTAACCAGGGCATTTAGACAGAAGTGCAAAATCTGAAATTGAAATAATCAACTGTTGAGCAGAAAGGGTTAAAAGTACACCTGCTCTTACTCCCAGAGGAAAAGCAGTCGCTGCTGCTCCCCACTGTTGTGACATTTGGCTTTGAGGATCTCAAACTTAACTGTTCCAACATTTTCCAAAGGCAATACAGGTAATCTTTTAAAAGTAATTATTAGAGAAAACATGCATCCTAGTTTTCCTTTTGTCTCATAGTAAAAGTATGAATGTCAGGTAAACAGGTTTCTCTTCTTTCAGACCTTTTCTTTTTTGCTGCATTTAGTATCTTAGAGGCTATTTTTTTTGTTTATTGGCAGAATTTCAGACGAATACTGGTAACAATAAGCCCAGGCAGCAGAAATGCATAGAAGGATTCAGCAGGTGTGTGAATTCAGAAAAGCAAAATGTCAACCTTTTCTGAATTCACAGTGCTGCTAAATGTTCGGGTGTAGATTTTATCAATTCGATTATGGAATAATGATAATAGCGTTCATGAGGTTAATAATGTTTTCTAAGAGGAAGAACATGTTATTTCCTTTTTGATTGTGCAGTCTTGCTTCTTGTTTGAAGTTAGCATGTGTTTATGGTAGAGCTGAAAGGATTGGTCGATAAATGAATTTGATGCAGATGCAATAATCCTGTACTTTTTTACTCGAGTCAGAGGTTGTGTGAGTTTTCTAACTTTAAGTCACGGTTAAAGATTGTTTTGCTCATCATTAGTTCTGAAGGTTATACATTTGTTTCCTTTTGGTGAGAAGCAATGAAAACACAGTGCTGCACATTCCCACGTACAGAAATGAAAGGAAAGATAAGGTAGATCTGCAAATGATATGGAACACATTAATGCATCATGGATAGTTTGCACATAAGATTAGGGGGATGCAGAAATATTCTACATGACATGTAAATTATTTAGGTTTGGTGATGAGTTCATATATTTAACAAAGCGCCACCTGGATGCCCTGACTGTTCGTCATTCGTTCATGATTACCCAATGGTTTGTAGATGACTTACAACAGACATTTTTTCTAAACCTCTTATTAAACATAATGTAAAATGTGTAGCTTAGGAATATATGCACATCTTCTTTTGTGTCCTTTCCCACACAGACACTGAGGAATGGCTGTAAACTGGCTGGGACTGTTGTCCATGGGAGTGTTTTACATGATTGTACTGGGAACAGGTATCTGGGCATCCAGGAAATCCAAACATGAGGAGAGGAAATGCAGAGGGAACCGCAGTGAAGTTGCAATGGTTGGAGGGCGGAACCTAAACATCTGGGTCAGCATCTTCACTATGACAGGTAGAATAATAATGATGACAATAACATCATAATTAAGATGATCATAGTCAATCAATGGAGCCAAGTTTTATTTTCCTTCTCATTTCCTGTGTGTGTGCTAATGTTTTCCAGCCACTTGGGTGGGAGGAGGCTATATTTTGACTTGTGCTGAAGTAGTGTATAATCCAACAAAGGGTTTGGTGTGGGCCGTCGGACCCCTTGCCTATGCCATAAACCTGGTAATGGGTGAGTGAGGCCAGATGCAACTGTTCAGATGCAACATGATGATACCTAGTGAACATTACACTGCTCCATAATTACTGAAAAATACATGTCATTGCTTTAAAATGGCAAACTGCTATATCTATCTATTCCAATGTCATATTAATAGCAAATAGTTTTCCTGTGTCTGTTCATCATTTACAGTGTCTAAAACGGTCTAAAGTTATATTTCCCTTTGTTAGGTGCACTCTTCTTTGTCAAACCTATTCGGGCAATGAACTACGTTACCCTCATGGACCCGTTTCAAGAGAAATATGGCAACACTGTAGCGGCTATTGTTTTCATTCCTGCTCTCCTGGGTGACATCTTGTGGGTAGCATGTATTCTTGGTGCTCTGGGTAAGTCAGAAACAACGACTTAATGGATGAATTTCTGGCAAAAAAAAAAAAAGTATATTGCTGATGACAATATGCTGTTTAATGCTGTTTTGGTGCAGCAATAGTTGGGGTGGGCAATACACTGTAACATGGCATGGATTTTTCAATATTGTCATGACCATGGAAAAACGATAATAATTCTAAAAATTCAAAAGTTCAGTTGTGGTCTGAATATCTTGCAAATGAAAAAGTAAAAAGTATTCACTACTTAATGCCGGGTGTATAAACGACAAGTAGCAGTTAAATTACAGCTCAGTAATCAATAAAGAGACAACTGGTAGAAGAATCTAAAGGTCGAACCTGTAGCCTATTGTCTGAGAAGATTTGACTGGAGTGTCAGAGACCCAAGGCCACAAAAGTTCCAAAAAGAGGGGGTACCTCATTTGGAAGTGGTGCATTTTTAAAATAATCTGACATGGAGCAAACTTCAACGTGATGCAAGGTTTACCACCATGTCCTGACAATTGAATGTATGTCTGTTGTTACAGGAGGGACAGTAAGCGTGGTCATGGATATCCCCCCCGAGCTGGCTGTGGGCATCTCTGCAGCTGTCGCAATCTTTTACACATTAATGGGAGGACTGTACTCTGTGGCATACACTGATGTCATCCAGCTCGGCCTCATGTTCGTCGGCTTGGTACAAACATTATATTTTTAGGAAAATTCAAAGCATTTAGACATGACTTTTAGCTGAGTGATGTGTATGCTTACACATTTAACTAACATAGGTTAACATGGTAAACATAACTACTAATTGTCAATGTGAGCGGGCTGCTATTTTGTATCCATACAACCATGCAAGATACCATATTTGTAACTCTGTGTCTTGTTTTTCCTCCTATATTTCAGTGGGTTTGTGTGCCTTTTATCCTGACAAGCCCCTCCTCTGCTAACATCACTGTTGCTGCACTAACCAAGCAGCACCAGGAGCCATGGATCGGCAAGCTGGAGCTGGAGGATGCAGGTCGCTGGATAGATGACTTACTGCTACTGGTAATGGAAGCCAGTTACAATACAATTCCACTAAAATCTCTTTAGTAGTAAATATGCAAGGTTGACAGAGACCACACTGTGGTGACATAAACCACATTACTTGTGTTTCATGGACAACCATTTAATGCTTAAAGTTCATTTTCTTTTCTAAATGAAGTCTGTTGCAAATCCCTAAGAAATCTTTATTCCTCTCCAAGTCCATTGGAGGGATCTGTTACCAGGCTTTCTACCAGAGAGTCCTGTCCACAGCCACTGATGCCCAAGCTATGATCACCTGCTACGCCGGGGCAGTGTTAAGCCCAGTGCTTGCCATCCCGTCACTCATCAGCGGGGCAGTGGCTGCATCTACCAGTAACTAGATTGCACTATGTTTTCATTGTCTTTGTTGTGTTTGTCAGTCATGGAAGAAGCATTTTTCTAGTACTATAAGTAAGAGAAGCCAACTGATGCCAATGTATTCTGACCAAGTCCCACTGACACACGTTTGCTTAAATTACATGTGCTTGATGTGTGTCAGATTGGAACCAGACCACCTACGGTTCACCCAGCCCATACGAACAGGGACGCGCTGGTATAATCTTGCCAATTGTACTTCAGCATCTTTGCCCTTTCTACGTCTCACTGTTTGGCATGGGGGCACTTGCTGCTTCTGTAATGTCATCGGTTGATTCCGCACTTCTGTCTGCTGCCTCCCAACTGGGCCGAAATATCTTCAAGAACATCATCTACAAAAAGGTGACACCTCATATGACCACTAAACATACTGATTACCCAAAGCTAAAGCATATTTAAGCTTTCCAACTGGCATTTTCCTGTTTTGACTGTTTCATAAATTTATTTTTATATGGTAATGCTGATTAACACACTGCACAGATTGATATAACAGATCTGCACTGTATTACAACAACTGAGTATACTGTGATGGATGACCTAAGTAAAGCAAGTTCCAACACTCTGCAAAGTTGATTTTCCTACTCAAGTTTTGAGCTGACATGATTAGTCAATCAATAGTGAATCAGCAACTATTCAGATAATCAGTCATCTCTGTAAGGGTCAGCAAACATGCTGTTAAGCAAGTATAATGTTCACCATCTTAGTCTAGAATATTGACGTCAAAATTTAAGACAGGATGCTTGAAACTTAGCAGCAATGTTAGTGAATGCAATTTGTACTAAGTTAGTTAAAACAGCAAAAACGTGACGTGATCCTTTAAGGGTTTGTTTTGGGGGTTTTTAGGGTTAAGTCACTCATATTTTCATTTTTGCCTCAAAAATCAACACCACATTTTTGGTTTAATAAAAGTAACTTGATTGTGATTTTCTCTATTTCAGGCATCAGAAAAAATGATTATTGTGGTGGTTAAAGTGTCGGTCCTCCTCTGCGGACTGATGGGAGCAAGCCTGGCCATGACATCAAGGTCCATTCATCTATTCTGGATCATCAGTGCAGATGTTATGTATTCAATGATGGCTCCTCAAGTGACATGCATCTTCTATTTATCTAAGTGGGTGAACCACTATGGGGCCACTTCTGGCTTTGTTTTGGCACTACTGCTGAGAGCACTGGTTGGGGAACCCATGATGGGTCTTCCTGATGTGCTGCCGCTGCCCTGGGACAAGATACAGGAGGACGGTCACCGATACCGCCTGTTCCCTTTTCGCACTGCCATCATGCTCATCACCACTGCAGCTATTGTACTAGTATCACGCTTTGCTGTGTGGCTGTCTGAGAAGGGGCTGCTGAGAGGAACAGGTGATGCTGAGGACATAAAAATGCATTACATGGCACAGGTCAAGACAGATGTGGCCAGACTGAATAAAGAACAGTCTCACTTATCCTTCCAAGAAAGTAATGAGGAAAGGAAAAAAAATTGACTTTTCTCAGGGTGAACATGTTAAACAGCATGTGGGTGCTTTTGAACCCAAGATTTCTTTATGAGGGTTAAATGTGAATCATTGCTCTGTCAGAGAGACTGTTGTGTAATATTGCTTTAATGAAAAAACCTATTGACATGATGATTATATAAACTGATCCGACACCTGATAATATAAATAAATTTGACTTGATAATAATGATATTTGGTTGTGTGTAGTATGTTATTTTGCATGTCTTATTTTCTTTTAGGGCAAATATCAGTAATGAAAAATGCTCTCGCATCACTTTAGTCTATTTCTTTAACACTGTAGAAGATGACTTACATTTGTTAGCATTTCCTGACTGTTGCTGGCAAAAGTGCAGAAGTGCCTTCAGCTGATCTGGATCCAAAGTCAGTCGTCCAGATTCTTCCATGACAGAAGGGGCGTCGCTGAGCCACTCTACAGTCTGTAAAGTATAAGCAAGACACATCATTCACATGTCCTGCGAGGGCAACAGAACGTTTAGAGACAAATGTAAACACTAATGAGTAACATGGCTTCATAGTGGATGGGAAACACCTCATGGGACACCACATTAAATTATGGTAATAGTGTTAAGAATGTCTGACCTTGAAAAATGTCCTTCTGTCCTCTACGTCCTTGAGCAGGATATGAACAACCTCCACAGAGTTCAACTATGAATTCCCCAACTCCTTCGATTCCTATTAAGTGGTGTCGAAAGCAAACAACACACAAAATATCAAACATGCCAGTTTCAAAACAAAGGTGTCATTGAAAAAGTAAAGACTAATGTTTGTCATTACATGGACCTTCATTTGATAGATAAGCACAAAGACAAAAATGAGAAATCTGAAAATAAGAAAAACATCCCACACAGGTTAATAAACAGCTGACAAACAAAACATTCTTTATCACAGGAAATTAAATTAAGATCAGTGAAAATGGCTCAAATTTAAACCCTGAAATGCCTCGATGTCTTCCTTTCACTGAAGAGCTGATATAAGGAAACATCAATTAAACATCAAGGAGAATTCTGCCTGGATCAAAATCCTAAGGGAATAAAGGAAGCAGGAGGGGGAAAAAAATCAAAGAACTATTATTAAGTGATAAAAACTAAACAACATGGGTCCTGAGTGTTAAAGAGGAGAAGATCAGTGCCTCGGGCAATGCGGGGTGGGGGGTAGGATGTCCTCATGGAGGATGTCCTCAATGATCTCTCAAAGGATGAAAAGGGTTAAAAGAGGAATGCTACTTCATTTGGACTTTAAAGACTCTGGCTCTGACCTCACGCGGTTCACCAACCCTTCTCTTCTGTCTCTTGCAGGAACAACAGAGGAGCTTCTTCTGCCATGTGAATTAAGTATTCAGCGTTCAAGCAGACCTGCAGGCTTACCTCCTGATCACAGGTGGGGCCCGTTGAGAGGCTTTGAACGATCTTCAGGTGAGGCTGGATATTGAGAAGGTGAGCCATCACCATCTGAAACAGACACCACAACAGATACTTAAACAATATATTCTTACTGTCTTATTATTTAGTTTTGAATGTAAATCAAATACATTGAAATCCATTGACACATCAAAAACAAATTTTATAGTATGCAGAGAAATTAAGAAAAAAAAACAGCATATCATAAAAAAAATTAGGATGCTTTCATGCTCAAATTTACTATTACAGGGTATATAAATGTACTTTGACAAGCCCAGTACAGATGTATCCAAAAATAAATTTGAAATTGCAGTAATTGAAATTAATTTTGTCTGAGTCTCACAATATTTCTGTAAAAATAAAAGAGTGTTTTCAAGGATTTCTAATGTTATAACCTATATTTACCAACAACAACATAAGTGACAAGAAATCTAGTTATTTTATTTATGGGGCACGTTGGAAGCATGTTGCACTAAGGCTGGAAGTAAACACAGTAAAGTACAGAAACATCTGCTTATTTGGCCTAATTCTTCCAGTGTTTCAGAAAGTTGTTGCTGTGATGTCTGCAGAGATGCAGGGGCCGAATCCAAGGCTTCCGCTGGTTTAATCTCATAACATATATTTACACTCACAAAGGAAGGATTACACAAATATAACACACACTTTTCTTTTGTTTTTGTTTCTGTGTAAAGCGAAATAAAAGGTTGGACTTATAAATGTACATGTAAATCATAATAAAAGATCCTGATAAGTGCCTGTGGAGGTTTTGTTTCCACACTAGGACCACTCACAAAACTCACCTCATAGCTGTAGCCCGGCTAGCTCAGTCGGTAGAGCATGAGACTCTTAATCTCAGGGTCGTGGGTTCGAGCCCCACGTTGGGCGAAGGAGCTTTTGGATATGAAGGAGAGTGAGTTACTCCACTTCCTGTCTTCCTGAGTTCTCCCTAAACACCAGATGGATCCATGAGTTCACTCCTGACTGACGTTTCACCTGAAGGTTTCATACCTGTGGTTCAATGACAAACTACACTGCAGAATCAAATTTAAGCTTTCTTTCCTTTCTCCTACCAAAGATTTCACTCCACTGATATACAACGACAACTCACTTGTTTCCAAGCCTGAGCTCATGACTTCAGGTAGACTGGCTGACTGATCTGTCGCACCTGGACTTTCCCTCATGATTTCCTTTGTCCTCACTTCTGCCAGTGTATTGTTTCTTCCAGCCACGTCATGAACTCCTGAGGCTCATCATACCACTTCAGGCAGGTTGTTTTCCTCCTATCTGTTCTCGCACCTACAACAACTAACAAGAGAGGTTGCTGGTGAGTGATTTTTCAGGGCTAATGATGGCCAGAGTGGTCCACACTGCAGTGGCATAAAAACAACATTTACAAGATAACAAACAGGTCCTTCGCAATGTGTATTATTTTTATTGCAAAACATCAAAACCAAGAAATATTGAGAACAGTGATATTATTGAATGGCTTATATACAAGGCTGCTCACAATAGGATAAGTAATGCAAAAGATAAGCCTCATCACACATTTCCATAATGTTATTATGCCCACACTAAATTAAATACCTCAGTGTTGTCTGGTGTTTTTTCAACTCCATTAGAGCAACAAAACTGCATCTACCCTCTGGTAAAAAGAAAAATCCTAATAAACACAAATTAGCCCATTTTCACTTTAAAACAAAAAGCAAGTAATGTGAGTAACATTTACAGTTCAGGGTTACATACAAAAAATGTTTGGTAAAAGTAGTTTTGAATGACTACGATTTCCAAGTCACAGTTTAATACACGTCGCACAGATAAAATGTTTCCTAGTGACACAAAAATGTTTTATTACACAGCAGACTAAGTTATTTACAGTCACATGCGTTGAAATACTTTTATTGTATCGTGGACATGTTTGTCTTCTCTCCAATGTCAGCTATACTCAGGTAACATATTGAAAAGAACAATGTTTGAAAAATAATATTTCTTTTAACCCAATATAGGTTTTTCATAATTACATTTATCCCCACCCATTAAAGCAAAACATTAGAAAATGATCAACAATTCTCAATTGCCACCTTTATATCTCTCATAATCTGACTACTTCATTAGCTAAATTTCTTTGATCACATCACCTAGTTACGATGATTGGAGCCAAGTAATACCTATTGGTAGTCTTTAAATCCGATGACTTAATAGACTAAAAGTTTAATTCATTAATTGTGAAAATTATCAGCAGATTAATTGAAACTGAAAATAATTAGTCAACTGCAGCCCCAGTTGAATGGGTGACTTATGCAGTAGCTTTCTGAATTGGCCCAGTTTAATCATGAGTTGTTATATCAGTGTCAGCCCAGACACACCTAATTAGAGCATCCTTATTTATTACAAAATATGTTTCTTTGATTAATAATCATCGCTACCCTCGTCTTCCTCATCATACTTCCTCTTGAGGGAGTGCTTCTTGTGCTTACCCCTGTGTCTCCGTTTGCCAGAGTAATCGGGGTTAGCATCCCTCGTATGTAACTGCTCATGCTTCTTAAGGAGGCCGGGGACGGAGAACCCCTTCCCACACGTGTCGCATGTCCACGGCTTCTTGCACGTATGAGTCCTTTTGTGGACGTTCAGATGGGATGCCAGCTTGTACGTCTTCCCGCACACGTCACAGCTGAACGGGCGCTCGTTGGTGTGTAACCTGATGTGGACCTTCAGATTCCCGACCTGGGTGAAGCTCTTTTCACATATGGAGCACTGGTAGGGTCTCTCTCTGGTGTGGATCCTCAGGTGAACCCTCAGGCAGTACTTGCTAGAGAACTTCTTTTGGCAAACGGGGCACGGGATCTTAGCTTTCGGCACGTGGTCTTGCTGGTGCCTCTTCAGGTCAGACAAATACACAAATGTTTTTCCGCACTGGGAGCAGAGATACTGACGGTCGCCGATGTGGTAACCCATGTGTCTTTTCAACAAGCTGGGGACGAGGAACCTCTTCCCACAGCGCTCGCACATGTGAGGACGGTCTCTGGTGTGCCAACGCTCGTGGTTCGACAGCTTGAAAGCCGTTGGGAAGCTTTTGTTGCAGTGCTTGCAAGGGAAGGTCATCTGGCTTGTGTGGCACTCCATGTGTCTTTTGAAGTAGGTGGACTGCGTGAAGCCTTTGTTGCAGATGTTGCAGTAGAAGGGCTTTTGACCACTGTGGGCCAACATGTGCTTTGTCAAACTCTGCAATTTGGTGAAACACTTGCCACACTGGCCACAAGCGTAAGGACGCACCGTGCTGTGGATCTTCAGGTGGTTGTTGAGGAACGCCTGTGTTCTGAAGCTTTTGTTGCATGCTGTGCAAACGAATGGCTTCACTCCGGTATGAATGCGCTCGTGGTCCATTAGCTTGGAGTGATAAGGGAAGCGCTTATCACACACACTGCAGGTGAATCTGTTAGGTGGAGGCCTAATTTGTTTTTTTCTTCTTATGCTTGGCTTCATGTCGTCCCCAGAGCTAAACCTGGCTGGAGGAAGTGGTGGCAGGGCGGGAAGTGAGAGTGAGTTAGTGGCAATCTGCGACACCCACTGATGCAATGTGACTCGTTGAGTATGAGGCTTTTGACCGTCTTTTGGTCCTGCACTGCCTGCGTTCTGTGCAGCGGAACCACTTTTGATCGGCATTTGAACCACCCGGAAGGGGATGGATTTCAAGGGCACCTCCTGCTGTGTTTCTGGTTTCTCTGGTGCTGCTGGTGTGTCATCTTCCACTCTGTTTTGTGGAGTTGCGGCCGATTGTTCCTGTGCACAACTCTTCTCTTGCACCAAATTCTTTGTCTGAGCTGTTGTTGTGACACTCTTTTCCTTTGCAGCACTGCCATCAGCTGTTTTAAGACTGTATCGCCCTCTTCTCTGTGGTCCAGAAACAGGAGCTGGTGGGCTGTCAGAGTCATCTGACATCACTCCCAAGTCTTCAGTGTCACTAAGGGATGCCGGGCTGGTCTCATTGATGGTGACCTCTAATCGCTTCGGTGATTCTGGTGGTGGTGGTGGTGGTTCCACTGGTTTGGAACGGAAGGCGAGTGAAGAGAGCACACAGTCGCCAACCGAGGATGAGATGGTTGCTGCGCAAATGGAGAAGACTTCAAATCAAATTCAAAGTCAAATTCATTTACACTGTATTTATTTATTTTAGTTCAGTTTGTAGTTTTCTTTTTATCTTTCGTAATATGTTCATTGGAACAACCTAAAACATACCTTTAACACTAAGAAGTCCCTTGGCCTGCTGGTGCAGCAGGAGAGTCTTCAGGTCGCTGGATTCAGGGATGAAGCTTCCACAGGCCTCCAGGACAGTGGGCTCTGTTGAGATCATGGTGCCAAGCTGAGGTAGAGCGACAGGAAATAGAAATAATGAATGAGCATGCAGTATGGATTTCGTTTGATTTATTAGGTTAGATCACACTTTTATGTGTCTGCATGGTTTGATATGTCGCTACGCATAACAGATCAGGTGTTTTAAAAATATAAGCAATAGAACCAAAATAAAATCCTTAATGCAGATCCTGAAATGTTTTCAAATTTCCTCAATTATATTATGTAAAACGCAAGTCCAGAAAGCTTAAAGCATCTAGAGAGGTATGGAATTTAATTTATTGACTTTTGCATTCTAAACATATGCTCAGAAACTGTTATTGATTAACTACAGAAAAAATTCTGTTTTTGTTTTGATCTGTTTGTGAAGATCAAGTGGAACCCCTGGAACTGGGAGACACTGGGTAGTGAATCAGGGTCAACTAGATAAAAGGTGTCTGCAGCCAGTTGTCCACCCTGCTGCCACTGCCCAGGGGTAAATGTTATAATGCAATAACAGTACATGTGTATACCTGGGAGAGATTGGGAACAGGAAGAAGTTGCTCCAGCTTGCACACCAGACCTGCAGTAAGAGCCTGAAGCGCTGTATCAAACTTTGTACCATACTGAACAGGGAACACTTCCTGCAGAGAGAGAAAATGTAAGGGTTTAAAAGCATTGTAACTTTGTAATTGAGAGGTATATGAATTTAATGTCTCTCTACGTGCACTGAGTTTTAATGCATCCTGATTCACACATAGTTGTTCTGATTTACACATTTTGTTCGTTTTGTTTGCAGACGACCGACCATAGAGTGAAATTTAATTGCTGTAATTAAAACGATGTTGACTAGATGTCATTGCCAACCTGCTGAGCTGCAAACAAAATCATTATTTCATGTTCACTACATCATTAGACAAAATCAACATAAATGCAGGTATATGAGGCCAGCTGTGTTGTGAAATTGGCTAAACTGCCAATTTTGCACATACTGACAATGAAGCAACAAAAGCTTGTCTTATTCCACTACAGCCACAAAGCTCCTGATAAATGACCTGCAAGTGTGTATTCAAAAAAAAAATATATATATATATTGTGATGACAACCAAACACTACCTGATATCACATTAAGACATATGTGGATACCTGGAAGAAGCGCTTCCTCTCAGCAGGATTTTTAAGCAGATTCTGGACCAGCACCATGAAGTTAGTTTGAGATTTCTCTACTTCTGAGTCCTTCTGTAATATAAAAAAATATTGTAACTCAGGTTTAATTCACACATTGGGATTCTAGAGTCCAATGTGCTGAATAAGAAGAAAGAAATAAAAGCCATGTTTAAAGAGTATACTGTATGTTTCTCAGTGAGGAAAGTTCCCATTCTTACCCCCAGAGTTCCAGAGACCTTCAACTTATTTATGAGTGTTTGAATAGCTTTGGAATCTGGTGGACCCTCTTTGTGAAGCAAATCCAAAATGATCTATGGTGCATGAAAAGACAGAGATTATAGTCAAAGGACAAACCACACCATCAAAAATAAACTTCATTTAAAAATAAATCACAATTACTGTACTAATAGGGACAAAGTATTTTGGACCTACTGACCAGGTTTTAAGGTTTTTCAAGAGAATCACTTCATTTCATCCTCAAACAAAATATCAAATATTAAAATTTTGAAAGCACAGTTTCCTCAAGGAGAATGAGTTTGACAACTACATTCAAAGATACAACGAGTGAAGCAAATAACTTCAAATGCTCTTTTTGTTCCTTATGTGTGTGATCTTTATCAGGAAACATATGGAGCTCATCAACATAGAGCAGAAGGAACAAATCTTAAGGACTGAATGCCACTTTAGAAGCCTGCAAAGCACACAACACAAGCTCTGTGTGATCAAGGTATGTGGCAATTAAACCTGTCTGGTAGCTGTAGGGTTTCAACCTGGCACCAACTGTTTTAATCAGTTTTAGTACACAATCCTGAACCCTGACCTTTGCATGTCTGAGCTTTGATGTCTGCTGCTTCCATAAATTACATTATCCTGTTTGATGCACTCAAACAGTAAATAATGAACTCTCACCCTTGCTCTCAACCCCAGGACGAGCTGAGCAGTCTGCTTGAAACTCATGACGTCAGGAACAGTCTGAGTCACTATGGTGACAAACTCCTCCACTTTCCCGTACAGCTTGACGTTTCTCTGCCGTATGACCTGCCACATGTACGAGTATGTCAGCTGCAGAGGGGAGGCCATCAAGCGAAGGGAGCCCAGAGGAAGGGCACCTCCAACACCTGTGCACAACAAACATAGCATGTGTGAAAACCCAGCAGCATGTTTTTCTGTTTGAAGCTGGCTTAGTGTCATGTCTATAGAATCTGATGTATCTGTGAAGGTTTTCAGTCATCCAGGCCATGCTATTCAAATAAACTTTGATTTGACAGCAACTGGACTTGATTATAGGTGCTTGAAGATGTTTAACATTGATACCACAGAGTACGTTTGGTGCGCCACACATACTAAGTGGTGTCAATCTCCCTGAAGATATCCACAAAGAGGATCAGTAGCTGGGATTCCCTAGGAGTTAGTCAGAACTTAAGAAGCTTCTTAGATGACAAGTGAAACATCTACAATCAAGTCCAGTTGCTGTCAATTCAAACCTTATTTGAATTCTTGCACTGACTTTTATCACTTAGAAACAAACAGAAATGTGTACTAAATACATGCCTGCAGGTGCATCTGTCCACTAAATGTGCACATACCCATACTTGTTTGAACTTCTTCATTAATGTCTACTTTGAACTTACATGATGCATTTAAGTGTTTTGGTTTCTATGTTTCTATTTCACCCTTCAGTGTTTTTTTCTCCTCTCGCAGTGATAATAAGGACCACTGAGTTTGTAGTTTCCCCACTGAGGGACGAATAAAGGTTTATCTTATCTTAAAACAGCAGAACTGGTTTTAGCTTCAGGTAGAGCTAGAAGTTGCTGTAGGGGGCGCTGCAGTGCTGAAGGCATGCATAGATAAGCTGCGGTGGGGATGTAAGTGTGCACGTTTGCGTGTGCATGTGCGGTCGTGAAGAGAATGAGCGCCAAACTGCAGCCGAGTTCGATTCAAACTTTAAGTACACAGTGTGGGCGGTGTGTTGTTATTTATGACAGCCATTATAGTAAGTAAGAAACGATGCAGCTGCCGGACATCCGGAGGAAAGGATGGTTTCACTGGAAATTAAGCTTCCCGGGCAGTCCCCGCTAAAGCTAGTTAGCTAGCTTACAACCAAACATCTCCAAAATAACCGAGAGGACTTTCCAACACGCATGTTTGCCTGAGAGTAAAAGCAAATAGCCCGTTTCCTGCAACAGATGGCTCACGGCGCGTCTCGTTTTCTGACCACGGTTCTCGGTGGCAGCTTCTGTTAGCACGCTAACGTTAGCTTAGCAACTTACCCGAAGTACCGGACCGTTTCTCCATTCTGCGCTCGGGATGTGGCACTAATTCATGAGTCAATCAACCTACTGCACGAATAGGCCGACAATGTGGCACTTTACCAGGAACTATAGTGTTTAAAAGTATTTAACCGTCTTTCTTCCAACCGTCAAGCCAGGAAGAATAATGGCGACCGCTGGGTAGCGGCTTTCCAAAACAAAAGTCTGACAGTTTCCGCCGGATATTTCTTTATAAAATAAAAGCACAGACTTGAAGTTGCTGGAATGGAGCAGAAATTAGAAAATCATATGTATGAATATATATGACCTTGTTTTTCATCATTTTAAATAATGACATTTTCACTATGTTGAGGATCTGCAGCTACTCATTCTTTCTATATGTATAAATTTTACAAAAAAAATAAGATAACAATAATAACAAGATGCATCACAACCACAAATGCAGTTTTATCATTTCAGTTTAATCACCAAAAAATGTATTTGTACTGTTGTTATAATTTGTGCGATCAATAACATGGAAATGAAAAAAGCATCAAAAACTCTGAGTGAATTTATGTCCCTTATAGATGACATGAGAAGTCAAGGAGGCCTGAGTAGATGATAAACTTCTATGTGAATGAATGATCTCTGCTCTGATGTGTTATGAGCAAGTTCAAATATTTCACTGTAAAAAGCATGAATTGGGGTCTTATATCTACAGTCTTGTTGTCTATGTTCATTGGACTGAAATCACTGTTATAAAGGGCTACATATGTTGGTCATATGGTTTTCATTTGAATGCCAACTAGCCAGACATTAAAGACATCAGCATTTTAATATGTGAATTATCAAAATAGTAAAATCTTTTTTTTTATAAGAGTGAGTCAAACAAGCTTCAGTCAAGGTCTTGGACATGATGAGAACAAAGAGAAATAGTGATCCAAAGTTGAAACTAAGAATCAGAAATATACAATATACATGCATATAGAGTGATGGCCAATATAGCTACTGGCACCCAACTACATGAGCCACCACTGTGCACTTTGCAGTAATAGTTTAGTTAATTCAAAGGTTTTCACAGTGTTTTGTCTACCCTCCGTACATTCACAACTTGTAATTTTTCATTTGCAACTTTACAATTGTAGAAAAAGTTCATTACATTTTGTAAGTGTTTCATCTTGTCACAAAATAACTTAAACTTTCACAATACAAATACACATTGTCACAAAATAAAAAAACAATAATTGGTCATCAGCAAAAAAGCACATAAATTTTAGGCCTTATTTTTATAAAGGTATGTCTTTCCATGTTTTATTGATGAGTTTTGGAAGTAAATCATTAAAATTCAGAAAACTGTTATTGAACTACTAACAATCCTCCGTACATGAGACTACATGGCCTGCGGTTAGGAAAGATTCTTAGCCTGTTGATTCATCAGGATCTGCCGACAGTCGTGTTTGTAACTGGTATTTCCTCCAGCCTATGGCCAGTTCTTTTGTGACGAGAACAAGCCCTCCTTATGCTTCTCACTGAGCTCATCCGTCCATCCATCTATCTGTCCCCATCTCCCTCACTTTCCCTCGTCCTGTCTGTGCTGTTTCTCGCTCCCTCTCTCTGACACATACAGTACAAGAGCGCTGACACTCGGGGAGTCATGTTCTCATGACTGAACATGATTGACTCGGTGAATAAGGCATTAAAAACTCTAACCCACTCACTGGGGCCGAGCAGCAGCTATAGATCACTGGGCAACAGCTTTGAAACACAATGAGGGGATTCAAAGTGCCTCTGGCGATGGCTATCTGCCATCTGGTCAGATCTTTGATACACAAAGTGGGACACTTGTTGAACTGTTCGGCGTGTTGTTTGTGACTAGCAGGTTGGCAGATTTGTGGCAGATCACAGATCAGAATAACATCAACAAAAAGCTGCATTAGATCAAATGCCTTTTCTGATACATTTCAGTTGTTACACTAAACGAAGGATTGATAGGAATGCAGTGCTTGCTTATACCATTAATGCATCTCAATGGAAGTCAGAACACGGGAGCAGGTTGGGATTCAGTGTGTTGTCAGTTGACTCAACAGCAGTGAAAGGACAGTCTCTGTAGCTGCCCGGAGACAACCAAGACATGGGTCAGATCTAAGAATGAAATAACATCCTCCAAACAGTGTGGTATCATTTTGATTTGACGCTCCAGTTCAGAGTGGCAGGAATGAAAAACACTAACTTGATCTGCTCAGAAAAGGCCAAAGCCTATTTAACACTGGCCAAGGCGAGACAATTAATGTACTTCACCAGCCATTTTGGCAGATAACCAGCCATTGTGTGGAGAGTTCTTCCTCTTGTCCCAAACAACATCTTTGGATGGTTAAGTGCTCGAAGCGCCTGGGGAATTTTTGTGATACGCCTGCCTTCACAACTGGTGAGTTTTTTTTTCTCTCATCCATGCACTTAGATGAGTGAAAGCAGAGGAAGAGTGTCAGACCACACTCGTTTATCCAGCAGGCTCCTGCCAATAACAGAGCAACCTGGAGAGTGAGTTGTTGTACTGTTGTCCAGATTTCCCTTTTTCTATTAGTCACGCTTCATCCGCTCTCTTGTTCAGGGATCGCCTCCTCCACTGGCTCAGTGTCGGCAGCGTGGGCGAGCGTTTGAAGTGGGATGGAGATAGACACGGTTGGGATCATGTCTGAAGGTGTCATTTGCCTATTGTCAGTGTTGCAGACTGGTAAACGCCTTCCAGACTTTGCCTAAAGATAAAAAGAAAAATATAAAATCACACCCAAAAACTGAATAGTGATCTTTTATCCTGACAGCTGTTTTCCTGTCATGAACAAATGACAGATAATAAATCTCCAAAGCGGAAATCATTACATCGGGCAATAACCAAGCCTCAAAGTACTGCTGAATATTTGATGAGCAGTTGTTAAGTTTGGAAGAATTGCTTTCCTGGAAGTGCTCGTGAAAATGAGGGCAAATTATCAACGTGGGCTTGACTAGACTAACCCACAAACAGGAACAAGAGTCAGTGTATTTGATGGGAAACTTACCACTGAGGTCAGTTTTTTTAATAATGAGAGCTCTTGGGGTAACAACATTAGAAAAAAGCAAGAGAACCACTTTAATGTGGTTATACAGTCAATAATATAAACAGGATATCATGCTCTCTAGTGAACTAATTCTGTAATGGCTCCAGGATGAATTGTTCATTCTTCAGGAGATGGAAACATGCTGAAAATGTCAAGTCTAAGAAATTGCAACACATTGTGGTATAGAAAATATTCATGCCTCTGGAGTGTGACATTACTGACCTTTTATACATACATGCAATTATCTGACTGAATAATGTGATGTCTGTGTTTCAATACGTCCATTAAAGGGGAAGAGAAAAAGCTTTTACAATGGCAAGAAAAAATAAAAAAAATAAAATGACTTTGTCCATTTGAAACACAAGCTTCAATTTGTAAAGGATTTATGCTATTAATCTGAAACAACTTTGCAACTGTACATTTGTAAAATTATAATCTGCTACAAATTAAACTTCTGACATGATGACAGTTGAAAACCTGAGGAAACACTAAAGTTGTTCTTCCACCTTTTTCATGTTAAAAAAAATACTCTCCCTGTTTTATACAGATTTTATTTGAAAATTCATTTTCATGTATCAGTTGGCTCGCTTACTTACCAGCCACACTAGGACAACAACACAAGCTGTGAAGGGGATGAGAGCCAGAAGCAAGGGAGCTCTCTTCCACCAGCTGTATTTGCGACCCTCCTCCTGACCCCCTGGAAGATGGAAATATTATTGGAAATTTTACTGACTACGGTTACACCTAAGAAAGCTGATAGTGGGCTGTACGATCCTCTCACTGTGACTCTCTGTGTCATTGACCCCTAATCAATATTTGCCCACTAATAGGACTTAGTTTTTCAAGCAGCTATTGAAAATTAAAAATGCAAATGAATGATGTACCTGGTGTTTGTTGTGGATTTAGGCATGGTGGTGGCTTGCACGAGAGGCCGGGTGTTCCTTGAGAGGCAGTGTGTAAGACGTCTTTGATGTAGTCAAAGTAAAGACCAGACATTAAGCTCCTTTCTCGATAGTGACACTGGAAGACTTGCATCGCTGTTTCCTGTGGGGATCAGACAACAAGCAATCCTGAAATAACTCAATTACTTGTGCAAAAGCCTAAATATCCAACATATTACATCCTCACTAAAAATGAGCAGCAGTGCTTATTTGCACAATTCATGTTTCAGATTTGTCCTTTTACTCGCTCTGCAAAGCATGTGAGGCAAACCACACTGTGGCTGATTATTACCAGTTCCTCGTGGTCAAAGGTGAAGCGTAAACTCTTCAGCATGGCAATGAAGACAATTATGTTTTCCTTGTTGGAGGAGATGGCACCAAACATGTCAGCCAGCTTCCGAAGGCTTTGCTCCAAAGGATAGATATTCAACACCACCCAGCACGTGCCGGCCTGCACACATTGACATTGTTCTTCAATATTTAATCATTTTTTCCCACATGTGTATTTGAGTGTTTGACAGTATTTTTGTTTCTCTTCCGTATACCTACCACTTCTTTAGGAATATAACTAACAGGAATCTCATAATCAGAGGGGATATTCTGCTTCTACAGTGGAAATAACGACAGAAAAACAGAAGTGATCACAGATTGACAATTTCTTAACATACAGAACATATACATATACTATACTACTACTAGTACTACTACTAAATATGACAAATATATGAACATGATATATACATGTGAATTGCATCGAGCCTATAGCAACTCAGTAATCTCACCAATAACGACAGCTTGCTCACATCATCAGTTATCAGTGTCGCAAATTTCCCAGAGCAGAGATTCAAACTTGTGAACAGACTCAAGAGGAGACAAGGTGCTTCCAAGATCTGCAGGTCAAAAAAGTTGATATATGAACAACATTTATATCAAATAGACTGTATTTGTTGTAGTATAAAACCAAAAAGTTACAACAGTAGTGTTTAAGTACCATTTTTCGGATGAAGATATATAACCTGATTTAAAATGAATCCAATCATATGTTCACCTCTCAAGTTGACCAGTAAAACCAGTACTGTGATTGTATCTATAATCACAGTCCCCACCCCCCATTTTTTCAGACCAGAGCAGAGGATGGTCCTGATGCTCTCCCTACATGCATGCTGCTAAATAAAAATCTTTCATAAATGATTATGTTAAGGCTGATAATAATTCAACCTTGATTAAAAGTTATCTAATCTTAAACTTGATAACTGCACATTCAGAACTGAAATTATACACATTTCTGGAGAAAGAACATTTATGTGACAGCTGCACTGACTATTTGCTACTTTGAGGTGTTAAGATTGTAAATGCAAAATGAGCTCACACATGATGAATGGACAGACTTACAAGTTGCCAGTGTGACAGCAGCGTGTTTTTCAAAGGCATTTTTGTGCTCATGAAATAATATTCTCTAGCAGCAGCAAGAAGTGAATGTGCAGTTGGACACGTGGGAGAGCCTGCTAACCTTCCTTATTCAAAAAATTGAGTGAAAGCAAACTGTGTTCAATCACCTATTCCCCCTTGTCAGAATGCAGCAGCAGCAGTATATGAAGCAGTTACTGCAGAGCTCTAAACACATTCAAATTCTTCTTAATGCAACAATCAAAGAAAGTATTTTTCATCTTGAGTACTTAGATTTTTTTTATACTGAAATCAGTTTTTAAATACGACTAGGAATATTATTTAATTTGACTGTTTATACTTTTAGTTAATTATTTTATATTTATTAATGCACTTTTTTCACATTTAAAAAATCAATGACAGTTAGCAGAACACTCATTGAACACTCAAAAGTATAAACACAATAAGGTCCTGTGTCACCATAAAATTGTATTTCAGTGCAAGAAAATAGCTGACAAGAAAAAGAATATACAAGAAATTTGAAAGCTCTTAGTCTAAATGCTGCTATTTAACAAGTGCAACATGAGTGAGAATTAAGCTGTAAGCTATAACTGCATCAGCCTATTAGTCTACACACTTTCAAAACAGACAGAACAACTATCTGCGTTAAAAGCAGAAAAACAACAACAAAAAAAGATCTACTTACTTTCTTCCTCATATGGAGCAAGAATCCGCGGTTGCTCAACTCTGGTGCATGAAATGAAGTGTTTTCGCTTCAAAGACAGAGCTCATTGTGTGCATGTGTGTGATGTCCAAGCGTGTAGTGAAACTTGAGGCTGGGCTGGCAGTCTGCTTTCACTCCAGACAGATTGGTGAAGTCTTTTGACGTGGTGGAGAGGCCGCCTACAGGCTGAGTCACTGTGTCACACACTGACGCCGTCTGAGACTTTTTCCATGGACTCCCACGTTTCAATTTGCTCGTCAGGAGAAAGTGGGTGCTTGTTCTCCCCATATTTCACTTAGAATGTGTCAAGGTCATCCCTCGAGCTTGTGAAGTGCCTGAGTGAGTGTGCAGAAGTAGAGAATATGTAGTTGTGTAAAATTCTGGGAACATACACTGATTATTGATTTCCACTATTACATCAATACCAGTCACACAGGAGGAGATTTGGGGGGGAAAAAAAAGCAGATGTGTTGCAAATTGTTATTAACCTAACTGTTATGTGGGATGTGGGAATGTAATCAGACAGTAGTAAAAATATTTTGTATGTTTAATGCTCTGAGAATAAAGTGACATCAGTACAAACAAACATGCATCATGTCATTTGTTTACATGTGACCGAGTGACCCCGTTCAAATGAAGTCACCGTGTAGCTATCAGGGAAGGAGTACTTTGTTCGCTGGAGCTGAAGGTGAAAACGTGACACTGTGAGCTGAGTCAGGTCGTCTAAAGCAGGTCACATCTAAATATAACCCAGACAGCTCCGGACACTGCAAGACAAAAACACACGGGTTGCAAAGCTGGAGTGCTCGAGGGCACAAATTCAGATCAACAGGTGAGACCGATTGATAAGATTAACACAATATGTCATCTGTGTGGTGTCATCTCACATATGACTGATTCATACTAATCTACTCACATGTGACACCATTTCAAGCATGGACAGGGGTGATACCGTGCCAGCAGCCCTCCACTGGTAAACAAGTTGTATGCCTGTAGCCAAGCACAAAGAGAACAAAGCACAGACAGATGTGACTTTAACATGTGAACAATTACCTGCGCATGTATGTGTTTTTTTTAAACAAATGATTCAGGTGAAAGAAGCTCAGACACAGATGTAAACTCATGCTTGTCGTTGCGTCCCTTGATATAGAAATGGATGACTTTGACCAGGAAGGCATAAATGAGGAACTTATTGAGTTTGCCATTCGAGAGAGCGTTCAAGATGCCCACAAGCTGTCATGTTCAATACAGACAAACAGGTATGAGAGAGTCCAGTCATCTAAATGCTTTCATTCAAAGGGCTATGAGCGAGACTATCTATCAAAAGTACATCTATAATCTTTATTATTAATTTATTGATGGGCTAGTAAACTAGTTTTACAAAAGGAAATGAAATAATTTAAGGACAATCAAAGGCAACACTGTTATGAAGCTCTATCATAGCATAAATAGTAAAATTGATGAGGTGATATTGTTATATTGACTCACTTTTTTCCTTTGGTTCATTAGGACAGAACCAAACAGTGAAGACTTTATGAAGATAATGGCGGCCATTCACAACGGTGAGGCTCCTATTTAAGCCTGTCTATTGTTATAGCACAAGAATATTCTACTGAACAGTAACAGGCAGAAGCACCATTTACTCCATGAATACTATCAGTGTATCGATGTGCATCCTGTAGAAGTCTCGCTTGTGTCTCCACAGGTGATGTGTGTGCGATGCAGGAGCTGTCAGGTTGTGTGTCTGCCCTCAGAGAGAGAGACTGCAGGGGTCGGCTGCCTCTGCACGCAGCAGCTGTGCAGCCACTGCCAGACGTCCTGCATGTGGTGCTGCAGGGTGAGAGCTCAGAGGAACGGGCCTCGGTGTAAAGCCAACATGAAAAGAACATCTAGTGTCTGTAGCCGTTTCTGTAGATGAAGTGTTGTGTGTACTTTAACACTGGTGTTTTCGTGGCAGCGTTGGCATCCACAGACCTGACCCTGGAGGAGCAGACAGAGGACGGGGACACGTCTCTGACTCTGGCAGCAGAGGCCGGACTGGTGGAAAATGTCAGGATGCTGCTGAAGCACGGAGCGTCACCTCACAACACCAACGGCAGGAACGAGTCTCCTCTGCTGATTGGTAGCGCACACACACACACACACACACACACACACACACAAACTCACTCACACACACAGTCAATCACTCATCCCTTATTGACAGCATGTTCTGAAACACAGTTATTAGTAGATTACCATGTCATCCACTCCACTTGCTTTTCACCATACAACCTTGTATTTTCTTCACTTTGCAGCAGTGAGACAGAAATCATACGACATGGTCATATCCCTCATCATGGGTGGGGCCTTCGTGGAGCAGGTGTGCCTCACAAAGTGGACGGCCGCTCATGAAGCTGCGAAGGTGAACAGCGCTGCATTGATAGAGGCAACAGCATGAGAGAATCATCCATCCATCCATCTTTCCTTCCCTCCTAATGTCTTTGCTTCCTCTTGCATCAGGTGGGTTGTCCAGCTATTCTGATGCTGCTGCTTCGGCATGGAGCCAAAGTAACAGCCAGAGACGGTCATGGTGTGACTCCTCTGGGGATCGCAGCTGAATATGGCAACACTGAAGTTTTGGATATACTCATACAGAATGGTGACACTAAAATTCTGAGTCACACCTCACATCATGTCATGCTTGTATGATGAACTATTTTTTCATCACCTTGTTGTATTTCCCCTGTGCTCCACTAGGTGGTGATGTGAACGCCCAGGCCAGCAATGGAGACACAGTCCTGTATGATGCATCTGGATCTGGAAACCTGGACAGTGTAGTGCTGCTCCTGCAACACGGAGCCAACCCAAATGTAGCCAGCTACGCCTGCCAGCTGCCCATCCACAGAGCCGCATATGAGGGACACATACTGTGAGCTGACCTTCATGTCCCGAAGCTGTGTGACTGACACTTGAAATATCCTCTCTGCCAAAAGCTGGAGAATATCTCAGTTTTAAAACATAATTTGCTTCCAGAAAATAAAGAAAGTACTGGAGACAAATTAACATTCCTTTCCTCCCATTCTGCAGCCAAATTGATGAAACTGTCGACTGAAACATGTCTCTCTCTGCACCTCACAGCTCTGCAGTGTTTTCACTGTAGTCATTCCCACAAAGAGCCTTCTGTTTATCACTGTTTTTCAGTTCCGTCACTGAATAACACTGTAGCTCAAACCACAATCTAATGAACAATTTTCTCTATGTCCTGCTTTCTTCTTTTAGCATTTGTTTTTCGCTGTTTCTGTCCCTCACTCTCTTCCTGTTTGCCCCCATTTTCTCTCTAGAGTCCTGAGGACCCTCATCCCCATCACCACTAAGAGGGCAATCCGCCTCTCAGGCCAGGACCCCGTCCACTCAGCGGCAGACGGGGGACAGGTTGAGTGTCTGCGGCTGCTTATCCAGAAAGGATATGATGTCAATGCCTCGCTCGGCACACATATCTCTGGTGTGCTAAACTCTCCCTCAGGCACATGCATGCTCAAAAAACTATGAATCTTTAAATAAAGATAAAGTCTTGTCGGTTGTAGATAAAACGTATATACATAGTATATAGGAGGTTAGAACATTTTCTGCTTGCAATGTCTATGAAGTGATTTTTCCTCTGTATGTTCTGTTCTAATGTAATAAGTGCAAATGAGGGGCTTTCTGAAAAGTAAATGCTTTATGAATGCTTCTTGGAGATGAATTTAACTAAAACCACTCGCATAGTCCATTAAAAGGAATGACCTTTTTTAAAAAATCATACAAGAATATACTATAGTCATCATGCATCTTTAAACTGCCCGGATGTAAATCTTGTTGCAGAGAACTACGGCGACCTCAGGAAGAGCCCTCTGTACTTTGCTATATCCAACAGTGATGCAACCTGTGCCGAGATGCTGCTGGCAGCTGGAGCGAGAACTGACCTGGACCCACTGCGATGCATCCTGGTCGCTGTACGCGCTGAGAGGTTTGATATCTTCATATCCTTGTATTCTCAATTCTCATTCTCTGTATTCTCAGCAAGGCTGTGTTGGAGCAACCTGAGACTCTCTGTTTGGCCATTTTCCAGGTATGATCTTGTGAAGCTGCTGCTGTCCTATGGAGCAGAGGTGAACTGTTATTTCAGAGTGATCTGCAACACAGTGTTCCCCACAGCCCTGCAGTACAGCCTGAAGGACCCTGTCATGCTGCGACTGCTGCTCAACAGTGGATACCAAGCTCACAGGTACATCTACCAACTGTACACTGAAAAGAGTTCAAACAAATTTGATTAGAGGTAAAGTAGCTGCTTCTCAGTTTGTTAAACACAGTTGCATCACACATTTTAACATCTCTGCAATTCTGTCTCTGTCAGGTGTTTCCAATGTTGCCATAAAAACAGTGAAGACATGGATAGTACCTGGACTGACCTCCATAACCAAGCCTACCAGATTTACTGTCAACCTAAAGTCATCACAGTAAGAGCCAAATCAGGCAGACATATTCACTATACACATCTGCTGTAGACTCCATAGTAATCACTTGACCACACACACAGTCAGCCAATCAATGAGCCAATAATCCAACATGCATAATAAATCACATCCCTGATTTTCCCTCTTTCAGTTCTGTGAGTTTGTCTCCGTGTCGTGGCTGACACATCTGGTTGGCAGTGTTGTCAGAATGCTCCTGGACTACGTCAACCTTGTCAACATATGTCCCAACCTCAAACGCATCTTGAAGAGGACGCCCGAGTGGGATGAGATTTCTGACATACTGAGTAAAACTTCAACGCCATTATTAAAAAAAAGAAAGATCCATGATGTTAAGCCATGTGTTATGCAACTAGAGGATACATGTTTTCTGTGTGTGTCCCCAGGCAAGCCGCGGTCTCTGCAGCATTTGTGTCGACTTGTAATCAGAGGTTTCCTGGGCCTCAGGACGCTGAACAACCCTGAAGCCATGTCTGCTGTCTCTTTTCCTCCGAGACTGAAGAACTATGTGACCTACAGAGACTACGACCTGTATGGTGACCTCTGCTCTACGTGAAACACATTTAATTGACACCTGTCTGAAACACTAGTGAAAAAGAAGTAGTCACTCAATCAGCTACGAAATCCACCTAGTTTATACAGATGCAGTATTTCACAATTCTATGTTGCTCTCTTTCTATTCCAGTCAAGCTAAATTCTAGACTGCATTGTCTCTCAATGCTAGATACCCTGTAGACCAACACAGATGTTTTAACTTCTGTCTAATAAGACCTCTGCTCAAGGAGAAGTTAGGTGTAAGTTGTTGCGCCCTAATGGGTGCAAAAGAGTGTGAGAGATTCGTCAATCAAGCACATTGTGCACACACCTACACAGGTCTGAGAAGAGGTCTGATCGGGCAGGTTAAGTGGAAACACCTGTGTGGGAGGACACACTTATTCACACTTTGTGCTGGCTGTTCAAAGTGCACATTGTGTTTAGACAATGTGGGGATTAAATTTTTTTTAAAATAATTGTAATGTTTCGTAAGTATATCACAGATTTGTTAGTATGTTTTGCTATTTTGTAATAAATAAGAATATTTTTAAATTGTCGTGTGTATCCTGAAGCTTACTGACTAAAGCTGTAAAAGTAAAGTAAATCAACAAAGCAGCTGTGTTGTGTCTTTCCTCTCTTTGTGCGTTGAAACAACCACCTTGTCAGACCTGGTTGAACATAACCATAATTTGTCACTCAATATGCAGATTCAGACAATCATAACTATGAGCCATCAAATCCATGAATGAAATCTGCATAATTACTTTTCTTTCATTATGTTCTCTTTGCCCCTGCCTTCATATGCATCCCTGCAATGTTATGAGAGTTTTAAAATCATCCAGATCAACTGACAATAACAACACAGGACACGCCAACATCTCTTTGCTGCTCGACAAGGGAACCAGGGTGTTTTCTTGTGAGACACATCATCTCTGCTTATCTGTCTTGTTCTGTTCTGTCGGATCCGGCTTGTCTTTTTAGGCCATGAACAAAGCCACCCAGGCCGTGGTGACAGACTGCTACGTTGACAAGCCACAGTCTCTGAGCTCACATGCTTTTTGTGGCTCTGTCTCTCAGAGCAGTGCCTCCCAAAAAAGACGCTGCATCATGGGGCCCACACGTTGGTACGTTCCCCTCTGATCCCTCTCTTAAGGCCCAAACAGCAGCTGGGGAGATTAGAGAGGAGAGGACACCAACATATACACATAGACTCTCCAGCACAGCAACACCACTGGCCAGGATAGATCTGGTTCAGACTGGAGTGGGCTCTCATCAGAGGCTCCTTTTGACTGGACCCAGCAAGGATCACCTCGCCTGGACTCTGAATTTCTGATGAGCCCTTATGTCCGTGGATGTCAAGCATTTTCACAGTGGACCCTGTCTTTTGTTGGAAACTCTATACCCTGTTTCATTTTGAGGTCCAGGTTGAACCACATTCAACTCAAGATCTGACTCGGCTGCACTAATCACCCTTTGGCCATGAGCTGTTTTGGCTACCGTCGAGAGCTGAGTAAGTACGAAGATGTGGACGAGGATGAGCTTTTGGCTTCCCTCAGCCCAGAAGAGCTGGCCGAGTTGGAAAAGGAGTTGGCGGACATTGATCCTGACGCCAATGTGCCCATAGGACTCAGACAGAGAGATCAGACGGACAAGACCCCAACGGGCACCTTTAGCAGAGAGGCCCTCATGAAGTATTGGGAAAATGAGACCCGTAGACTGCTGGAGGACGAAATAGGTGGAGGAAGCCCCAAACCGGTCAGTGATGACTTTTAATTAGATTTACTTGGTATTTGTACAATGTGCTGGAGGCAAAGCCAGCTTGTTTGAAGTTGTGTCAATTCAAGACAGATTACTTACAAGCAAAAGAAAAAATCATTTGAAGTACTAATAGGGAAGATAATTCATAACAAACAGCTCTTAAACAGTTGGCTTAAAAACATCTGCTTTAATTTAGCTCTAAAATACACGTCATATATGTAATTAAGAAAACTAATAATTACAGCGTTGCATTTCAAAATACAGGATGAAGAACAAGAGGAGGAGTGTGTGACCGAAGAAAACAGCGGAGCAGAGGATGAAAAAGATGCTGAAAACGAGAAAGAAAAGAAAAAGCATGAAAAACAAAAGGAGAAGGAAGAAGAAGAGGAAGAGGAGGAGGAGGAGGATGAAACAGAAGAAGAAGAGGAGGAAGAGGAGAGTGAGGAAGAGGAGGAAGCTGTAACAGAGGAAGAGGAAGATGAAGAGGAGGAGGAAGAAGATAATAAATTAAAACCTGAACCCTCAAAGGATTCCGGGGCACTGACGTTACGGGCCAACGCCCCGATGCTACTGAAGCCACAGAGGGTGGAGCCTATGAGGCTGACTCCTCCCCCTCCACCTGCTGACCCAAACACAACCGGAAACCCAACTGTGGTCGATGAAGCTCTCCAACGAGTTCTTCGAAACGACTCGGAACTCACAGAGGTTAACCTAAACAACATTGACGACATCTCACAGGTAAGAGAACAGACAACCAACCACCAACAACCAAACAACCTCCTTGATCAAAGTTAAAAAAAAAAAAGACTGAATTGAAGCACCACTGTTCATCAATATAGTAGATTAGGTGTGAGTTTTGAACTGTGCTTTGAGATTGGTCAATGGTAGACATGCTCGTTACTGTTGAGTAACTTTTGATTGTCTGCCAGCTTATTTTTAGAACCAGGCATGTTGCCATGGTTATGTAATGGAGGGCACCATTTGGTACATACCCTTTGTATGACTGGAAAATGACAAGGCTTCCTTTTTATGTAGGAACCTTTGGCAAGATTAAATGATCCTGCAGTTTACTCAAGGGCAAGTAGTAGCTAAGGTTATTTTACTCATTTAAGTACTATGTGTGGTGGCAATAAGAGTACTGCCTCACATCTTGGGTGCCCGCCCTTGTGTCAGCTTTTGCCCTTACTGATGTGTTAAATGTCTTCAGGGCTGCTCCAACCTTTATGACTTTATGGTGGTGACAAGTTCTCCATCTTCTGGAAAATATAAACATCCTCACTTGCTTCTTAGGAAACCCTCATCAGATTTGCTGAAGCACTGAGATGCAACACGCACGTGCGGGTCTTCAGCCTCGCAAACACCCGAGCCGACGATCCCGTGGCTCTGGCCATTGCTAAGATGCTGAGGGAGAACTCATCCATCACCAGCCTGAACATAGAGTCCAACTATGTGACTGGGAAGGGCGTGATGGCGATGGTTCAAGCACTCCCGGGAAACAACACCCTGACGGAGCTTCGGTTTCACAACCAGAGACACATGTGTGGAGGACAGGTTCGTCCTCACTTCCCATTTTGTCTCGATTAAACAAATCTTCACTATACAACCAGTTCTTCTTGCCTTGTGCAAGGTGTAACCAAGTGTAACAATGACTAAAACTGCCCCCTACAGGTAGAGATGGAGATGGTGAAGATCCTGAGGGAAAACCACACCTTGATCAAGCTGGGCTACCAGTTCAACCTACCTGGTCCCAGGATGAGCATGACGGGGATTCTCACCAGGAACCAGGACCGCCAGAGGCAGAAACGGCTGCAGGAGCAGAGACAGCAGCAGCAACAGGGGGCGTCAGAGGGAGCTGTTAACCCCAGAACCACTGCACTGGTAAGTTTGCCTAATTATGAGGCTTTGAAATAAAATGGGATTGTTCTCCATTACTGTTCTCCATCACTTCAACTGTTTACAGTCCATAAATTGAGCTATCTTGACAGTTAAACTGAAGTTTCAGTTGCTTTCATCATTTACAGTTCAACTGGCATTTTAACTGCCTTTACTAGTTGTAAATGTATTTGTGTTTATCCCCTCCATCTCCAGAAAGGAACTCCTCGTTCATCACCTTACAGCTCACCCAGAGCCTCTCCTTGGTCTTCACCAAAACTCCCCCGGAGTGACCTGGGTAAAAAACAGACTCCTCCTGCTCCACCTCCCCCTCCCCCTCCACCGCCTCCTCCTCCACCTCCTCCACCACCTCCTCCCCCGCCACGTGAGAAGAAGCCGACCAGGATGATTGCTGAGGTCATCAAGGCGCATGAGGCGGGCAGCAAGAAGGTACCAAAGACAAAAGGTAAGAAGGGCAAGAAGGGGAAGTCGAAGGAGTCGGGCAAAGACGAGACGAGCAGCATCCTGAAGGAGCTCAAGAACGCACTGAGGCCCGTGTCGGTGGAGAGGAGAGGGGAGGAGGGCAGCAGGCCGTCCACGCCACTGAGGTCAGCCCACGACCAGCTGATGGAGTCCATCCGCAGCAGCAGCATCCGCAACTTGAAACGGGTGAGTGGAAAGATTTGTGCAACAATTGGGATGTTGAAATGATTTCCTATATGATGGTCAAAATTAGATTTGAATTGTTTTCATTTCCAAACTTGTCATCGGCATAATCAGCTGCATTGTCCCCAAAATACCGCATCGGATTTGAAGCTGGATTATTGAGTGAAAAGTTGCAAAAAAAAAGTTCCTCCTCCACAAGCACTCAAGTGATGTACTTAATTCAAATCTGAAGAGTGCTTCTAGAGGCAAATTGAGCAAGTAGGAAGTTTAATTTAGATGAGGATGACACAGAGTCAGTGGTGTCTGACTCATCTCAGTGGCTGACATGGTTTGTCTCTACACTGGGGTGGGCAGGCAAAAGGCTGCTTAGCACCAGCCAGCACTGTGGTACCATCACAGCGCTTTTACAGCCAGAGAGAGAGACACACAGTGAAGCCAAAGTATGGTCAGTAATAATGTCAGCCAAGTCATTCATGCATTCTTAAAGAGGAAGATGAGCTGATACAGAAAAGAGAAGGATGAACACAATGAAACAAACGAGAGAGCATTGAGATTTATCTTACATAATTTTCATAACAGTGCGTGACTGTTGCTTTAAATGAAATTAATGCATCCGAACTTTCTTTCAGTGTTATTATTATGCAAGACAAGCATTACTTTGGCTGAAGCTTTAAGCACAGCTTGTTATATTGTTAGAGTGGAAAATCAGCTCTGCCCTCAGATGGCGGGGTCTCCTGGCTGTTAAATTCCAGCCACTTAGTGCAGGTATTTATAGAAGCTGTTCAGTTGGAGCTTTGATAAGACAGATATGACACATTACCACAGCACGCACCAGCAACACGCATTCTACAAAACAGCCCACTAACACTTCAGCTGTTGACGCCAGCGAGGACATCACGCACAGATTTGATCCAAAGTCCAGGTCTGCAAGAACATTGAGAAAAAGTTATGAGTCGCCCATGTAGATGATTATATGATACTATAAGGTGTCAGCGTTAAGCAAGAAATCCTGAGAACATTTTCAGCAACAGCTTGAACATTTCTTGACTAACATGAACGTTTCACAGGCGATCAAAGTTGGCGCCTGGCTACTCTATGAGTCTGATGTCAGCGCAATAAAATGACTTTACTCCTTATAATGACAAGAAGACATTTCATAGGAAGTGTGGTTTGAAAGCTACATTCTTGCACCCTCGCCTCAGAAGTCATAATTACTAACTTTTTGATGCTTCTCAGTCACGATCACTGACTCATGCTCATTCCTCTCATTCCTATCTCTGCCATTAATAACAAGATTTCTTAAAAAGCATGAATGCTCTCAAGTATTTTTCCTTTTTTTTGCATTTCAAACTGACACAGTGTTGTCATTTTACAGGTGGAAGTCCCACATCATCTACGATAATACAAGCAGGAATTTAATGAATTCGATGTGGAGTGGCCAACAGTGACGAGAGCACAAGGTGAAAACATGTTGGGAATCCTGAAGAGGCAAAAAAACAAAACAAATTTTTACTCATGAAAAAGAAAATATACTGGATTTGCACTGCATTAGTAGCTATGCATTTTATTAATGTTTTTTTTTAAGTATTATGCATAATTGAAAATGGTATTTGAATTTTGAGATGAGTTGACTGAACTGTTTACCGATGAGTTTTCTAATTCACTGCTTTCTTGTAAAATTGTAAATACGTTCTTTTGTTGCCGTTGATTTCTAAATATAGCCATTTGGTGTTTACAATACGTACACTGTTTTCTTATTCTTTGGTTCCTGGAAGAGTGCCATTTGAAAGAAAAGGGTCAAGCTGTTACGCAGCAGTATAGGAAGCACACACAGCCACTGTTTTTTATCAGTGAGTCAGCTTACTGGTCAAGCACTGCTGATGCATATTCCCACTGTGACAACTCACAATACACCCACTCCAGTCAGCACGTATTAGAGAAGGTCTTTTGCGCACTTTGTTTGAACAATTCACAATGCATGACAAGAGACGGGAAAGAGCAGACAGGCACTACCAGCACCACTGAAATCACAGAGGATGCATTCATGTTAAACAAAAATCACAAGATCAAAGATCGAATACAAGCTGTGGGCAACTTAAAAGCTGCGACACATAATGTCTTTGAAGGCAGATTGTGCAACTTTTTAAAGAAGAAATAACATGTTCTACTTTTTAATTATGTAAAGTCGAACTGATCAGCTGTAAAACACACCTTTGCTTGCTATTATACAGAGGGGATTTAAATCTATAGCAAATCTACAGCCTTACAGACTGGGGTGGCTACTGTTAGAAAACGTTTTATCTCATAATGTCTCATAGTCACTTAGGCTTTTTTTTTTTAAAGTGATGTACAGCAACAGATGACATTTCATGCTGTATATTTTTTTAAAGCATATCTATATAGTTTTTGCAAAACAGCTGCCACTATGTTCTACAAGTGAAAATTAGAGGACTGTTAGAGTAGAGCAATTAGGAAAAGTAAGCAAAGGGCTTTGAATACAAAATTTAAATTTCAAAAAATGCCCAAAAAGTTAAAAGTTTAAGGTACAGCAGGTACCCCTCAAAACTATTTTGGATTTATGATAGAAAGGGAGGAAGAGACTGAATGAGGGGGATGGCAAACACACACACAGAGAGAGAGAGAGAGAGAAGTGATAGGTGGGGACAGAGAGGCCAAGATCATATGAGAGGGGGGATGACAGATAAGAGAATGAAAGCAAGAGACTGAGAGATGTGAACTATTACTGTCAGTCCTCCTGGTCCTGGATTTGTTTGTGTGTCTTGGAAGAGTTCCCCGAATCCACAGTGCAGCTGTTCAAAGAGTCAGGGCCTCAGGTGGCAACAACAAGAGACTCCAAATGACATTATGGCAAATAAATTTTAAAAGTGTCCCAGACATTTTTTAGAGTGACTTTGTGCTTTAAAGGCATTACCTGAATCTGAAAAATTGTACCAGACTGGTATTAAAAAAACTGAAAGCACAGATTATTTTGCAGGGATGCATATTGATGTTTTTTCCTGTTTATTGTTTGAATTTAATTTGGCAAAAATATTTGCAATGTTATGCAATAGCAGTGGACATTTATAACACGGCATGAGAAGAGTATTTAGAAGAAAATCCAAGCTAAAACTAGATTCGGGAAGAGAGAACTGAGTTAAGCTCTTATGCATACGACACTCCTCCATCAGCTCAATGGCCTCCCCGAGTGCAGCAGCTCAGTATGCACAATGCATTCCTTTGGCTAAGTGTCCTAAGAATAAAACTTCCTCTACTCAAGCACGGCACTTTGTCATATCTGTCAAACTGGCAACAGGGGGATCCTTCCATAAAATTCAAAAAATGTAGACACTTCCTGCTCGTAAAAATACAGCCGGTGCACTCAGGGTGGTCGTGGTGCATTACGCTCATGTACAATATTTACAAGATGAATCGAGATTTTTATGCCCCATAGGGAAATGTAAGGTGAGTTCACTTGTATTTGTTTAACACAGAACTGCAGAATGTCCCTAAAGCTTCTCAGTAACAACACTCTCTGACCTTTGCATTCCTTTCCAATGCATGCACTATTGCTGATTCACACATTAAAACCATTCTACTGTTAATTTTAATCAGCTGAATTCCTAAAATGAAGTACATTAAAGGGCAAGTTGACCAACAATTAACTTAATATTCTACTTATCTAAGGTCAGGTTGCTGGACATCTGGATACATCAATCATCAAAATCATGTGATCATGCTTCATTTCTGAAAAACCTATATAGTTATTTATCATTTTTTACAAAAACATTTTTCCAACTTTTCCATTAACTCTCAAAAACTCCTTGTCCAAAAGAAGAAATGTTGCATCACAGATGACATAAAAAAGTTAAACATCAGCCAAAAAGTAAACAAGTCAGACAGACTCAAAAGACAAATAGCGCTCCCTTGCTTCAATAAATGCATTTTGTTTTTGCTCATGTTTGTCGGGGTCTCTATGGAGTGTCCTGCTGCCATACCTGCTCTAATCCCTCTCTTAAACTGTGCAGCAGAGAGAACTCGCACAGGGTCAGCGTGGTGTCAGCTGGTGTGCACATCAACTAAAAATAAACGGCAGACACACAGAATTGTTGGGTCATTATTGTGTTGGTCATCACGTGGTCGCTTCTTGCTGCCACTTCTAAAAATACAGTTGAAAGGACAAATTTAGTTCCTCGCTTCTTCCTCAGTTCCTGGAGGAGTCATATCAGTTTTTTTCTTTTCTTACTGTTTGAGTATTTTTCAGCTCACATGCACATAAAGAATTTTTTTAAGAAATACTAATGCAGGACTTTAAAGCTGATTCTACTGGACTTGTGTACAGTCTGTCCAACCTAAGAGAAACAGGAGTCTTAAAACAAATTAACAGATTTCTGTCACACACAAAGATCTACTTTCATAGCTGTATATAGCTATTAATAGATAAACAAAAGGAGTTTCCAATTAATCCAACAAAGACACTTGAATCCCTCTTATTTTGGAAAGTGGGATTAACCCAATCTTTGTCCCTCACTCACCCAGTTTTCATGTCTACCTGGCTCAGGCGGTGACATGGTAGCAGTAAAGGCTGTGATAATCCTCTGCTCAGCTGTTACCAGATCTGTCCAACTCCCTGTCCGGGCTTTCTATTGCAGGTGATGAGGCCTGTGTTCATCACTCCTATCACACACTCACACAAATGGACAAACACATGCACAAACTCAAATTACACACTTGACAGATATGACGGCGCTCTCTTACACACAAGTGCAACAAAGTCTGTCAATACATACATTTTCAAAAACTGTGCAGCCAAAAAGCAGCAAACAAACCCAAATACCAACATATGTAAATATCAACCTTTTATTGGAGTGTACAATGTAAGAGTTCATTATTTGTCGAGCCTCGTTGATCAGGCTCGGTGTCCATAACATCTTATTAACTGAGTTACCTACAGAAGCTAACATCAGCGAAAACATGGCTAGGTTTTCCCCCCAAAAAGTATCTTGATATTCGACAAAAGAGGTCAGTTCTCACATGAAACAAGTGGCAATTTGTCTCTCAAAGACAGAATTTAAAGAGGGCGCTAACGTTCCTCTTTTGCAAACGGTGAAATAAACAAAAACAAAGGAGTTTTGAAACATCCTGACATGTTATTTTTAAAGGACATTTGCTACATTTTATTAGCTCTCCTGCTGTATGACCAGCAACGTGTTAGCAACATTAGCATGCTCTTTGTTAGCATATGCCGGAATGCTACTGCAAATACTAAATGTTTAGGTTTATTCACTGAGTGCTAGCCAGCTAATTAGCTTGCCTAGAAAGGTAATGTTGCTGCAAGATGTTCTGTAGTTGGAGCAGGTGCAGGTCACAATCCATAAATTTAGGCCAGTGACAATGGTACAGAGGTTATTCCCAGACTGTCGAAACAATAAATAATGTTTGTATTTGGGCACCAATGTAAAAATGCATGTCCAATTGTACCCTTTCCCACTGAAGACAAAAGCCAGATGTTAGTGTGGGTCAATTCTCCAGTGTTAAAGAAACAACAGACGAATTAAATACGCTCAGGGGTTTTGTTGTTACAGCCTGTTTTGGTCTGGTGTGACCAGTTAGCACATGCTGGCTAATTTAACAAACTTTAGCCACGTCATGACAGGTATTTTTCTCCATTTGTGCTACTGTCGTAGTAGATGCTAGCATTTAGCATTTTCCTATAATTGTCACTATTGGCTGCAGTAGCTGCTGTTTAGCAAGTTACAGTAGCTTTAAAGAGACACATTTACTCTGGTGGGTTAGCAATGCACTGCTGATGCAATGCAATGCTGGACTGGATGGGTTTACCACACCGGGACAAGTCATGCCATTGCAGTTGTCTTTTATTAAAAATAAAGAAGCAGATCTTTAAATCACTTTTGCAATTGATAGAACAATTTGGCATTTAAAGTCCTTTGTGACAAATCCACCATAAAATAAAGAGAGCAGGAATTAGTGGGACATATTTAGTTTGGATAAAATACACGTCGACATCCAAGTATTTGGTCTTCGCAGGGAATAATTGACCACTGTTTTTTTAATGAGCAATTCCTATGTTACACCTCATGATTTACTAGTTAGTCAAGAAAATATTGATACTTGTTGGAATAATGCCATGAATCTAGTGTTTGTCCCCATACTGTGTAAGCACTTAGTGTCTAGAACAGGAGGAACGCTACTTTAGCCCCACTGTTTCTGTACAGTAACTTAGCATATGGACCCATTATAAGCATCAGTTGTGTGAAACTAAAATGTCTTTATTCCTCAAGCTTTTACATGATGACTGACCTGATTCCAACAAAAATTGGCATTTGTTAATACTCTGCTTGCTACTGTAAAAAAAAAAGAAAAAGATAGAAAGAAAAACAACATCAACTGAATATGTGAATTTGTAGTGTGACAGTGACAAAAAAAGAGAACTAAAATTCACAACAGATAGCCCCCATAAGCACGGTGGGCTGCCTCCATATGTGTCCTGTATGTAGTGTGGTGGGTTAACGGTTGAAAATGCTTAATGTCCAAGTGTGTTCTGCCTCATGACTTAAAGCATATGTATGTTCAATAACGACGCAGACCTGAAAATGTCCTGTGTTCATGCAGCGAGTCTCTTCTTTCAATCTGTGCAAAAATATAACAAGACTCAAACTCTGGAGCAAATTTACAGTCGACAGCAAATGAAGCTAAATATTCCAAAAAAGAGCATTTTCCTTTTTTTTTCTTCTTTAAGAAAATATGAGTGCTAAACTAGGATCATTTGAATAAGTAAAAATAAACTAGAGAGCAATAGGGTATGAAAATAGTTCAATTTTTTTTCCTCCTGACGAACAATGACGACATGACTGATGAAGGATTTGTGGGAACTTTTTTCGTAAGCCCGCCCCCCTTCGATCACTGACCAAAAGAAAAAAAACATTCAACTCTAAGGTTCAAGAGACAACTTGATATAAAATTGCACATGTCAATCTGGGGAGTGGGAACATGGGAGAGTGACAGGGAGAGAACATGTGTGATGTGATGATGGGATGCAGCAGATATGAAAGATGGCTGAGCGACAGATGGAGGTGATAGACATCAAAGAGTTGAGGGACGTGGGAGGAGGAGAAAGAGATGCAAAGAGATGAAAAAGCACAACATAGTCAAAATGAGACGTGTGACATATTGCTATCGAGGGACAGAGACAGAGCTGACAGACACACATGACAGAGATAAAGAAACGACAACCTAAGATATGAGAGTGACAAACATTTACAGATTAAATGAGGTATTGCACAGATTAATAAAAAAAAGCATAAAGGCAACAAAAATATACAGCAAATTGATAGAACATTTACATTTATAATTCTGAAATTAAAGATTTCTTTTAAGAAAGACAAGAACAATTTTAGTATCAGAATCATCTGGGGGAGGGGAGGAAAAACAGAAAAACAAAATATCGCTAGTCCTCCCATTCATCTTCATCCTCAAAGTCCTCGTCGTCGTCATCATCATCATCCTCATCTGTGGAAGAACAGAAGACACTGACGTGATGTCTGCTTAAATAGTTAAAATGATGTTCTGAAATATAAAACCTTACATCAATTTTAAGGACTACTTTCTCAGAAAGAGGAAACGTTTCCTCCACTGAGTGGCTTAAAATGGAAAAAAAGGAATCACAAGGTTGCTCGAGACTGAGGAGGAAGTGGTGAAAGTGTAATTTATTTTTTTCCCGACAGCATGTCATCTGACATACAGTATAAATGACGCAAAGTCTGAGTGACTGGTGTCATGCAACTGCTCCACTTTATCAATGTTGAAGAGGGGAAACTTCTCATAGCATTTGTGCCGGGGAAAGAAGGTTTTTCAGCTCTTTTAATGGGCAACATTTTTTTGCAGGGTTGCCCTCTGTATCAGTAAGCTCCATGTTAAGTGTTGTCCTACAGCAGCATGTAAAAAAGGTAATGTTAAAAGCTTGATGAGCAGATGGAGAATGTTTCTGTGCATGTTTGTACCTGAAGAGTGAATAGCCTTGCTCCTTTTCTGCATCACCTCCATCAGGGCCCCAACGATACCTGCTGAGGGGGCTGGGGCGGCAGGGGTTGAATCTGTGTTGTCATCTCTCTGTAAAGAACGAACAGTTCGAGCAGCACAGTTAAGGCACTGGATGCTGATTAATACAGAAACTGTGACTGAGAGGTGATGAATGATTGCTGACCGATTTAAGCTGGATTCCTTGTCGGATTTGGTCCAGAAGTGCGTCTCTGCCGGTGCTGGACACCGGCCTGTCCTTCTGCTCCACCTTCTTCAGCTGGGTGCCTTCTCTGATCTGACTCAGCAGTGCCGACTTCCCGGGCAGACCGTCCCCTCCGTTAGCCTCCGTGGACAGCGGAGGAGCAGGGGGTGGAGGGCCAGGAGGCGGGGGAGGAGGAGGGGGAGGAGGTGGTCCGCCGCCACTGGATGGAGTTGAGGATGAGGGGGGAG